>JAQJVL010000462.1:0-522500 GCA_035578905.1 Stictocephala bisonia | reverse complement strand
CCGAAGCTCCCTGATTGGTCCTCATCCCTTTTGTTCGTGGCAAAGTTTGCGTAGAGGGGAGCCCAACGTAAATACTTGGTCCAATGGTTTTCTTGGCCTGTTTCGCTGCCATCTTTTGCTGATTTAAGTCCGCCGCTTCTTTTAACCGTTCTTCCGCTACAGTTCGGAGTTCGGCAATTGTCCCTCGGGATGCTTTGAGAAATTGTGCTGTGCCACGCAGTGTGAGTATTTGTTTGATTGTGCGCAACGTTTACGTGTTGGGTGGCACCTTTGGATTAACTCAGCTGTTCTCTGGAAGAAACGTAAGTTCAACTTTTGTTTTTAGCTGGTAGATTCTAGTTGTTAGCTTTGTCACCTGCTCTTTTAGATGTTCACTCAAAAACCTAGTAAATGTTTATTAGTTTTTCTTGGTCTTTTAAGTGTTGCTCTTCTAGCGATAATTCAGTACTTAACTCTTGTCAGAAGTAAGATTTTAGTAATAAAAAAAGGATATTTTATAAATCAAGAACTCTATTGGTTATTTTGTTGTTTTGTGGATTCCTGAGGCAGAATTATTCATTAAAAAAATCATTTATTAATTAAATCATTCATTCATATAATCACACATTAAGAACCATACAAAAAGAAGGTATTAAATTACTATCAATTTTTTGAGACATTAAAAGTTTGATTTAATTTCATTCCATTATTTGAAAACGTTTTTAAGTTTGGTTTTAATTTTAAATAAAATATTTTGAGAAGAAATTTTTATTTTTATTTTGTTGTAGAGTTTAATTAAATTTTACTAAAGAAGATAAGAAGAAAATTGTTTCATTTGCTTCCTGTGTTCGAAAAATTAAATATAAACAAAAATAAATTTGAAACTATTTTTAAAGAAAACGTTACAACATATAATTTATATTATATTCATATTAAATATAAGCTTTCTATATTTCCATATAAAGGGTAAATATATCATTAAAGGTAATATATCATTAGTGGGTAAATAATGTGGAGACCTAATACATTTCAGTGTTCATTAGAATGGTTTGTATGTGTATGTTGTATCAATAAACCGTTTATACCCTTCACAACTATTGGAAGAACGTCCATTTGTAATCTCTGTAGAAAAAGACTTGGAGACAGAAAACTGCCAATGTATTGTTTGAAGCCCAGAGCTTCGTCAATCTCCCTTCCTTTTTGGTTTCAAAACGAGGAATAAAAATTTACTATTGAGACTGAAGTTTAATGTCAGTATAACTACCATTGGTCTTATGGCAGTTTTTCACAAAATAACTAATTAATTTCCCTTAAAAATATACCCATTTCTGATATATGCTTATAAAAGCCGCACTTGTAGGATTAGGTTTATTTTCAATTTATTACTAATAAAATATCGATGATCACTATTCATTATTTCTATTATTAAAGGTAAAGTGGAAATTCAACAATTTTGTAAAACATAAAATAACATTTGTTTGTGTAACCAGGAGGCGACACATGGAATAAATAATATTGAAACGAAGTTATATATGTTCATTTGGCTTACACTTTAATTTGTAATTTTACTAGTAATTATATTTATTACAATAATAGTATTAAGGATTGCTTGTTAAAACTCTTTTTAACTAGTAAGCCATTAAAATGTACATCTATTACAAATGAAATTGCTCTGGCACATCTTGAGACCTTTTAAGAATTAATGAGATGTCTTTAACTCGATCCATGAATAGAGAGTGGGTCATAGCACCACTGGCATGTTTGGCTAAAGATCACATCCCATTCCCCATTGTTTGAATATTGTATGAGTAGGTTTGACGACATGCAAAACATTGGCTTCAAGATGTCTGCTCTACGGCCGTACATTTAACGAGGGTATACAGTGTATGGTCATGTCTTGCATGCCAGTGATTTGATATAAACAAATATTTCCAATATTGATCACATTTATTTTTTGTAAATTTTATTTAACAATGGCTAACTGCGTTGATATATATGAAAATCTACATAAGGAAAATAAAAAGAATTGAAATTTAATATAAAAATAATTGGAGATAAAAAGGGGTATGTTTACATTTTTCTTCTATTTAGTCACTGGTAATAACATTTTAACTTTATTAGCTTTAGTCTAGTACAAATTTAACTAAAAAATATATTCTGAGCGTTACACAACACAAATATATTTCAATATACGTACAAAATGCACAAATACATAACAATACAAGTACAAAATGCATAAATATTACGGTGATCTATTTCGGAAAACCACGCTCACCATCCTCAGACCAGAGGGATTCAAAAATGAATGAAAAATGGTGTTCAATAACTCTATTTATAGGCCTACGACCACGTGAC
Source organism: Stictocephala bisonia (assembly GCA_035578905.1). Lineage (NCBI taxonomy): Eukaryota > Metazoa > Arthropoda > Insecta > Hemiptera > Membracidae > Stictocephala > Stictocephala bisonia. The sequence continues at coordinate 520,166 of JAQJVL010000462.1, read as the reverse complement.
TCTATTGGCTGAATGCTATAGGATTCAATGTATGTATAATTATCAGTGTTTATTGAATTTCTAATATTTAGGCACTTTTAAATTTTAGTTAATGTTCTATTAATTAGTAATTGACAAGATCTGTGTTCGCAATGGAAGAGGTCAGAGCTGAGCCAGTGACTGTACAATGTGCGTGTGGTATCACCACCACCTTGTTAATAAACTAGTTTTGAAAACTCGTAAATATTTCTTCCTATTTCAAGAACATTCTATTTAATACGTGAGTACGATTTTAGTGCCACTTAAATAACACAATAAATTTAGGGCTAAAGAAATGTTGTCTAGCGTTCGTCATTAAAGAGTAGCGAAGGTTTACAAAAATATTAATTTCTCATTGACCTATTTGAATTATTAAATGAATCAAACTGTCATCCATTCACAATAAATTATTTTATTATTATTATTCTCGCCAAAGTGACAGTTAAAGACGACTCACGCACAATTTCATTCAAAAACGTGTTCCTAAACACAAATATCACAATAACAAGCAAATTAGTTTAAGAAAAAACTCCAGCATATTTTTTTTCTTAAAGCATATGATATGGTGGACACTATACAATTAGTTTGAAAACTACTGCTTACTTATTATAAGTTTGACAGCAAATTAAAGCTCAGAGTTTTGTCATTTTAGACCAGCGGCGCAAGGCCGTTCCGTCAGTATCACAGTTATTTTATTCAGACTATAAGTTTATATATTGGTCCCGCAGCAAAGCCCGAGTATTGAGCGTTTGACATTATATGTAATCTAGTCTGCAATACCACATTCTTACAATAGTCCGTGTTAAATGGCAGGTGTACAATCAACGGTTGTAATCTGTAGACAGAACTGAGAAAAGTAAATCCTGACGGAACGACACCAGGTAATTGATAACACCAAAGGTAACAATTTAGGAACAAATATTAGATATTTTGGAAACGAAAATAAAGTTAACTTTGTTCTATTTCCTAAATGTTATATGCTAATAGATTTTAAATATATTATTTACCACACAACATATGCTTTATTTGACTTTACACACTATATATTTACCACACGACATATGCTTTATTTGACTTTACACACTATATATTCCTCTTTTATTTGTTATATTATATAATGAATAAAACTTATATGCTGATTACACAACACTACTTTATACAAGGTTATAACATCTATAAGTGTTAGTAAACAAGGTAAGTACAAACCATTGGCTATTCATACACATATGTTGTAAATACGAGGATATTTTTTTCATAAATATAATTGATGTCTTGCATATTTAAAGCCCCTAAGGTGACCTTAGTGTAACAAACTTACTCACCTATTATGAACAACTCACCCCATTTGCATAAAAAATTGAAATATGATCGTACAGTATATTCATAAGGAATATACGATCATATATTAATTTATATAAACACGTTTAGTGCGTATCGTAATTTTCGAACGTTTACATAATAATGGTGGGTAAACACTTCATTACTCAGTTTGGGAGCCTCTTCGATTAAGTCAACATCTCAACTAAGTAAACCTTTCAAGTAAGTCATATTAAGCCTCAACATCATCAGATACCCTTCGTTGACAGCGATGCCTCTTTAAGTTGACGTAAATAACATTAAGTTAACCATTGTGTTGCGTAATATAGGAAAGTATAACCTACTATACATAGGTTATATTTCAGTGAATGTAAAATACATGCATATTATATGTATGCATATGTATGATTACTTTATTACATATATATGCATAAATTAAGTGGATGATAATGAGTTAATTTCATATACCTAATGGAGTTATTGTTACATAGCCAACTTACACAAAATATTCTCATTGTAATTATATATGCTCTAAGATGACTGGTATTTCAACTTAAATATTAGTCTATGAACTTTTAGTTAAGAATAAGTAAAAAAGGAAGATGTTATTTTATTACAGTACCCTTTGATTATTATGAAGTATTATGAACGGCTTGGGCCAATTTAATCCAGGTTGTTGGATAGCTGTAGTTATAGGTGATTTTAATATCGACCTGTCAGCTGATTCATTCACAGCTTACAAATTTGAGACTATTATGGCTTCCTTTGGGCTGATAATCACAGTTACATCATTTACCAGAGAATGTAATGGCTCAAAAATTCTCATTTATCACGTTTTCACGGATGTAGATGACGGTCAAGTTGATACTACAGTAGTGGCCTCAGCTTTATCCGACCATCATTCTCAGACAGCAGTAATAAGACATCAAACTAATATTGACAATATGGCTAAATTCAGGATGACTCGGCCTATATCAGCCAGCAACAAGCATGTGTTTAGGACTTTACTTAGCCACGAGGATTTCTAAAGAAATGTACTTAGATAATAGATATTGACGACAAATATGCAATTTTTCAAAACAGTTTAAGATACATTTTTGAAATACCTTTTCCTGAAAAAAGATTAAACTAAAACAAACAAACAAAATAACAAGTAGAATTAAACTGAGCTCTGAAATCCAAAATCTTAGGCAACTAGTACAAGAACTTTACGATAGCACTAAAGACCTCGATTCTACTCACTGTATGAGGCAATATTACTTGAAGGTAAAAAATACCTACAGAAACCTCGCAAGAGATAGCAAATCAGAGATTATTTTACGCAAAATTAATGCATCTGAGAATAAAACGAGGACAATATGGCAAGTGATTAATGATAACAAATCAGGAAAATCGCAAACAAATAAAATGACTGGAATAGTAAAGGATGGTGGTGAAGTAATTAAGAAACCAATATTAATGGCAAACACAATAAATGTTTTTTTAAGGTAGGTGGAATGAAGATGTTGGGTCAAGGTTTAATGCTGTGGGTGGTGATGTAGCTGATTCATTCTTTTTTCGCCCAGTGACAGAAAAAGAGTAGAACTTATTACAAAAGGGCTGATGAGCAAAAATTCAGCAGCATCAGATGGCATATCCTCTATAATTCTTAAAGAAACTAGTGATTTGCTGTCTATGCCTCTCAGCCACCTGATCAATTCATCTTTTCAGCAGGGAAAATTCCTAACAGCCCTGAAACTAGTAATTATTAAATATATAAAAAAGAATAAAGGTGAAAATTCATGTAATAAATTTAGATCGATTTCCATTCTATCAACAATATCAAAGGTATTTGAAAAAGCAGTCCTCGTCAGACTCTGCGACTTCCTGGAAAAGAACAACGTTCTTTTGAAAAATCAGTTTGGTTTTGTAAAAAACAAAACAACAGTACATGCCATGTTCACTCTTATGTATAACATTACTAGGTATACTGACTCAAAACTGTTTAACTTGGGAATTTTCTTCGATTTGAGCAGGGCGTTCGATAGCGTAAACCAAGACTTGTTGCTGAAGAAATTATCTAAGTACGGAATCAGAGGCTTAGCCCAAGAGTGGTTCAGTTCCTAAAAAATCGTAAGCAATACGAGGAAATACCTGCTACGGATAATTATGGTTATATACGTGCTCATCGTTTAGAGGAAAAAGTCATTGCTATTGGAGTGTCACAGGGATCCGTCCTCGGCCCCATTCTTTTTTTTTTTTTTTTTTTTTTTTCATATAAATGATTTGCCTCATAGTATGACAACAGGCGAGTTATATATCTTTGCGAACGACACGTCATTATCTGTATCTGGCTCTACATCTGGAGGTCCGTGGATCCAATGAGGCCAATAATTTGCTCCAATAGTTTGACGAAAACTTACTTTCATTTAATGCAGACAAAACTAAAATTCATGATTTCCACATAAGTACAAAAAGAGCACAAAATAACATCGGAATAAATATTTTGCTGGGTGAAAATCAGATAGGAGCTGCTCAATCAGTAAAATTTCTAGGTCTTCGTCTTGATGCTGCACTTAACACTTAATTCTCATGTTGAAGTCATATGCGGTCGGGTTAGCTCAGAAATTTTCCTCCTGCACCGCCTATCTAGGTCTGCCGGAGTGGAGGTAATGCTTTCTGCCTACTACGGTGTAGTTTACTCTTATTTAAATGATGCCGTATCGATTTGGGGAGCCGAAAACTCAAGAACCTTGTTCCTTTTCCGTCTCCAGAAACGCGCTGTGAGGGCAATCTTTGGTCTCCAAAGACGACAATCCTGCAGGGAAATATTTCTTGTCAATAACCCATTGACATTTCCCTTGATGTATATAGTATTTTAATAGTTAGTTGTCAAGGAGAACCTTTTATAGTTGTCTAGCCCAATTTCATCTGCCTATAACCACTCTCTCCGAAACAGTACAGATTTGAATGTTCCTCACCACCACACGTCTTTTTTTCAAAAATCACCTTTTTATAACGGCATTAGATTTTTCAATAAGTTACCTCTTGAACTCAAGTTGGAGCCAAACCTTTCAAAATTCAATAATAAGTTTAGAGCCATACTCGTTGATAGATCTTACTACAGTGTTAATGAATTTCTTGCTGCCGGTTCAATTTAAATAACTCAGCACATGATATGCACGTTAGATTTATATTTTTTAGTTTTAAATTGTAAATAGTATGAAATAGTATATATTTCAATAATTCAACCATAACAGTTACATTATTTTTGGTTTCTAAGACTTATAAGTACTAAGAACTATAAGTATGTTAATTCAATTTTGTTTTGTCACTTTAACTAAATAAATTATTAATTGACTTATTGTAAATTATTAATTACCAAATAAAGTCTTTTTGAACAAAAATTAAAATACAACAAATTTCTGTGTTTTTCTAAATCTTTCTTGGAAATATAGTACAGTTGTATTGGAGATTTAATAGAACAAATAAATATCTGCAACTTTGGAATATATGTTAAAAAACTCATCCTTCAATGAATTTAACTGAAGGACTATCCACAAAAACCACAGATGTACTTAAACATTTAGACTGCATTTAATGTAGCCTAATTATCTTTAACAATAGCCTCTAGTACCAGTATCTGATACCGACAAGTCCGGGACACATTACTGCCACTTTTTCTGCTTATACCATAATGTCTTCATTCTAGTAAAATTTAAGTTGTCAAGTGATTCGTGGACGTGTGTTTGGGAGGACAGCAGCTCATTCTTAGCCTGTGAGGTACCGGAGGCCATAGCAGTCATATCAACTATAACATGTGTTTTTGTCATAATTTATTTTATTCATTTATTTCTTATTTATTTAACAATCAATTTCTTTCCATGTTATTTTCTCATGTACAAGTGTAATCATAACACTTTTTATGTGTGATTAAGTTCATAGGTTTTCTATCCTACACACTAAACTATTTTTGTCGTTGGACCAACCAAACCGGATGTATACTCTATATGCTGCTTAGCCAATTTCATAAAGCTTGATAGTTATAAAAATAACAACTTAATAATCAAAACTCACACAGTATTAAAATGATAATATCATAATACAAGTTAAAAAAAACCCTTTATACAAAAATGGAATCAAACAACAATAAACAACAAGTTTAATAGAATAAATTTACCCAATATTTGTTTGGAAAAATGTGATTATATTTTTTTTCAACAATATTAATAAATTAATAGGAAAATTAATGAACAAAAATAAAACTACCAACACATTCTTAATAATCACAATGTTACACTTTATATTAGGCTAAGTATAATTTGATCAAACGTGGGAAGAAGAGGAGCGTTGTGGGCAGAGGTGTGTGAGAGGGAGCTGTGGAGAGACAGAGATAGATGCGGCGGAGGCTAGTAAATACTCAGACTTAGGAATCAATTGCAGAGTAACAGATATGTATGTATGTACTTCAAGATTGAAGAAATAGATCCTTTTTTGAAAAAAGTAAGGAATATTGAAGAGCTAAAGGACTGAAATTAAAAAACATATAACGGAAGTTGACAGGTTATTGCAAAATGTAAACATTAGCATAATACACTCAATCATGGTTTCATCTCTCTCTCTCTCTCTCTCTCTCTCTCTCTCTCTCTCTCTCTCTCTCTCTCTCTCTCTCTCTCTCTCTCTCTCTCTCTCTCTCTCTCTCTCTCTCTCTCTCTCTCTCTCTCTCTCTCTCTCTCTCTCTCTCTCTCTCTCTCTCTCTCTCTCTCTCTCTCTCTCTCTCTCTCTCTCTCTCTCTCTCTCTCTCTCTCTCTCTCTCTCTCTCCCCCTCTCTCTCTCTCTCTCTCTCTCTCTCTCTCTCTCTCTCTCTCTATCTCTCTCTCTCTCTCTCTCTCCCCTCCCTTCCTCCCTCCCTATTCCGAGGGAAGTCTGGTTTGCGGCAATTAATTTCCTTCGAATAAAGCTTTAATTTGATACCAAACTCGATCTAGGCTTACATTGAAGATTTTCGTTTAACTCCTCGTGGGCTCAAAAGATGAAATGTCGTCCCCCTGAAAAGATGAAATATCGATAATGGCGTCAATTAGTATGTTCTTTATAATCATGATCATGTACAAGATTTCACTTTTACAAGTGAAGTCATACAAAAGTTGTGAACACGCTTCCATATTTTTTTCCCAACCTGTATATATAAAAACCACTGACTGACTCACTCACTAACGAGTGCAGCGAGAGTTTGGGTTGGCACACAAAGCGAGCAGGGGTGTCCCCTGGTATTTTATATAAAAGTCACAACATGACAATGTTAGTCAATACTACTGTACGTGTATGGTTTGGTGGGTGAGTCAACACCACTGTGCAAGTAAAGGTGGGTGATTTATAAATATTATTATGCTCGGTTTTATACCCTTATGTACATTTTAAACTTATAACACATGGACTGAAAGTTAGTGTTATAAGTTGATATTAAACAGGGTAGTCATGATACTAACCATTAGTAACGTCCCACCATTGTCGTCTGGTGACCTACGCAGAGGCTGTTTCCAACCACATAACATCTGACATGCACCAGGAATCTTCAGTAAATAAACATTTTTTCGTACCTGAAGTGCAGACAATCAATGTTTTTTAAGCAAGCTTAATCCAGAATCAGACAACAATAGCACAGATAGACAAAGAAAAACACCAATCAAAACCCCATCCAAAATTTAAAAAAATAAGAGTTCTACATCAAAATGCCCAATGGGCTACTAACAAACTTGACGAACTTTGTATAGTTTGTATCACTAGCTCGTGTGACGAAGAACTAGTGCCCGATGTACTGGTTGTAACTGAAAATGGTTTTAATAACTGCAAAATCTCCTACTGCAAAGTAAATGGCTATGCACTGGCTAATTATTTCTGTCTACCCTCTTTCGAGAGAGGGGGTGTGGCCATTTTCCTCCACAAAAATCTTTCTTACATTTTTTGAAATAAAGACACGATGGAGAAATATTTTGAAGCCATGGGCACAAAACTACATACTGATAGAGGAAACATTTTTATAATTGGCATTTACAGGTCTCCCAGCGGTAACATCAACGAATTTTTCCCTCGGTTTGAAGGGCTTTTGAAACACTTAATGGTAAATAAATTGGTTTTTTTGTGACTTCAGTATTAACGTTCTTGACATTTAAGCTCTCTCAACCAAGTGGTTTTCCGATTGTTTGAAGTGTTTTAATTTACATTGGTTGATGAATTCTCCTACTAGAGCTACGGCCGCTTCGCGAACTGCTATTGACAATATTGTTAGTAACATACCGGAGGTAGAGGTATGTATTGTAAATACAGCGATAGGAGACCATTGCGCCCATGTGGCATCAAAACCGGGACTGGCCCCCAAACAAGCAAGCCCCAGTTTTCATAAGACTAGAGTGTCAAAACCACTGAACATAAGCAATCTCAACTTATCTCTCTCCCAGGAAAGTTGGTATTTTCTCAATTTCATTGATTCATGTGATACTCAATTTAACAAATTCTTCAATACCCTAATTTTCATCAAGACATATCCTGTCCAATAAAGGAAGTAGAAACCTATTCCAAACAAACACATTGGATTACAAAAGGAATATTGGTTTCCTGGGAGAAACTGAAATATTTATCACACATATCAAGCTCCAAGGATGACCCCGGATTCCATCAATACCTAAAAAATACAAAAAATATATAAACACATTTTGAAATATGCAAAAGCATACGATGTTTTAAAAAACTCATCGATTCACATAATTTTTTCCAAAACCGCGAGGAATTTAATTAATTCATTTAAAAATCAACAAAAAGTAGAAATATTGATACTGTTAGGGAGGTAATATCCGATCCCTCTTCTGTGGCTGACATGTTCAACACTTTTTACAAGGACCTTCCAGACCCCTTTGAGTCGAAATAATAGTTTAAGCCTTCAATCATCTGGCTGTGTCTATAGCCCGTCCACCTTGATGCTTTTAGCCCCCGTATCAATTAAGGAATTAATTCAAGTAATACAAAATTTACTTCTTAAAAAATCCAATGATGTACACTACATGTCTGCATGGATTTTAAAACAGTGTTTCAGGCACTTGTTATATCCATTGTCACATTTAATAAATATTTTCTTTCAATCTGAACAGTTTCCGTCTTCACTAAAAATACACAAACTTTCAAAAAGGGGATCCAAACTCAATTAGTAACTACAGACCTATATCCATATTTCCAGTAATAAGTAAAGAACGTTTTTTTAATTTTTTTTTTTTTATTTTTTTAATGCTGGTTTCTTTTTTGAATAAACATTCTCTTCTCTCGAATGACCAGTTTGGTTTTAGAGAGGGGAAGTCAATAATAGACGCAATAGTGAGTCTAGTCTTCATGGTAGTGAACAGTTTGGAAAGTCGTAAGATAGTCTTAGTGTGTTTCTCATCTCTCCAAAGCTTTCGACTGCGTCAATCCTTTTAAAGAAGCTAGAGTCATATAGTGTCCCAGGATTACCGTTATTGTGGCTCAAATCTTTATCTGCACAATAGGTTTCAAGCATCATATCGATAATAAAACATCATAACCAAGTGAATTAAGGGTCGGGGTCCCACTGGGATCGGATTATCACTCCCTTTCTATTTCTGATGTATGTTAATGATACGCCTGCATCACTCCGTCATGGGCGGCTTATTCAGTATGCAGATGAATAAGTAATTCCCCTCTGTACAAGTGAGGAGTTGAATTCGGATTTGGAAAGACAAACTTTTATAGATTTAAATAGTTGGGTCCAACATTTTAATAGTATCAATCTTAAAATAAACCTTTTTAAACTAATTTTATTACATTCTCATTACAATTACATTGATCAATCGCCGAAGATTGTCTCAGATATAGCAGAGGTGGATGAAGTTCATGCGACAAAGTTTCTCGGAGCTATCATCGACCGGGGATTATCTTGGACCAATCATATTGAAATGGCTTGCTCCAAGTTGTCATCCGGAATATACGTTCTGAGAATCCTGTCCAAGATATGCCCCGATCAAGTCGTGCTTGCGGCATATTAGGGTCTCATTTATCCTCACTTGTCGTATGGAGTTCTTTGGGGTGGCTGTTCCTCAGTTGACTTAATGAGACTCTTTACACTGCCAAAAAAAGCAGTGAGGATAGTGTCCAAACTGAAGTCTAGAAAGTCTTGCAAGCTCGTGTTTAAGTAATTAAATCTATTGACATTGCCTCACATTTATATTTTAGAGACAGCATTTTAATGTATGTTCTAGTGTGTGCTCACCAGAAGCATTGAAATACATAATTATCCAACCAGACAAAGAGATAATTACAGAATCGCACATCATAGGATAGCAACTTACGAGCATCTCCCCTCACAAGCAGGTGCTCGCTTGGTCAATAGTCTTCCGATAGATTACAAAAGCAATATTTAGCCAAAGGCTCTCAACGCACAATTCATTTCCGAAGCCTTTTACTCCGTGGGACATTTCTTATCCTACAATTTGGAGACCAATAATTCGGTGGTTGAAATTAGACACTTGGACTAATTGTGTGCTTTAATTTTAATCAACATAATAATTTAATTTAAGTCTGACAGTTGGATGCATTTACTGTAAATGTCCATGCAATAAAAAATATTCTATTCTATTCCTTTGAAAGGGCTACTCATTATCCATCAGCCAGGTCTATCTACTCAGGACGCACATTATATACTTCCATGATAATAGTAATATTCAGTGGACTCGATGTCAGATTATAAAGATTTTCATATCTTTATATACATAAATTTCAACACTCTAGTGCGCAAGAAACTGGCGTACTGAACTAGCTGTATTACTGGCCACCATTTCGATCAGACCATACAGAGAAACCAAAAATGTTTATCTATATTTTTTTATAGATTTTCATATATCAACTCGCAATTCTTAGATGAATTCATGATTTATGATACTTTCACAATAATGCTTTTTATACACGTCAAAAAACATTGTTCCACGTCAACATAAACAAACCAGGACTGAATACATATTTGCTAGAAAGATGATGCCTTTAGTTCAACACAGTCGATTTATCAATCGGTCTAGAGTAGAGTAAGCGTCAAGTGTCCGAAATAAGCTAACTTACTAATTCCTACAATTTAAAGATTCCGTGAGAAAATATTTATTTGTATTGAAAAAAAAAAAACACAAAAAAAACATTCATGAAGTGAGTAAAATGGGGACCTCTGACTGGATCGCAGTGAAAATAAGTTATGAAGCCTTGTTCAGTAGCAAGGCACCATATAATCATGTAATAGCTAAATTTAAATGCATGATAATTGTCAGTGGAATGGAATCGGTAGGCCTAATGGGCAGCAGTTTATGGGAAAAGTTCTTACTTTTCCTATTTGGCTTTATCTATTTATAAGAGCATTTACTTTCCGTAAAATTGACAGATGTACCTTTTAAAAACAGAACTGTGGTTTCAGCGTGGTGGTGAAAATTCACGTTTTGTCCAAATTGTACTTATAAGACCAACTAAATGGTACGTCCGGCTCTCATGTGAGCTGGTTCCATGCTATGTTTGATATGTATAATTGATCAAATTTGTGAATGGTTTGGTAATTTAATAAGTACATACAAAAATTAAAAGAATAGCCCTATTAAATCATAATTAGTTGTTTGAATGTTTTGGTTGTATAAATGATTATATTTAGAATTATTTGCATGAATGATATTTTATTAGATTCATCAGTAGAGATATTTGTCAACTGCTCTCTATAAAAAAGTGCGTGAGGCACTCACTACAGTGTGAGAACGTGTTTGTAGCTCCACTCGAGTGAGAGGAGGTGAATTGATATTTTTTCACAGGTTTGATAATATTATTTCTTTTACCGAAACGTCACATTGCCAGTAAGGAGGCAAATCATCACATCAACATGGACCTATTTCGTTTCTATTGACACAATGATCCAACGTTGTATGTTCTTTTTTAAACCTGATTGTAACAAATTCTAAAAGACCTTAAACGTGTGATCTTGTAAACTTAATTTAACTCTTTACTGTGATTTTAAATTTAACGGAATTAAACACTTAGGTAGTTAGATAAACTAATTTTATTAGTATGTAGTCTAGTTTCATGTTTTCGTAGGGGGTCGAGCTTAATTTTTAACTTAGTTTACTGTTCGTAGTTAGTTTACTGTTAGTTTGGAGTTCGTACTAAACAATGCTATTTTTGCTTCGTCATCCGACTAGCGAAAATAGCTGATTCCTTATGATTCATTGACCAAGGATATTGAGGTTTAAAATTTAAAACAAGTATGTGTATGTGTGAATATATACACACACATACTTGTTGCACTACGTCATCATGTAGAAGAAGAATGTACCGTATATCTTACATAAAGTCATCATAAAAGAATTGTTCTGTTATGCTTAAACAAACTTTATTATTTGACTTCAAATATTCAGAGGGTATTTTATGGATACTTACTCCAAACTACATAAACATTTAGAAAATCGTTAAAAATATTTTTCAAAATAAAAACGTCGTCCAAGTATGAAACATTGTATTACGAAACCAGTTTGATTTTTTTGTTATTCCATATTAATGAGAAATACAGTTCTCAGAAGCAAGTCAACCCGGAACAATAAAAACTATATTTAACGGGCGTTTTTTTTCAAGTATATGAAGGTTAGCAAACGTTTGATAGTATAATATTTAACATATAGGATTGATTCATGATAACTTAAGCAATCCTCATTTATATTTACAAATATACTATTTATACTGAAAGTGTATACTATACAACAATTAACTGGGATAGAAGGACAAAATCCTTATTCAAAAGTCGTTAAAGTCAACAGCAAATTGAAAATTGTTTCATTAGTTTATTTAAAGCTTTTTGTAATGAAAAGCACAACAAAACAACATTTCTTGTAATATGTTCATTGTATAGTGTAAAACAGTTTAAATTAATAATTTCATTACTATACAGTTGTTTTATTCTACAAAACCTATTTTTAACTGTTGTAGAATTCAATAGACTAAAATATATTTCGCAGATTGTCACTGTCAAAAACTCAGTTAAGGTTAAGTCTTATTTTGTGATATAATTTCCGTTATCAAGTAAATAATTATAGTTTATCATTTATGCATATTTTTAAAATACAAGACAGTTTTTATGTTAACGTAATACTACAAAATTAAATAATCAGTGCAAACTGTAAGACATACATTTCACTGAAAGTACATAATTTATATAATTACAATCTGAGACACCAGCTGTTCTTACTTACAACTGACAGATGGCAAGTTAATCAGATCCTCAAGTAATAAATGAACATCTCCGCTTTGTCAATTACCGCCTTTGTCAATTTTGATGATGCAAATTAGTGAGCTTGTCTGATTTCTGTTAGTATTACGTAAAAGTTTGAGCTAATTTTATTTTAGCCTGCCACTTAATTTCATAGAATTATTTAGAATAAGTAGTCAGATATTGAAATTTAAAATAAAAAAAGACAAACTATTTGCAGAGTAAGATTGACTTGGGCCAGAAGATTCATGTTGAGTATTTTGAACATGATCCCTCGTAGCCAAAGGATCACCATAAGTCTTTTGGTCAAGAGTTTGCATATTTTTATATACGCCAGTGCATTTTTTTAAATACAAAACTAATTATACGATTCGAAAAGCAAGATTCTGGCAATGCTGAGTATCAAATGTATCACAGTGACAAATGTCGTAGACGCCACTGGCGTAGCACCAAGAATGAGTGTGGGGATTTAGGTGTGCATGATACACCCATCTAATGAAGTAGTGATGACGCAATACCCACCCATGCATATAGAGCGGTGATGACACACCACCACCCATACACGCACAGTGGTGATGATTCACTCACTCATACACGTACAGGGGTGATAAACCACCTGTCCATTCCTGCAGAAAGCGGTAATGACCCACGACACTCCTTTACACGTAGACTACAGTAATGATTAATTTCCATATATATGTACAGTAGTGATGACCCTCAACCTGCCCATATATTCCTGTTTACAGTGGTGTAAAACAACGATCCACCCTTACAAGTACTGAAATGATGACCCACCACCTACCCATACACTCCTGTTTACAGTGATATTACACAATTTCTCATCAAACGGCCAAATACATACAAACTCAACAGAAAGATAAGATCACAGCTGTGCCTATCGTGACTGAGACTCCTGTCAGTCCTGTGCCTATTGCAGCCGAGACATTAAAAGTAACCGCAGCTGAGTCAAACGTCTCCGAGAAACTCATGTCTACCAAGGTGGACATGCCTGTGACTACCGCAGCTGAGTCAAACGTGTCCGAGAAACTCATCTCTACCAAGGTGGACATGCCTGTGACTACCGCAGCTACCACTGCAACTGAGACATGTAATGAACTCAGATAATACCTCGACTGAGATATTCATGACAAATCCAGCTAAAAAAATCGTAACTTCGACGACTAAAACAACTCTGACTATAGCAACCAAGAAACCAGTGACTAGCGCAGCTGAGACAAGCGCCTACTTGAACTTACTAAGTCGCAATCAAACCTAAAGTCAAGTAAACTTGATAGTGAGAAATTTAAGAACTATGGGCTCACCATTTCAGAACCGTTAATAAAATATAAAACCATAAACTATATGAGAAATTCAAAGAACCACCAAAGTGTTTTCTTACAAGGAAACAAAGGGAACACTTTGTGAGCAGGTCGAGGTATTCTTTATGCACACAATATCCAAACTCTTAATACTTTGAGAAGTGATTGGATGAGTTGAGGTCCAGCATGGAGATATTTTTGGTGGTACATTTCGATTAGAATATCAATCACATGATGACGTATAGGAAGAATCACAGGATGTTTGGTTTCATGAGGTAATTGTGAAGCACCAAGTCATGTTTAGTATTATGACATTTTTTAATCGGTGGAGTCTTCTTCGACCTATAGGTGTTAGAAAACAAGGGTTGTCAGCTTTTAAGCTAAGTTTGTAAAAAGTACCCATGTTTGACGGGCGATTGCGGCTGAACTACTAAACCAATTCAATGTTTAAAAATCAATCAACGTTAAATTCTATTATATTTAACAAATGAAAGGGTAATATTTTCTGTAGAATGCGTACTTTTCGAGTTATAGTTGAAATACTGAAAAAAGTGTGAAATTTACACGGTTTTTAGCCTTTCAAATCTGAAGCACAACCTAGAAACCGTCGCAAACTCAGATACCCGTCATTCAACACCCCGAAACAATGTTTTATTGTCTTGTCTCAAGGGAATATTAACTAATTTTCAACTTTTCTAGAAATTGTCGACTTTTTTTGAAATTTTCGACTTTTTCAAAATTTTCGACTTTTCAAAATTGTGAACTTTTTATAACATTTTCGACTTTTCTCAAAATGTTCAACTTTTTCGAAATGTTCGACTAGATAACAAATTGGGAAATAATTAACTCACCGATAACCGATTGCACCACCTTAAAAGTCTGCAGAAGCTGTCTGCCATGTTGGTTTTAATTTCATAAGAACAATTTTATTTTCAAATCTATATTTTTTCGTTATTTATTGACCATAAATTGTGTGGTCAATGACACAAATTGACCATTAATTTGTGTCATTTAAAACGTTATTGTATTGTGCATTTAATTTACTTTTGATATTTTAAATACATTTTGAAAACAGGTGAACATAAAAACTTCAAACTAAATTTGTTTCATATTTTCTTATATAGTATTAATTAGAAATTTGCAAAGCAATTCCAAATCGCAATTTCATTCTTGGTCAAATTAAATTTGTTTGAAAAAAATCATTTACAAATAGATGTTTAGTTTGGATTCTTGTGATGATGTAGTGGCCACTACCACATGGCCTCCAGCTTCTGCAGACTCTTAATTGAACTGTTGGCCACTCATTTAGAGAATTGCTTAAGTTGGAAGATTAAAGGGCGTCGAATTTAAAACTCACAAGACTTTAATAATGAAATCTACGTATTTATCAACGATGAATACTTAAATACTTTTTTCTGATATCTACAGCAAACTTTATTACAAAATTAGTTTTTCAAAACAAGTTTATAAATTATGAAAATGTTACTTTATTAATTTAATAGTGAAGCCAGTTAATTTTTGTTGTTTTTTTTTTTTTTTTTTTTTTTTTTTTTTTATTTACAAAACGCAATACGTGTTGTTACATGTGACAAAAATGCCTCAGGAAGGCTTGTAACTGAGAAGTCGTTAAACACCAACGCCACATCACTCATGTTGTTGTTGATACCGTAGGCTATTCTTCATAACGATTGCTTGGCATATGTTACACTTTAGGTAGTTCGTGGAACTGTTGCACACAATAATGTGGTACATGTTTGAGTTATGCAAGCACTAAACAGTTTTACTGTAATCGAAATAACATTATTATTTATTCATAGCTACAAAACAAATGGATTAAAAATTATTAACCTCCTTAGGTTGTTAGTGGTTTGATGAAGGCTATACAATAACTTAAATAAATATACTACTTTTCATAATATAAATATTCCAAAGAGTAAAATAATACTGAATTGTATTAGTATATAAGCTTTTATCACATTACTTTGTTACACTTCTACTATGTATAATTGACCAACCTCATTTGGAAATGCAAAAATGGATTTTCCATCATTTTAGTTGTACTTATCTCACTAAACTAAAATTTGTAATTTACTATCTGAACTTCACAGCAGAAAGCAGCATGTACTGCGGCAATACTTATTAATACATACTCCATAACATTACATATTAAGTATAGCAGTACATGACTTGACATTCTTATTTGAGTTATGTTGGCATTTTATTATTTCGTCATTTTTAATAATTATTATGTATATCGAACAACGTCCACTTCATTAATTAGATATTGCAAGATTAAATTAAATATAGGTCCTATACTATAGTCCACGTTTCTTGAAGCTGTAAAACGTCTCTATCAGCCTTACGTATTTTATGTAACTGAGAATTTGAACACCGTTACAACTTTTAATAGTTTTAATTTCCCTATTTTTCATAATACATCACTTCCTACTCAAGTACTGTAACTAAACTGCTTTGAATATTCATAACACCGAAATGAATTATATAATATTCCTTTAAGTACGGTAAAATTGCAATCAAGAAACGCGTAAAATTGTTATTTCTTAAAGTGTTTGCTAATTCGCAACTTTAGACCAATGATAATCAAAATGTATGTTTTATGTTGTTAAGTTCTTTACCAGTATCATATGTATAGTTAATTAATGGGTAGTTTAAGCACGTTATTCATAGAGAGTGATATTTTCAGTAATTTTCACTTACAACGAAGGGTTGTACGCTATCCATGCCAGGTTTAAAGTACTCAGTAATTATATGTAAGTTATGGTTACCTTTGTAAAAATCTTGATTATGACATTTACTTGAAGACATAGAAAGTGGCGTAAGAAAGTAAGGAGATTACATATAAGGCGATACAAATTTTGATGAAACAACCCTAATGCTTCATCGCTATGGCTTTACTAAGGACCTCCTTAATTTTTATGACCAGAAAATCATCAAAATACATAATTTATTAGGGTTCTAAACCCACGCATTGAGAAGCGTAAAAACTGCTCTGCGCGGTCCAAGATACTGTCTTTATTTACTGTCGTAAAACTATAATTGAAACATATAGTTAAAAGTAAAGACTTATTTTACTAGAATCGCTTTTTAAAATTGTCTTATTCTTCTTTATTTTGATTTTATAGGTTATTGAAAGTACCCAATATTCAAACGAGTGCCAAAATAAAATTAGAGCTGTTATCAAAATTTTAAAAAGCGGTTCTAGTCAGAAATGTATCTTGTTTTAATTGAGTTTTGGTTTAGATTAATATCTTCAAAGGTTTAGCCGCAATTTGGAACCACGCGGTTGCATCCTGGTAATATATTGATAAAAAATGCGGCGATTCGTGAGATCCAAGTGGCGAATACCTGAAGTTTTCAGTCGCGGATGGATTTTACTACTTCATTCATATACACCTTTCTTCATTTAACTTACATCGATGGATGCAATGTAGACCTACGATTGATATGCGTTTCACTTTACAGACTGCTTTGCTTGACTTACTTAGTCGACTTACTTTTTTAATTAGCTAATTTCCTTTTTGCTATATTAAAATGTGCGTTCCCATGTAATCCCTGATGTAATCTAACCACAAAGTAATGCAAAGCAACTTTATTCATAATGACAGTGCACAATATTTATTATGGCATGACAAATACTGTAATAATCATCTATATACAACATGTATATGAAACAAAACATGTAAAGTACATTAGAATGAATTCGTACAGTAAAACAATTAATTCAATAATTCCGGCTTGTTCAAAGCAATAAGTGATTCTAAGTCACTATCTCTATATTCATTCATTTTTATTATATTTTATAAATATAAAAACAGCAATATTAACTCTTATTAGTTTATTATAGTCCATTAATGTTGTGGTATAACAATAGCTAAGTCATTTATTTGTACTTATCTAAGAAGGTAACTTCGAAGTTAATAATGTTCCTATACGGTAACAAGGACAGAAACATATGTTAGCCATGGTCGGGGTGGGCGGCAATCCTTTTGAGAACTTTGAAATAATGGGACGAGGTAGTATGTGGGAACTACGTACCACTCCCGGTGTCTTCCATTGAGCAGCCACATTGAGCCACATTCTCATTAACAAGGACCAGAGGGGGAATGATAACAAGGTTATCAAGGGGAATGATAACCTCATTAACAAGGACCAGACAAGTTAATGATCAGATTAACAAGTTCTGATCATTAACTTGTATGATCAGAAAAATAGCAAAATTACGAACTGTTAAAAATGTTTTCTTATATATCATAGTACGTATTGGTAGATGAATTTAATACAATATTAATATAAAGCACGTACTAACTGCTTATAATATTTAAAGATAAACTGAACAAACCATTAAATAATACAAGTGTAAACGTGGTTTACCGAAATCGATCACCATAACATTCGTAGTCTACATATTGGATTTATTTTACATATATATATATATATATATATATATATGTAAAATGGTATGATATATATATATATATATATATATATATATATATATATATAAGTATTATAGTCTATGAAATTTGTATTGTGTGACATTCACTTTGTATTGAAAGTTTAAAATTATTATTACATTGCTCAAGTTGGATTGATAATGTAATAATATAAGATGTTCTGCTCGGTTCGGTTTTTCATTCATTTTATGCGTTTTCAATTACCAGAGTATCTTTTGACCTAATTGGGTAGCTCAGTCTCAACTTGTATGCAGCCACACTGATCAACTTGGGTAGCCATCGTGATGGACTTGGCTAGCAACATGGCTAACACTAATGATCAACTCGGGTAGTACCCGTGACCAACTTAGCTAACACTCGTGCTCTAGTAATTTATGGAAAACTGAAAAAAATAAAGTTGTTGTCATCTGAGCCACCTATCCATACACGTACAGTGGTAGTGACCCACCCATAGACGCACATTTGTAGTGACCCACCCAGCTACCCATACACGTACAGTGGTAGTGACCCACTCCATACACTTACATTAGTCGTGACCCACCTAACCATACACGAATAGTAGAAGTGAGTTTTCGCTTTTCGTATTCGACTCTGTATTTCCTGTTTTGTAAATCGTATTCTGGTTTTAATTTTGTTATTTAACAAACGTCAAATATAAACTTTTAGCGTATTTTGTTACTGTATATTACATTATTTAGTTAGAATACGACTATTTTCTGTATATAAATATATATTTTAATATTATGGAATAATGTGTACACATTTCTTTATACAATAAATATGCTAACTTTCTTTTTAAAATGCTTACTACGTGTTTACAAGATATCTTTCAGAAAACTAAATTCATGTATATAGCACTAACCTAGAAATACATAATACAAAATAATTTATTAAATGTTTGATAAATCATTTTCCAAATCAATATCTTGCATATAGTTGCATGAATTGTACAGTATTTATTCATTGTTTTATTTTGATTGTTGGTAATTTTTAATAGTCGTGTTTTTAAAAAATCGACAATCGTCATATTTAGCAATTTGTGTATGCACATTTTAATCATATTAAGGTAAGCACTCCAGAAATACTGTAAAATATTTATGAGTAAAAGTAAACATTTTGAAAAGTAATCGTAAAAGAACCTTTTTTGAAGTAAAATAATTGCTTTTCTCATGGCAATGTGAAAATTGAGCAAGATTGTAATAAATTATTTTGATTATTATTAATATATATCATTCATACGGTTTGCGTCTCTGTCCACAAAAATGTTTGTTGTAACCAAATGGTCCCCGTAGTGTCATTTCATATATTATAGTAATCCATTCAGCATACTTCAGAAGCAAGTAAAAGTGGCCACATTTCAACAATTTTGTTAGTCTTTGTAAATTAGTGTGTTTATATTATAATTGCTATAAAATGGTATGATAGTTGATTGAAAAATAAATGATAAACCGTACAAAAATTTATAAAACTTAAGATAAATTGTCATGTGGTATTTTTTACCATCATAACACGTTGAACATTGTTGTGGGGTTCATTTAATATTATTTTGTTTTAGTCTTCAATCGAACATAACAAGATACGAAATACAAAAGTATTTGCAAATTGATGCCCTTTTGTTAAATATTTAATCATAAAAAACCAACATTTAGAGCACAATTAAACAGCTTTTAGGAATATTTACAAAAATCATGCTTTGTAACGTAATTTACTTAGTTTTTAGTAAAGCGTATCTTTATGTTTGTAAATGAAACTCTTCAGTTGTAGAATATAAGTATGGTAGGTTTATGCCTAACCATGTTACATTTGAACGGTCTTAAAAATCAAATGTTGACAAAAACCATGGTTAAGCTCGAGTTGATTGGAAGTTCAATAATTTAGTAGCCCCCCTTCTTATTTTTAGTTGATAATTGATTAAATGTAGTAAACACGTAAAAACTCTTAATTAGAATTATTATAATATAATATTGTAAAACATGTATTAGGAAATGAAGTGCAGCATTACCGATATTGACTATAAAATCGCCCATTGCTGAAAATAGTCAGTTAGCCCAACATTCACAAAGTAGGTCACAAACAAACAAATTAGAAGAGGGGGTAATTGGGCATTTCCGGTTCTAAATGTACTACGAAATCTTCTACTATACAGGAAATGATTCAGGTACAGTATACACAGTAGTCTGTGCTCTGCCCAGCGGAGTACTCCTTCAGCAAAATTAAAAAAAAAAAAAAAATGAACATAGTTCCAACTCCTCTCACCAGTGTCACATGACTTCTAGATTTTCTTTCCTTTTAGAGCCCTCTTAAAGAGTAATCCTCTAATATACTGTCACGAAATTTATAAAATATAAAAACGTTTATATCAAACTGGTTTTTGACCATGGTTTGTACATCGAAATTAGTTATGACATTTGGCATGTAATATAAACTAATAAGCTAGAGACTAATAGTGAAACTATGACTAATAATACTAGAATATTCAGCTCTTGATATATTTAAAATCTCTAATCTCAATTCTAAGTCTCGCAGGACTTCAAAGGAAAGAGAAAAGTAAACAAATACGTTGTTTACATTACCTGCAGTTTATTTTTTATTTTATTTTTAGATCCAGAAAAAACCACATTTATTTATGAAAATATGTTTCAATTCAATCAGAACCAAAGCTGGACGTATTATTAATCATATGGTACGACCAGCAACTTTTATCATGCTGAATCTATTATACACTTTAATATAACCTAGTTTTTAACAAGCAAAGTTTAAACAATAATTATTCACTTAAAGTCATACACTGACATAGATTTACACGATAAACTATGTCAGTGTATAGAAATAATATGTGATAGAAAATAAGTTATGTAAGAAATAACTGATTTAGGTTCTGCTTACTTTTATAGGTAACTAGCACAGTACCCGTCCTTCGTACGTTGGTTATGCTGTGCGTATTTCATTCAGTAACACAAAACATGTACCTACTGACATATGTATAATACAAAAGTGCGTTGTGGTCACGGTACCCTTATGAAAGAAAACGGTAGGTATCACGCACATCTTTTAAGGCTGTTTGATAAAAATAATGTTCTATCTTTTTTCAATTTCAATTACTTCATATCAGCTATTAAACACCTCTCAAGTAGTTTATAGTTAAAATTATTTCATTAAAATTATGTTCATAGTTATAAATACATCACCTCAAAGATGAGAATTTGGTATTTCTTGGTACATGCAGAATTAAGAAACTATTTTCCCATTATTCCTCAAATTTTAAAAGTAGACCATCTCAGGACTGGTCCCGCTCATCAGTTATTTTAAATTAGCTAATTTTACTACAAATTATCAAATTAGATTTTAAATATTTAATGTTATATGTTTGTTTTTATTTTATTACGACGTTTGTTTATATTTTTTCAACGTCGTATTTGGCATATTAAGCTGTTTAGTATCACACAATTTACAAAATTAATTAATTAATTTTATATACTCAACTTTATATACTCAACTTGTTGTGCTTTTACCCGCGCGTTATATTACAATCCAATCACTATGCACACGTATAGCACAGCACCCGCACTCACAGGATCGTGCTTCATAGACTTCCTGCCATTATACCCCACCCATCCCAGGGGAGGGGGAGGGGTCGAGTGTTCATGTGTGAGTACCTCGCAGTCAGACGTACAGTCAGTGCTGCAAGTGGAATTCAGCTGTCCCTAAAGCCGATCGAACCACCTAAATACGTTACACGGGTGAAATGGCAAGTAAAAATAACACATGATTGATGCATTTTTAACATGGGTGCCAACAACAGTAACTGTTATATTTATGAAACCTTAATTCAATGATTCTTAAATAAAATCTTTAAGATGTGTGTGTGTGTGTGTGTGTGTGTGTGTGTGTGTGTGTGTGTGTGTGTGTGTGTGTGTGTGTGTGTGTGTGTGTGTGTGTGTGTGTGTGTGTGTGTGTGTGTGTGTGTGTGTTTTCACACTTTGTTGCATTTTACAACAAAATCACCTCAAAGCACGGTTGTACGTAATAACACTTCACCCTCGTTTGTAGAGAGAATGACTGTCCTGCAGTGTTATCCTCTTAAGCTCACACACAAGCTCCCAGTAACAACACTCCTGTTTTTGCTTGGTACCCTCTTAGTGTAACGCACCTCTCCTAACGGGAGCTCTCATGTTTTCAGAGCTCTTTTGGACAGTGAAAGTATGTGTGATTTTATATCAGAGCGTGCTGCTCAACTCTTAGGTGCTGATCGCTTGAATGCCTCTCTCCAGGTCATGGGCATAGCACAAACATTCACTGAACCAAAGGAATACTTAACCTATACCTCAAAACTCTCACGGGGCAGCACATGGCTTCTCAACAGACCTTCTTAATTCTAGAAAGGATTTCTGTGTGGAACTTCCTCGGGTTGCAATTGACACCGGAAGTATTCCAAAAGGCCAAAACATATCTTCTAGCCGATCCTATTTTTCACCTTCCTGGAAATGTTGACGTTATCTTAGGATGAAGATTATTTCCTCAAGTGCTCACCAACGAAAGGCATTCCCTTGGCCTAAATATGCCTCATGCCATTGGTAGCCATTTTGGGTACCGGTATATCATTATGGGTTCTGCACTTTGTTTGGCCCCAGCTCTCTTCTCAACTAATTACCAAATCGCTCTTTTGTCCACCAATTACTTGCACCAACCCCTCCAAACATTTTAGATACAGGAAAAACTACCCCCCCCTCTAGCTAGATAACGGTGGAAGAGCAACTTTGCGATGAACATTTCATCAAAACGCACTCAAGGGACACAGATGGACGTTATATCGTCAGTCTACCTTTCAAACCCTCTCACGCTCCCTTATAATCCTCTAAAGTTAACGTAGAACAAAGACTCCATTCATTAGAAAGGAAGTTCAAATCCCAACCTCAATTTCGAGACCTCTACTGCAATTGTATGAGTCATTATCACTGTCACGCCATATGGAAAAGGTCTAAGACATAGATCTCTCTTCTCCTCATTATTTTCATCCGCATCATGGAGTGCTCAAGGAAAATAGTAGCACCACCAAACTGTGCACTGTCTTCGATGGAAGTGCAAAAACAAGCACGAGCACTTCTCTCCTGCTCACCGGACGCAAACTCCAGACCGACATTATTTGTGACATTCTCTTGAACTTTCGCGTTCACAATATTGTGTTTTCTTGTGATATTCGACTAATGTACAGACAAATCAAGCTATCTCAAGAAGACCAGGTTTATCAGTAAATTCTCTGGCGTGATGACCCCTCTCAAGATACAAACTTTGTACGGTCACTTATGGACTCAATAGCTCTCCGTACTTGGCAATCAGAATATTGGCCCAACTGGCAGCCGGCAAAGGAGAAGCATGCTCTGATGCAGCTAAGATCATTACTACGCAGACCTACGTGGATGACATCATCACAGGAAGTGAAGATGAAGACTCCGCCATCCAGCTCCAGGCCCAACTCATCGCCTTCTTGAAGAATGGTGGCTTCGAACTGCGGAAATGTCTTCTAACTCCCTCGACTGCTTCAGGTAGTGCCTAGGGAATATCATGAAACCCACAGTATCCCTCCAAGATTCATCACAGCTCGTCTTTTCCATCCTCGGACTGCATTGGTCGCATACAAGTGATACATTCTCATTTAATGTTGACCACCCTTCTCTCTCCTGCACGAAACGTCAAGTTCTCAGCACTATCGCAAGGATTTACGATCTTTGTGGCTTTTTAGCTCCAGTTACAATGCGGTGCAAATGTTTTTGCAGCTCTTGTGGACACAGCAGTTAGGATGGGATGAACACATACCAACTGATTTAGCCAAGCAATGGCAAGCATTCATTGCTGAACTTAAGGTCCTTTCGACAATTGTCATTCCCCGTGCCTTCCAACTGTCACAAGCTTGCCTATTAGCATTTCACGGGTACTCAGATGCCTCTGAGCGTGGATACGCAGTTGTAGTGTATATACGTTGTATTTTACCAAATGATACGGTCGTTATTTGACAAATTATTTTAAAGAACCGTGTAGCCCCTCTAAATAAAGTTACATTACATCGTCTTGAGCTATGTGGCGCTCATCTTCTAGCGAAATTGTTGACTTACTGTCTTTCAGTGCTCCCTGAAAGGTGTACATTTACCTCTCAACATTTGTAGTGTGACTCATATGTTGTTCTAACATGGCTTCACACTCATACATTTCGGCTTAAGACTTATGTTGTAAACCACGTTGCACAGACGCAGTAGATTGTTCCCTCAGAATGGTGGAGTCCATCACGTTAGTGGAGTCTATAATCTTACAGACTGCGCTTATCGTGGCATAACTCCATCTATACTTTTCTCTTTGTGTGAGTAAATATTGTAATTTAATATAATAAAAGAGTACAGGCAGCAGTTATCTAAGCGTATCTGTATAAAACATGCTCTGTGTGCACATTTGTTCTAAGTTTTATGTTATACATTAATTTCTTTTAATTTTTTTATGGCAGTGCTAAATTTATGTGTGTTTGGGAAGTTCAGATTTGTCCTGTCGACTATGTTCTTTAGTGCAGGGTTTTTTAAAACCCCGCCGCGCCCGAGCCCGAAAAATCTACAGAACAACTTCTTTATCTTTCCTATGCTCTTCTGTACTGTGTCTTTAAAGTCACATCGCCACATCACGTGCCTAAGTTTGTTTCTTTTCGAGATTTTAAAAGTATTAACCCAGCTAGCCTTTTAGCAGATGCTAGACATTTGAATTGGGATATAGTTTTATCTGCTAACGATGTTAACATTATGTTCGATTACTTAAATGATATTCTTGTTGGACAAACATGCCCCAGTTGTAACTAAACGAATAACCAGGCAACCTGCCCCTTGGATCACTCCAAGTAATGGACCAGCGTAACTATCCACAGGAAATTTAAGAGGACTAAGGACCTCACTGATAGAAATGTTTATAAACATCTAAGAAATAGAGTTAAACAAGAAATATGAAATTCAAGAGCTAGGTATATATATATATATATATATATATATATATATATATATATATATATATATATATATATATATATATATTTCACTAAAAATAAATCATTTTCTGAGCGCTGGCGTATGATTAAGAAGTTTGGGGTATCCGGGATTAAACCTTATAGTCCCAACTCAGTAAAATTTAACGAGCTTAATAATTATTATATTAATCTCCCTGTTGATAACACCAGGAGATTAATATAATAATTAATATTATCGCTATCAGTAGTGTAGAAACAGCGGTTGAAGCACAACCTTGAACTTTGGACTGTTGTTGTTTACAACTGTTATCACCACGTGTTGACCCGTAGGTCAACTTTACTATTGTTTACTACTGTTATCAGCCACGTGGTGACCTTGAAGGTTAAGTTTACTACGAGCACGTGGACCCCCCGCGACGACGTTATCCTAGGTCAGTGTTGTGTGACGTCACGCCGTTTTCGCGCTCTTTTTTCTGACGTCACGTCGTATTTATTAAATTAATTGTATTTTATTTATTTAATGCTGTGGCAAAAAGTGTCGGTGGTCGGTGCCGGGATCGATCTGAGAACCTTTCGTTTGTGAGACGAAGTCGATACCACTGCGGCACAGTGACACACCCGAGAGGTTAACGTAAGTAGCGGCAGAAGAACGTGTGTGGCTTCGTTCGCTTCGCTCGACGAGCCACGTTATACTATATGAAATGTATTTTTAATTCGTATTTAATCGTTATACTATATGAAATGTATTTTTAATTCGTATTTAATATAGTATTAATTTGTTCAGATGTGAAAAAAAAGTCTGTTGATTTGTCGTCTGCTCAGCTGATGTAGCGCCATATGAAAGATGCAAAAAAATGTCTGTTTTTCTTTATACTATATAAAATGTACCAACTGTTTTTTCGCAGTGTTACCAACTCGCACGATTAATTGCAAAAAAAAATCTCAGTGCTGCCAATATACTATATATATATATACAATATACTATAATAAATACATATACGATTATTAAATTATACTATATTAAATACAAACGCGTTTTTCGTTGTTACAGTAATATTATTTTAATTCGTTATCCTTTTATATCCTTTTCGGTTGCGAATAAATACGTTAAAACGGTCGTCAAGTATTAGGAGAGCAAAGACTGGTAGGAGTTATCAATGTTACAGTTGCCGCGCGCTGTGCCACTATCAAATCAGCATGACCCGGCGACCTCTCCGTAAGATAGTCGCGACTGTCTCGCGAACTGATTATGTGACTGCTGCTCATTTCTGCTAGCCTGATACTTTATTTCTCATTACATGTTGTTCGGATTCCATATTTAAGTGGTTTATATATATATTTAGTATATAGAAAATAAAAATCATACTATATTTTATTAAATATTTAATTTAGTATTTAAAAATCTTAAGGTAAAATACTATTCTATGAATTTAAATAGTACCTACATATAGTATGTGATATTCATATAATAATTAATATTTATATTTTTGAAAACTCTATGAAAAAGGTTATGCTTTAATTAAAGTGTATTTTTTTTTTTTTCTTGTTACACAGTATACAGTATTAATTCGAATTATAATAGTAATATTTTGTATTTTATATAGTATTAATTTGTTCTGACCGTTTAACAAATGAACCAGAGGTTTTTTTTCTTGTTGTTGTATAGTTTTTCATAACAGCTGATTATTTTTACAACAGCTGATGTGTCTTCTGCTACCAGAGAACTCTTTGTATATGAGAAAATTTTCTAAGTCTAATTTTGCTGATGCAATATTTCATCATCTGTACTTTGAGTTTGGATCTTGACCACCACGCGGACTAACACGTGTGCACGCGGTCGGACACATGTTCAATTGACGTCATTTACTGAGTATAAATAGACCGAGATTTCAAGCACGCAGCATCTGCAGTTGTTTCAAGCTAGAGACCAACGGCCCCAACGTCTTTCCGGAACCTCTAGACTTGAACAACCTGATCATTGGCTGAGCAGATATTGAATCTGGTGAGTAAATGATATAGATTTCCTAATTTATTAGCATTATTAGTTATGAACAGTAACTATTTTATATATTCTCTAACATCATTTTCAATTAATATTTTAACAAAATAATCATTATACTCTTAATTAGAACTAATATTTTTAAAATTTATTTACAGATATTTCTTTAACTAAATTATTTAACAACATATTTTAATAATACCAATAATGTTTGGAGAATACAACTTATTTCATTTATGTAAAACATTATATTTATGATTTTAAACAATATTTTAACATTAATTGCATGACATTATTTCTTAAACCTAATTACAGTTGTGTTTTATTTTTATTTTCAACCATACAACTAATTTTACTAAATTACTTCATACTATATGTTCTAGTAAATGATTATAATTTATTTCTTAAATCATCTACCACATTATTCAAATACACGTTTATGAAACATTAGTTTGTGGAATTATAATGTATATTTGATAATGTATTACTTTAAATCGATTGAATTAAAAGATATTGCACACTAACCTTTATTAAATCATTATCCAGACTAAAGCTTTACAAATGTTTAAATAATGTTTATATTTAATACTACAGTTAAATATTTGATAATGTTTTACTTTAAATCGATTGAACTAAAAGATATTATACACTAACCTTTATTAAATTATTATCGAACAGACTAGAGTTTTACAAATGTTTAAAATAATGTTGCTCTATTAATTTTATTTAATATGTTTTTTAATCTTATTTTTCAGTTTAATTTTCAACACCAGTGATTATATCTATATCTCAACCACGCTGCTTTCAATCTGCTGCTTCCAGTTTACGCTGCTTTCATTTTGCTGCTTCCAGTTTACGCTGCTTTCAATCTGCTGCTTCCAGTTTAATTTTCAACACCAGTGATTACATCTACATCTCAACCACCTGAGTTTAAAGTAAGTTTAAATTTTAATTTTATTTAACAATGTGCACTAAAAGATATTGTTCACTAACCTTTTACTAAATCATCGTTAAACAGAAATAACCTATTTCTTATTAATTGTATAAAAAATAATGTAGTAATGTAATTTGTTTTTAATCTTATTTTTCAGTCTCAAACTTTGTTGTCGCTTTACACTCCAGTCCGACCTTCAACACCAGAGTTTCATCTTTCAACTTCATACTTCAACCAGCTGCTTGTACATTTAGTTTAAAGTAAGTAATTAAATTAATAAAATGTCTGTTACATTAGGATATTATAAATTGAGTGATAAGGCGTATGCTCCTACTAAAGCCACAAAATATTCAGCTGGATACGATTTAAAAAGTCCATATGATTATGTTGTACCTGCTCACGATAAAGTACTTATAAAAACAGATTTAGTAATTACTTTACCTGAGGGTACATATGGAAGAATAGCTCCTCGTTCAGGATTAGCTTATAAATATTTTATTGACGTAGGTGCAGGTGTTGTAGACTCAGATTACACAGGTAATCTGTGTGTACTTTTATTCAATCATTCATCTGAAGATTTTAAAATTAAACCAGGGGACAGGATTGCACAGTTAATATGTGAAAAGATACATATGCCAGAATTAATCGAGTTAAAAGAATTAAACAGTAAAACAGAACGTGGAGATGGAGGTTTTGGGTCTACTGGTTCATAGACATTTTAGTTTATCATTACATACATGGTATTCAAACTATTTATTTATTTATTTTTTTTTTTATTTCTCTTTATAGAAATGGAGAATACCGATCTAGAGACTTTACTATCATCTAACGATTTGTCATCATTTCCCTCTACATCTCAGGAAGCGTTGAAACAACCAGCTCCACAAAAAGGAAGACAGAACAAATCTAAAGTCAACAATAAAACAGGGAGTATAAATAAAACACCTGAAACGAAGTATACTCTAAAAGGGGTTGTTGAAATGTTACTATTATTGGGATTGAATTCGGTCACTTTGTGGGAAAAAACCTTTTATTCTATTAGTAAAGACGTTGCCGAATGTATAAATTCTGAATTGACTAACCTATATTTAAATCTTAAATTAGTATCCAACGCAATAGAGTCAGGTGTTGCAATTGCCCAAACCAATGATCTATCCCAACACAAGTTTAGTAGAATTAATGATTTAGAAAGGGAATATGATGAGCTGATTGGTTATGCTGAACATATTCTAGAAGCATACAGTACATATAGGTATAGCATAGATTCTGTTTCAAAATTGCATGATATTGTAAAAAAATTTTTAAATAATCAGAAATCTTATGAGCAATCTCAAACAAAAGTAAACGAAGAGGACGTTTTTAATTTATTAGGACAAGGCTTTGGTAAAAAAACTAAAACCTCTCAGCTCATCAGCCAAATTATCTCAATTAGAAATGAGGAAGTAATGAGAAAGTGTACTACTCCTGGAGAGGAAGGAAGGTTTTTGGTTAAAATCGAGATTACAGATTGTGATGATTTGAGAGGCGTTAGTCAGGATAGACACTGGACTAAAGTTTGGAAAAAAGCTGTTTTCTTAGTGGATGATGAACAAGACCCCTCTTTCAAATCATTAAATGAGATATGGACTGATCAAGCAAAGAGAATTTTAAAAATGAAAGATGTAAAGAAAACTGAATACGAGGACAGTGACGATAAACCCTCAAGGAAAAGAGCAAAGTTTTCACGTTAAAGTGTGAATACTATTAGTCATTTGTTTTATATATATATGAACAACTTCATTTATTCTGAATATTTATTAGAGTAGTTTTTTTTCAGATGGACAGCAATAGACCAATTTTAAAACGTAAATTGCAGAATGATTTGATGGAAGTAGATGACTTACCCAGTACATCACACGCAACACATAATGGTGATGAAGATGATGCTGATGACGATAGTGATGAGGAAAATATCGGTTTATACAATTTTAAGAGGAAAAAGGCTCGTTTGGAAACAACATCGATACAGGGTGAGTTTGTTGAAATAGAAAAAGCATTTAGAGGAAATTTAAAAACCTATTTTCTAAAAAATGAATCTACATCGGTCAAGGATGTTTGTTTATTATTATCAATGTACAAAGCCCAAATGGCACAATTAATTCAAAATCAAATTGCAGTTCTGAATGGTATTAAATTCAATATATTAGTTGAAAGCACATATATTAAACAACAAACCAGAGAAATTCAGGATAGAGCATTTAAAACAAAAAACACAGCTGTTTTCTCAGATACTGACTTGAATCATATCTTACATGATTTATTTATTAAAATTTGTAAAGAGGAAGCTGAATACGAGGGAAGAGGTAGTGGATGGAGTCTTTTACGTGTCGATGGCATTATGATACGTATAAACAGGTATCGTCCATTAGGAGGAAGTTCATTTTTGCCCTTACCTCAAAGAATCTTAAATAAAAAAGCTGTTGTGAATCCTGAAAATATTGATGTTTACTGTTTTAAATGGGCTATATTATGTCATTTTATTAAAGGTCGAAACAAACACAGAATCGACTATCGGTACGATGCTCTTTGTAACAAATATAATTTTGATGGAATTGATTTCCCAACGCCTTTAAGACAAATATCTAAATTTGAAAAGAATAATCAACATATTAGTGTAAATGTATATGGGTTAGATGAAAGAGATGAAATATTTCCTTTGAGAATTTGTGATATTGAAAAACAAACTCATATCGATCTGCTTATGCTATCAAATGATGAAGGCATTAGTCATTACTGCTATATTTCCAATTTCAGTAAATTAGTCAGATCTCAAATCACTAAGTATGAAACAAAAGCAGAATTTTGTAAAAGGTGTTTATCAAAGTTTCAAGATTCAAAAAATAATGAAAAACTGATCCAACATAAAAAGATGTGTGGCCAGAATAAACCTGTTCGAGCTGAAATGCCTGATGAATATGGAGAACCAGTATTATTAAAATTTAAGAATGTACAAAACATGTTTAAATTACCAGTTGTGATATATGCAGATTTTGAATCCTTACTAAAACCTGTAAATGAACAAACATCGAAACATACTTTTGTTAATAATATTCACGAACCTATGAGCTTTTGTACGTACGTTGTACATAGTGTAGATTTAGCAGACTGCATAAAAACTGTGTTGCCTAGAGATCCGTACTTATATAGAGGTCAAGATGCCGCCAAGTTGTTTATGGCTCACATAGTAGATTTAGTAAATACAATAGGCAACGCTATAAAAGACAATGATTTTCCCATGATACCACTTACGTCTGAAGAAGAGAGAAAGGTACAAACAACAAATAACTGTGAAATGTGTCAGAGATTGTTCACATCCACTATTCTTCGTCATAGAGACCATTGCCATTTAACAGGCCGATTCAGAGCTGTTCTGTGTAACACATGCAATCTTAGAAGACGGGAACAAACTAATATTCCAGTGTTTATTCATGGCAGTGCAAACTATGACTCTCATTTTCATTGTAAGACAACTCGGTTTTGATCAAAGACGTATTAGTGTTATTCCAAATTCTACGGAAAAATATATAACATTTGGTAAACAAACATCGAGTGGCTTGAACATTCGTTTTATTGATACTTATAAAATAATGAATTCCAATTTGGCTTCACTTGTAAAAAATTTACCAAATGACAAATTTAATTCACATTCGATTGTTTTTCGATGACTGTGACTTACCATTGGTAACCCGTAAAGGTGTATATCCTTATGAGTATACATCTTCATGGGCGAAATTAGATGAAACTCAGCTTCCTCAAAAGAAAGATTTTAAAAACACCTTACTAAACAGCGATATCAGTGATGAAGATTATAAACACGCACTCGATGTTTGGAACCATTTCAATGTAAGGACTCTAGGTGAATACAGTGACTTATATTTGAAACTTGATGTTTTACTACTTTGCGATGTGTTTGAAAATTTAGAGATTTATGTCTTAGTAGTTACGAATTGGATTGTGCTCATTATTTAACATTACCTAGTTTTACATTTGATGCAATGCTTAAGTATACCAATATAGAACTTGAATTATTAAATGATTATGATAAGTATATATTTATAGAAAATGGAATCAGAGGTGGTATAACTTCATGCATTAAAACGTAATGCTACAGCGAACAACCCTTACATGGGTGATAGTTATAAAACTGATCAAGAGCATTCTTATCTTATGTATCTTGACTGTAATAATCTATATGGTCTAGCTATGACCTTACCTATGCCGTTAGGTAATTTTAAGTGGTACAGAGGTAATCTAGATACATTTAATGTATTGACTGTACCAAAATGATTCAAACATTGGTTATTTTTTAGAAGTAGATGTAGATTATCCAGTTTCACTTCATGACAAACATAATGATCTCCCTTTCTTACCCGAGAGTGAATGTCCACCACAATCCAAACAAAAGAAACTTCTTACAACTCTTCATCCTAAATTGAAATATATTTGCCATTATGTAAATTTGAAACAGGCATTACAACATGGTCTTGTATTGAAAAAGATTCATCGTATTCTTCAATTTGAACAGTCCTGTTGGTTAAAAGGGTATATTGATTTGAACACAGAAAAACGTAAAAAAGCACAAAATGACTTTGAAAAAGATTTTTATAAATTAATTGAATTTTTAAAAAAAAATTAAAAAGTTTTTGTGGAAAAAAGGAAAAAAATTTAAAAAACTTTTTAAGAAAAACGAAATTTTCCCCATTTTAAAGGAAAATTAGTTTTTCTTTTTTCAAAAAAAAAGGAAGGCCTTAAAAAAAGCGAAAACCTAAAAAACCCAAAAACAAACCCAAAACATTATTTTGGCCAAAGAAAAGTTTTATTTTACGTTAATCCCTTTAAAAAAAACGGGCTGATCATTTTTGCGGTTTAAAAAAATTGGAAAAAATTTAAACTTAGAAAAAAAGGCCCTTAAAAAAAAAATTAAAAATTTGGAATTTTTTTTCTTTGTTTTTAAAAAACAAAGGGTTAAAAAAAAAAGGGGAAAAAAAAAAAAAAAAAAAAAAAAAAAGTTTTTGGAATTTTCACTAAAAAAAAAATAACCCCTTCCTAAAAAAAAAAATTGGGCCCCCCACCCCCAAAAAAAAAAAATAGTACCCCCCCCCCCCCCCCCCCCTTCCCCTAAAATTATGTATCCTCCCCCCCCAAATTAAAATTTTAACCCCAAACCCCCCCCAACCCCCCCCCCCCCCGATGCCCCCCCCCCTTTTTCCCCCCCCCGAAATTTAAAAAAAATTCCCCCCCCCCTCAAATTTTTAAAAGGAAAAGAAAAAAAAAATTTCCCCCCCCCCCCCCCCCAAAATCCCAACCCCCCCCCGTGATTCCCCCCCCCTCCCCCCAGACCCCCCCCCCAATTTTTGGGTGTTAAAAAAAGCCCTGTTAATAAAAATTTAAAAAAGGGAAAAATTTTCCCAAAAAATGGAAATGGTAAAAAAAAGGCCCCCCCCCCCCCCCCCCCCAAAAATAACCCCCCCCCAATTTTAATTTTAAATAGGTTTAAACCCCCCCAAAAAAGTTTTTTTAAAACCCCCCAAAGCACCCCCAAACCAAAGAAATTGAATAAAAAAAAAAACCCCCCCCCCCAAACCCCCCCAAAAAAATCCAAAACCCCCCCCCCCCAAATTAACCCCTAAAAAAATTTTTTAAGGGAAAATTTTATTTTCCCCCCCCCCCAAAAAAACCCCTTTTCCCCCCCCCCTTAAAAACAGGATTAAAAAAAAAAAAATTTTTTAACCAAAAAAACTTTAAAAATAAACCCCCCAAAACATTTCCCCCCAAATTTCCCCCCAACCCCCCCCCCCACAAAAAAAGATAAAGGCCCCGAAACCCCCCCCCCAAAAATTAATAATGAAACCCCCCCCATAACCCCCCCCCCCCTAAACCCGAAACCCCCCCCCAAACCCCCAAAAGAACCCCCCCCCCCTAATGGGAAATTTAACCCCCACCCCTTCCCCCCCACTCCCCCTTCCCCCCCCCACTTCTCCCCCCCCCCCCCCCTCAAAAACCCCCCCAAAACCCCCCAACCTTTCCCCCCCCCCCACGTGGCCAAAACCCTTCCCCAAAATTACCCCCCCCCCCCCCCAAAATTCCCCCCACCCCCAAACCCCCCAACCCCCCCCAAGTCCCCCCCCCCAAAAACCAAATTTTAACCCCGTGCCAACCAAAATTTACCCGGCCCCGATCAGCCCGGGAAAAGGGGCAAAAAAGGGAAAAAACCCCAAAAACATTCGAAGGTGGGAAAAAAAAAATATAATAGAAGGAAAAAAAGTAAACCAAACTGGAAAATTAAAAAAACCCTTCTTAAACTTTTTAAAACCATAAAAAAAAAACAAAAACCCAAAAAAAAACCCCTTGCCCTTTTAATTAAAAAAAATCTTATTTTCAAAAATTTTTTTTAAAAAAACACCCAAACCCTTGGGTAATTAACCTAAATTAAAATTTCGGGCCAAAAATTGTTTAAATTTCTCGATGCGAACATCCAAAAAACCAGCCCCTTTAAAGTCTCAACTTTTTTTTGAAAAATTTAAATTACTATTAAAGGTGCCCTTCCCCTTTGAAAAGTTTTTTTAAAATTCCAAAAAAAGGTTGATAAACACCCCTATTTAATATGACGTTTGAAATCTTAATACATATCAAAAATTAAAATTTGATTTTTTTCCCCAAAAAAAATTACCCAAAGGAAAGTACTTCGTTCAAGCCCTTTTAAAAAAACCAAATTAAAAAAATCAAAATGCGAAGCATTCTTATTTGCTTTGCTTTACGACCCATTTTAAAAACCCAAATTTAATTACAAAAACTTGGTTTTCATTCCATCATGGATGATGTTTTACGTCCAATTTTAAAAACTTTTGAAAATTTGGAAAAAGAGGGAATACCCATGTAACCCCAAATTTTCCCTGAAAGGGGAATAGATAGGGTTTTTTTTTTCAGTCAAACGTAAAAGAGAAAATTTAAACTTCATCAGCAACCGAACATGGGGCTTTTTTCCCAAACAACTTTTTTAAAGTTAAAATTTTGAAATTCAAATAGAGAGGGGAAAGGCGGGTTAAACCCCAAAACATTTTTATCATTAGTAACGAAACAGGCCCTATTTCCCTTTTTTTTAAAAATTCAGAAAAAATATGATTAAAAAACCCCGGCAAAACCGAGTAGAAATTTTTAAGTGGAACACAAAACGAAAATGATTTTCTATCAACCATAAACACCCATGGGTTTTCGTTTTGCCAAAAATTTTTTCGGGCATCCAGTATTTTGTCCCCCTTTGGTCTAGGGGGAAAGAAAATTCCTTTTTATTTTTTTAAAAATCCCAAACTTTTTTTATTTCAACAATTTCATTTCCACACAGTTCGTATCTGTTTTTCAAACGAACAGAAATGCCATAGCATTACTAACTAATTGAGTTGTGGTGTCAAAATTTGGGGGGTACCTGTCTTTACAATTTTCCTTCCAAAAGAAAATACTTTTACTAGGTAATGTGTAAAAAATCTTCTGATGGGGAAAAGGTATCCAAACTCATCACTTTTTTTGTAAAAATTTGAAAGTAAAAAGGATTATGAGAAAAACCATTCAATATTTAATGATAAAAAAACTATCGGGAACTAGGAATTTGTTTTCCTTTTTACAAAAAATTTTTTCAAACCCCCAAATACTCTTGAAAAGAGGAAACCTTTTTGTAAATGTAAAATTTTTTTTTCCCTAATGGTTTAAATGTTTTTAAAAACGCACCGATAATAAAAAGATTCTCTTTTTGGGGGTCAATGTTTTTAAATTTTTCCCCTTTATTCGATACAAATTTGGCGGGGAAAAACTAAACCCAATTTTTTTCTTTTTCGGTCTAATATCTACTCTTATATTTAAATATTCTTCTCTAAAATTTAAATTTAAATTACCAAAATTTATCTTTTAAAATAATATAAAAATTTTGTTCAAACTCAAAAGCTTTTTTAAAAAATTTGAAAAAAACTGTAATTTTTTGGAAATTTCCCCCCAAAAAACCCTTCCACATTGGGTTAAAAAACATTAGAAATGACCCAAACCCTTTTCTATAAGACCCTCGGACAAAAATTTCAATGTGAAATTTGTATTAAGGGCCCACTTTAGAAATTGGAAAACTTGTAAAAGGGCCCACTTTGCACTTTATTCGCTTCTAATTTTACCAAACCCTTTTTTCAAAACCTAAAAAGGGTGCAATGGTGTTCTCTTTGGGGGAAAACAATCCTAGGAAACCCAAATTAAAAGGGGCTTTTTAGTGTATTTTTTTGTTAGGGCCCCGAGTTTTTAAAAAAAGCGTTTTTTAGGGGGAAATTCCACCTTTTAAATTTCCCCCAACCCCCCCAAAAAAACCCCAAATTTCAAAAGCCCAGACTATACCAAAACCCAAATCTTTGCCCCAATTTCCCCCTTTTAAATTAAATTTAAAATTTTCTTCAATAAAAAGGAAAAAGGAAAATTTTAAAATCCAAGGAAGGTTTCCCAAAAAAACCCATCTCCCTTCGTCCGACGTTTTTAAAAATTTCCATTGGGGGGAAAAAGGGGTACACTTTGGCTTTTTAACTTCTACCTGGGAATACAAAATTTATCTCCGTCTTGCGAGAAAGTCAAAAAAACAAAAAGACCACAAAATTTACCCGTATTAAAAACTTGTTTAGGAAAAATAATTATACCCAATCACCCTCGATATTTTCCCTGTTAAAATACCTCTTTAAGTTCAAAAGGGGGTCCAGATTTCCGAAACTATCAAAATAATTTAAATGCAAAATCACCTTATAGTAACAAACCCAAAGCGTACCCCCCCTCCTGTAATACTGTCTAGATTTTACAAAAGCCAGATTCCCCTTTTTGTTAATACTTTATGGAAGTAAATCTCTCATAAATACACCTTTTAAAATATGGTAAATTTTCAAAAGTTTCGCATATTTGATTATAAACTTTTTTGTTAAACGGGAAAATTTGGTATACTGTCCCAAAGAAGGGGGAAGAGTTATTTTTTTTTTTAAAAAGATCCAGATCCCCTGGGACGGGTTTTTAAAAGGTTTCAAACCCAAACCCTTCCTTTTTTTTTTTTTGACTGCCCCTTTTTTTTTTTTTTTCCCATTGTTTTGGTTTTGGTTTTCCCCTTTGAGGCTTTTTTTTCTTTACGTCGACGTTTTTTGTTAAAACAGCCGCTACCCCAAAATTTTTTAAATTTTAAACTTTCATTACGTTTTTAAACCCAACCAAGGCAGCAGCCTTTTTTTTCCCAAAAAGAATCTGATACCTCACTCTTTCCCAACTCGTTTCCGGGGCCCAAAATTCTATCGGCTGTTGACTTCGCTCACTGTCCTTAATTATCGTAAAAGCGATGTCGGGATCTTTAAAAACGAAACAAATTTATTAATTCCTCAATCACCTCCGGCAATCTCTGTTTTTCGTTAGTACCAGGACCACACCACTGATAACCTGGTTTAAAAGTAGTTTTGTGGGGGAAAAAAAAATCTATAGCTCTATTAATGGGCCACCAGGGAACACTCCCCTAATGTACTTTTCAGCCTGCGCCACAAAAAGAACTAACACGTCTGTTTCCCTCGTGTTTCGCCAGTTTTATTTGGGTCAGTTAAACATGAGCGTCCCATAATTTTGGGGCGTCCAAAAAGTTAAATTTGTACAGTAACAAAGGGCTTAGAGGACCAAAAGGAATCGGGTTTGAATTTTTCTAAGGGGAAAGGGGATTATTACTTCCCTCGGGAAAAGGTTGCGTAATGTAATGGAAAACCCGAAGATGAAAGGAAAAAGGGTGTAAAATTTAAAACGAATAAATCGTCATTTAATAAATGTTTAAAAAAATAAATGAGGGAAAAAAGGGACGAAAACAAAAGGATCAACAGTTTGGGCCCCCGTAGGGGATCCGACTAAACCGAAAACCCATGCTGTGAACTATAAATTTATCAAAAACCCCCCCGTTGGGGACATTTTTATAATACGAAATTAATGCAAGAAATCATAAAAAATTTTCAAAGTGGCGAATCCGAAAAAAAACTCAGCGCCCAAAAAGATTGTATTTTAGACACAAAAAAGTCCCACCCAAAGAAATGAAACTTTTTGGAATTTTTAAAAACAAGCGAAAGGTGAATGTCATGGGTCCAATAACATGAACAAAGTTTAAACAATTTAAAAATACTTCCAGTAAAACACTCAATTTCCCATTCGACTTTATGGGACTTTGGGGAAAAAAAGGGCAAAATAAAAGTGGCCGACCCTATTCATATTTCAAGATTGGGGGTTTTCCCTAAACTATTTGGGTTTTGATCAAATTTTAATAATTTTTTTAAAATTACAGGAATTTGGCTCCAAGTGGTTTACCCAATCAAAACAATTAAAAAAAAGAAGACTGGATAGACCCTGGGCAATTGTTTAAACCATTTTTTCATAGAAAACCAAAAAAAAAAAATTGCTAGAAATAACAAAACTGTAAGTAGGATTGGTGAAAAAAAATTAAAACAATAAAAAAAAGGGAAAAAATTTTTTTTTTATTTAACCCCCAATCAAAAATACTTTTACCATTTTAAAAAAATACATTTTCTCATCAAAATTCCCTTTTAAAACTTCAATAAAGAGGTTTTTTTTCATTTTGAATTTCCCGGGGGACCAATATCTTTCCCAAGCATTCAAAATCCCAGGGGGTCGACCATTTTTTTGGGGTCATCATAATATAAGAAGTTTGGGTTTTTGGGGTTTAGTCAAGACAATGCCCCTTTCCCCCCCCGTTTTGTTGCAAACCCAAAACTTTAATAAAAGGGGGCTCATTTCATTTGTTAAATTTTTTTTCTCGGGAAACAAATTTTAAAAAAATGAAAAATTTTTTTACTTTTCCCCCTGTTAGACCTTTACTTTCCCACTAGGGAATAGGTTTTTTTCTTGTGAGCATTGGGATCTCTGAGAAACATAGCGTAGCTATCGGGGATCTTCCCCAAATGAACATAAGGATTAAGTATTTTTCATAAAAAAAAAATTTTTGTATAAACCACGTGTACCCCTCATATTTTTTTTTCCAATTTTTTTATAAAAAACATCTATATCGATTTCTAATGGCCCTTTTCACCAAAACATCCATTGATCACCTTCGACTCCCTTTTAAAACCCTAAATTTTATCTACCCCTTTACCACCTTTAAGTAATTTTAAAAATTTCTCTTTCGCTAGCTTCCCTTAAACTCACGTAGTACGGGATTCTCCGCTAAATTTTTTTTCCTTTAGGGGTTTTCAACAGGGTTTTTTACCCATAAACCAAAAGCCGGTTTAAAAAGTACGTTTTTTCAACCATCATATTTTTTCTTCCCCCCATGTTGTTGTTGTGGGCTTGAAAACCGGTTTCCCCTAATGTCATCATCATTTCAGCATTTTTAAACCCTCTTTTTTTGACCCCTTTTTGAAACCGGTATAAACGAAGCGGGTTTTTAAGTCGGAAGCGTATCTTTTGTATTTTCCTCATGCAGACGTTTTTTTCTTTTCACTCCTTGTGGAAGGTGCACGGGATGTAAAATTTTTTCAGGCTTTCCCAAAAACCTCTAACTGACCTTTTCATTTAAGTTTATTGATTTCTTTTTCTGTTTTTTTCTTCTTCTTTAACTTGTTTTTTTGCTGTTGTAACTTTTTTTTCCTTTTCTTTTGGGAAAACTTTTTAAAAGGCTCCCCAATGGGCTTCAGCTGTTTTTTTCCCACACCTCTTTACTATCCAACATTTCCCCCCTTTAAGATCTTGTTTTTGCTTAATATTTTTTTCCCTTTTTTGAGTAATTTCCTTTAAAACCTCCTCTTTACTTTTATCGGCTAGAACCTCGGCAAAAGAAAAATTTTAGAAGAGGAAGACATTATTTTCTAACTCGGGTGAAAGAGTACCCCTATAAATGATTGAAAGAAAAAATACGAGAAAGTTAAATTACCCCCACAACCCCAAAATTTTTTAATTTTTTTCAAAAAAAATCAAAACCTCTACGATACCGACCTTTGTTTTTATCACAAAACCCCTTTTTATTACAACAAATCCCCCTTTTTTTACATATCCCAAATCTTTGAACACATAAGCTTTAACTGGGCAAAAAAACCAAAATCAGGACTGGGCATGGGCTTGTTTAAAAGTGAAATTTAAATTGCGATCATCTTTTTTAAATATTTAAATAAAAGATTTTGCAAAAGTCCCCTAAACCAAAGGTTTTGGGTATAAAACTTAAGTTTTTACACACGAAAAAAGTTCAATATTGTTTTTGACCCCATCCCAAAAATAGTTTTTAATATTAAAATTCCGTTTACGCACAACGATAACAACAAATCAAATTTCAGAATTTTTCCCTTTTTAATCTCACTTGGGTAAGGTACTTCAACGTTGTCGAATAAGGATGTATCCTATTCCATCTAAAATTTTACAGAACCACCCAGGAATGTAAACTTTTTTTTTTTATACAGAATTTTTAAAAAATGTAAACATTGTTTTAAAAAAAAAACCCAGGGTGAGGAATAAAAAGTTTAAAAAGTAAATTGGTTTTTTCCCCCAATTTGATGGACCCACTATTAAACATCATTGTGTTTGGGGAATTTAAATGTCCCCCTGTCTTTTCAAACTCTTCTCTGTCCCTTCCCTTAAACAACAAAAATTTCTAAATTAAAAGATTGGCAGTGTTACAGAAATGTTTAAGGGAAACCCTTTATTACTACGAAAAACCTTTTTATCAATCCAGGGGTCGTGTGGGTTTATCAAAAAACCCCGCCAACGCACTAAAATCCTAACTCCTTTTCTCTTAAAAAATTTTTTCAATCAAAATAAGTATCAACCCCAAAAAGTGTTTTTCCTTAACTCTTCTTTTATAAAATTTCCCCCTTTTAATTACATCACCTTTGTCGTCTTTTAGTCTTTAAGAAAATGGGCTAGTTGGCTGGGAATTTTTTCCCTACTGTGTAAATCTCCCTTACACCACCTAGGGCCCCCAAACCTTTTTTGAATTGGTTTTTTGTTAATCTACTTTTTCAAACTCGAACACCAGAAAACAAATTTAGAATGAATATTGTATTTCTTTCTATTATTTTAAATATTGTAATTTAAAATTTCTTTTTCAAATTTTTAATATTTAAACCCGAACAAAAATTTAAAACCCCCAAAATTTCGATGAATGGTATTTTTTATATTTTTCCAAAAATTTTGGCAGTAAACTCCCAACCACTTGTAAAATTTTCCCTGTTTTTACTAAAGTGGGCTCCACATGTTACTTTTTTAAAGTACGATTTAATCTTTCAAAAAAATTTTAACTTTTTTATCAAAAAAGGGAAAATAAAAGATTGGAAAATTAAATTTTTATTTAACAAAACTTAAAACCCTTAGAATTAAACCATTCTGTAACCCTTGATTTTTGTTTAAAAATTTTTTTATAAATGTTTTTTTTAATATAGGTTCAAGTGCGATTACTATATCATTAGCCTTTTTGAACTTTAATTTGGGAAGCCAAAAACAAATTTTTCCCAAAAAAAATTAAAAACAGTCAAAATATTTTTTAAAACCTTGTTTAGGGTATTTGAAAAAGGAATCAATTTTGACTAAATCTCTTTTAAAAAATCGTTGATTCCTTTTTAAATTCAAAATGACTTTTTGGATAGTGACGGGCGCTTGTCCCATTAATTCTTTTGCAATACCTTCTCGTACATTGTTCATTTTACCAGGTGAATAGGTGGTAAACAAAAAAGAAACAAAAGGTTAAAGATAACAAAAATAAATATATATTTTACATTTTTAAAGATTTTACAAAAAGGGATGGGGTTTTAAATGTTTCCCTTTTTCGGTTTGTCCCCTTCCCCCGGGGTCCCCAAAACTTTTTTAAACACACCCCCCATTTTAATACATTTTACAGCGTCCCCCATCACCCGTAAGTTTGAAGCCGCATCTATCCAAAACTTTAATTTTAGGATACAAACTTTGGGGCCATCTGAAGTATGTTTTGGGGGCAAAAAGGTACTCGGTGTTTTTAAA
The DNA here is from genome assembly GCA_035578905.1 of Stictocephala bisonia. Taxonomy (NCBI): domain Eukaryota; kingdom Metazoa; phylum Arthropoda; class Insecta; order Hemiptera; family Membracidae; genus Stictocephala; species Stictocephala bisonia. The sequence goes on along the minus strand of JAQJVL010000462.1, from coordinate 477,816 downwards.
AAGATTTTTTATATCTACTATGGATCAAAAGTCCCCCAGACATAATTTTTTTGACATTGAACCGCAGGATTTTTTTAGCTTTAAAGTAAAAATTTATATGTTCTAAAATTTAAAATTGACATCACCAATTTCCAACCACAACCCCCAACATAAAAATTTTTTTTCAAAAAATTTTTTTACAGAAAATTCCCCGAATTTTATCAAGTCTTTTTTTGTACAATTAAAAATAGAACAACAACCTCGTCTTCACTATTAAATAACACCACTACTACTACTACTAATTTCACAACAACAAGTAAGACCATGCCAACTGGTTTTTTAAAAATCACAATTGGGCCAAACCGTAAAAGATTTGTTTAAAATTTTTGACTGTGGGGTTGGGGGGGGTGTACAAAAAAAAACAAATTTTTCCTTTCGGATTAGGTCCATCAAATGTGTCCTTTTAAAAAGGTTTTTTAAACCCCCAAAATGGGAAATATCCGTACATATTAAATTGCTCAATAAACTGGAAACATTCCCAAAAACGACGGGAAAATTATCATATATCAATTCTAAATCTTCGGTATGGGTTTAAATTTTAAAAAATTTTCGGTAAATATTTTTTCAATTTTAGGTTGTAAAATTTTTTTATCCTCTACGAAAAGCATTCCCCAATAGCCCAGATTTACATTTTTAGCCTATCCTCAACTAATTTTTTCAAGTTTAAAACCATTGAAGTAGGGAAATGAACATTAATATATGCACAGGGTTTTAAAGGATCATGATTGAAGGTCATTTTTTAAAAGCACAATTTTGAGTTTTTTTTTTCTAATAACAACCCTTTAAAAAAGGACATTTCCCAAATCTTTTAAATTAATTACATTAACATTTAAAATCTGACCAAAAAGGGCATTTTTCAAATTGTTTTTTCTCATATCCTTTAAAAATACACATTAACCCCAAAAAAAACAACCTTTTTGTACAAAACTTTTAGTTTATTAAAATTCTCTAAACCCAGAACCCCAATAAAAAAAAGTCCATGAAATTCCTAATTTACCAACCACACAAAATTTTTTTTTGAACAAATTTTTTGGGAACCTTTTTTAAAGGACAAGGTGGTTGAAACAGTTTTTTTGGGTTTTTTAGAAAATTTCTCATCGTGGATAAACAAACCAACTCCTTTTTCAATAAACTTGTTTTTCTTGGTTTTTAAATTTCCTTTAAAGTCCAAAATGAACCCATATCTGTACGGGAAAAAAGATTAAAATTAGAATTAAATTTATAATTTTAAACTTTTTTTTAAAATTTTGGTTTAAGATCTAAAATTTAATTTAAAATTTAAATACCTAATGTTTAATTTTAAAAGTTTTACTAAATTTAAAATCCATATTTCCTTTATAAATTTCTGAGTCACTATGATAACCTTGAGGATGAGGTTTTAAAACAATCATAATGGGTTTTACGCACCTTCTATTTAAAGTCCTTTATTAGTGACGTAATCAAAGATTTATCAGTTTAAAGGTTTAAAAGATGTAAACTTTACTTTTTTTAAAAAGGATTAAAAAAAAAAAACTAATTCGCAAATTATAATCTAATTAAATTTTTTATTATAATTTTAAGATTAGATTTTGACTTTTATACACTGGGAACTGAAATTTTTTAGTTTTCAATTTTTCATTAGCACGAAAAAAATCAATAAAACCCTCATTAAAAAAGGGGCCCTTTGACCTCTTTTGGGGAAATTATAAACTTTTTTCAGTAAACAAAAATTGAACTTTTTTACATTGTTTCAAAAGTTCAGTCTGTATTTTTGAAATTTAAAAAAATAATGATTTTTCACTATAGGGAATTTCAAATACTTTTCCTTCCATTTAAATAAATTGGGAAAAATGCTTTTTTTTATTAACACTTTCCTTTTTACAATATAAATACCCAAAAGGGAATTTACACCAATACAACTGAACAGCCTCCAAAGGGAAAATCGAATAACAAATCTTTTTTAAGATTGAAAAGGGAAACTTCCCTCTTTTTCCATAATGTTGAATCTAGAATTAACTCCCTTTTTTTATTTGGGTGCAAAAACACCTTATAAATTTTTAACCAATTTGGGCCAATTCAATTTTTAAATTTCTTTTACGTTCACTATTTTTATCCTAACAATGTCTTTTTTTAGAAATTTGTTTTTTGACTAAAACACGTTTAAAAAATTTCCAAAATTTTTTAAATAAAAATTTCGTTTTTGAAGATTTCCATTTATCATCATGTGAAAAGAACTTTTGAGTTTCCCCTTTGGGGTGACGGTGCCCAAGATGACTGAGTTAAACTTTTATACTGAATTAAGTGAATATTTGAGACTTAAATCGTTTCCAAAATTCTTTAAACAATTGCGTTAAAAACCTTTTTTGAATTCTGTCCAATCTCATAATTAAAATGAACAAAACTATCAGGGTTTTTTATCACCAAAAAATTTTTACAATAAAAAAAATTTTTTTTAAATTTTTTTTTCCAATTCTTTAGTAAAACTTTAAATAAATTAAATTAATATTAAAAAACTTACTAAAAGCAAACCCAAACCTTTCTTTAACACCTTAACCCGGGCCCAAAATCAATAAATGAACTGATCCATTATACACAAAACCCGATTACTATTTATAGTTTAAAAATTCGTTTCAAAAATTCCTTCATCAATTAAGTCAGAAATATCAGGATAACCATGTCTCAATTCATTTAAACACATAGAATTCCACATTTCTTTCTCCGTGTAAAATCACGGTAGTATACATAGTAATGCATCTTTCCATGTTTTTTTAGAAGGATACCACTTCACATTATTCTTTTTTACAATATAAAAATACCAAAAAATAATCATCTTCAATGAAACGCACTTTGTAAAATGGTAAATTTACTAAAATATTATATTTTAATTCTAATGGTAATGTTCGTATATGATCTTCTAAGTACGGTATTCCGCTTTTTTCTGACAAACCGAGATCTTCTCTTCTTCATCACAATTTGTACACAAATAACTCACGAATACTGAATCAGCCTTGAAAATCTTGATGTATTTATACCAGTAAAAATGACGTCAATTGAACGACGTGTCTGACAACTGTAAACATATCTTTAAGTATCCCCGCCAAAACGTCTAGACCAATAATTCTACTAAATCAGACGTTCTGTTTCTTGTTCTTGGCAATGTTGTGTTGATGATAACATTTGGATCTTGCACATGTTCACCTCCATGTCCGACATGAGTTTGATTCCTATACCATCTAGTGTCACCAATTGTCCACGTACTAGAAGAAATAAATTTTGCTTTGTTCAGGTTTTCTTCCTTCTCTAAATATTCTCTCGTAATATGTTTGATAAGCTGTTATTGTTGGATCGGTTATCGGACGTCGACTGTTGTTTTGATCTTGATTTGATTGACCCCTGAGCAGGAGCACGGTGTGCCATGGTCAAAGTATAACGAGACGACTAACAACTCGGTCTGAGCAAAGCTATAACAGAAAAATCGTATACGTATTTACTATAGTATAATGCTGACACTAGGGTCAAGCGATGTCCTTGCTCAGAATCTTTGAACTTGTGATTCTTCAACTCCTTTAAGGTCGGCCATTAGTCTGTTGTAGAGTTCTTCCCCACACTCTTTTGGACCGATGCTTTCAAAACAATTTAATAAATGAGTATTCGTAATTTCTAACTTTGTTGCAAACGCTACAATCAGAACCACAAGCAGCTGTCTCTGTACGGTCTCTCTTAAATTTTATATTATTTCTACATCCTCAACCAGGTTCAGCCATTCTTTGAAGTTTTTCTTCAGCTTCTGGACTCCAGCTAGGTTTTGCAAATCTCAGCTCAAACATAACCATCAGCAAGTTTTGCACACATTGTATCTGCGGGTAATAGCGTCTGAACAATACCTTTATATAACCCTGTATTGAAAAAGTGGTGGGGGATAGTAATAGAATACTATATTAAATACAATTATAATATATTGTAATAAATTGTGTGAGTTGCCAGCACTGAGATTTTTTTTGCAATTAATCGTGCGAGTTGGTAACACTGCGAAAAAACAGTTGGTACATTTTATATAGTATAAAGAAAAACAGACATTTTTTTTGCATCTTTCATATGGCGCTACATCAGCTGAGCAGACGACAAATCAACAGACTTTTTTTTCACATCTGAACAAATTAATACTATATTAAATACGAATTAAAAATACATTTCATATAGTATAACGATTAAATACGAATTAAAAATACATTTCATATAGTATAACGTGGCTCGTCGAGCGAAGCGAACGAAACCACACACGTTCTTCTGCCGCTACTTACGTTAACCTCTCGGGTGTGTCACTGTGCCGCAGTGGTATCGACTTCGTCTCACAAACGAAAGGTTCTCAGATCGATCCCGGCACCGACCACCGACACTTTTTGCCACACAATAAAATACAATTAATTTAATAAATACGACGTGACGTCAGAAAAAAGAGCGCGAAAACGGCGTGACGTCACACAACACTGACCTAGGATAACGTCGTCGCGGGGGGTCCACGTGCTCGTAGTAAACTTAACCTTCAAGGTCACCACGTGGCTGATAACAGTAGTAAACAATAGTAAAGTTGACCTACGGGTCAACACGTGGTGATAACAGTTGTAAACAACAACAGTCCAAAGTTCAAGGTTGTGCTTCAACCGCTGTTTCTACACTACTGCTATCGTATTTTCAGATCATCTTAGATCTCACCTTCCAACTCCTCGTGATTCATATTTTACATAACTATGACGAATGAGAATGAGATCCATAAATCCATTATGATTATTAAAAGTAATGTGATTGGGGCGGACGACATTTCTATGAAATTATTAAAATTTATAATCCCTGCAGTTTAACCTGTTATAACGCCAATCTTGAACAAATCACTTGCAACCTCAATATTTCCATCTGCCTGAAAATCAGCGATTGTTCGGCTAGTCACCAAGACGTCCTCTCCATCTTCCCCATCTGATTATCGACCAATCAGTATCTTACCTGCACTCTCTAAATGTCTTGAGAGGATTGTTCACCAACAAGTATGTAATTATCTCTCTAGTAATGACCTTCTTAGTAAGTTTCAGTCTGGTTTTGAGAGAAATTACAGTACCACCACTGCATGCTATATATCACTGAGGATATCCGAAAAGCGATAGACAACAGACAATTGATATTGCTCACTCTGTTTGATTTTTCCAAAGTGTTGGATTGTGTCCATCATCTACTGCTCAAAGTGAAACTTTCTCATCTTGGTTTATCATCTGAAAATATTTCCTGATTTGAGTTCTATTTGACTGGCAGGTGTCAAAGTGTACTCAATAACGAATACTCTAGTTAGGGAAGTTTAACCAAAGGTGTCCTTCAGGGCTATGTACTTGGACCTCTACTGTTTACTCTGTACATCAATGACTTGCCCAACAGCCTTTCACATTGTAAATATCACCTACAGTACCCCGTATCTCTATTGATAATAATTCACTTAACTATTGTGACAAAAGAACTTGGGACTCCTTATGAATACTACACTTTACATGGTCTGATCATGTATCTTCAACATGTAATAGGGGTTTGCTGGTATTCACACTCTTAAGAGATATTATAACTGTTTACCTTTTAATATTAAAGATTATACTAGTGAAAACTCTTGTATTTCTCAACTTTGACTACTACAACGTTCTCATCAATGTCATGCCTACCCATCTTTCAGATAAACTTTAACGAGCGCAGAACTACTGTCTACGTTATATTTTCAATCTCCGTCGAGATGAACATATCACTCCTTACTTCAGACGTTTAAAATTACTGAAGTTATTATATTATATTATATTAAAAGTACAGAAAGATTTAAATGTTATCTTTACTATACAATCTTCTTAAATCCAAAAATCCTTCCTATTTAGCTTCAAATGTTGTGTTTAATTCAGCATCAGAAATCGGGACATGCGTCAGGGTTCATCAATGTGTTTATCCAATGTGTGTATTCAAGCTCATCGTACAGAAATTTACAGTAGATCTTTTACAATCATTGTCTGCAGATTGTGGAATAAAGCCTTCAATTCGAAATATTGATAGTCGAGCTCGGTTTGTTGCGGCACTGAGGGAGTGGTTGTCGGCGGATTCGTGGGTGCACGGCCTTGGCCGTGCTGTCAAATTTGGACTATTTGTATGTGTGATGTGTGTTTGTTATGATCAGTTCATGGAATAATTTTTATTTATTTTTTTTTTTCATGTAAGTAATAGTTCTATGTTTTATATTCTTTCACGCTTGATGCTTAATTTGTTTAGTTTTAACTATCTTAAAACTATAATTTTGTATTGTTGTTTAGCTTGTAAATAATGTGCTCAGCAGCAGTGAACACGTATGAACTCATTTTAGTTTTGTATTAAATTTTGTATTAAAATGGTCTAAATTTTGTCTCACTAAATAAAACCTTTTTCATTTCATTGCACTCATGTGACGTCATAGGAGATGCTCGTGATACATACTGTCTTCTTTCCTAGGGATACCGTGACCACAATGCACTTTTGCATTATACATACGCCAGTAGGTACATGTTTTGTATTACTGAATGCAATAGGCACAGTATAAATCAACGTAAACCTCGTACGAAGGACGGGTACTGTGCTAGTAATAAAGGCTTTAAATGAAGCCTACAAAAGGCAAACACTGGTTGTTAAAAGGTAAAATTAAAGTACGTATTTTATTCAAACGCGAAATTACGAAACTTGAAACCAAGAAGTTAAGAAATTGTGACAAATCTGTCAAACATCCCGTTGATAAAGCAAGATTTTCACTTTGACAATTAACGCCCTTGTCGGTTTTTATAATGGGAATTGTTATTCTTATCCATTGTTTTTCATATTTTTTACTCCTAACTCATTGAATAAATTTATTTGTCTTTACAATATTTAATTTCTTCCTGATTTTGATAATCTTATAAAACCTTAAGATGGTGGAATATTACATTGGGCTCCTAACAAACAGAAAAGAACATTCCTAAATACTTTCACATCCCATTTAAATTAAAATATTATTAGTTTAAAATTTGTAGCCGATAGTGATCTCTTTTATCAAATTGTAATTTCAAACAATTATTGAACATATCTAGCAACAACTGAAAAGTGTTCTAATAGAGTCAAGATGAACTATATTATATTAAAGTATTTCTCAGCATGTTGTCTACTGTATAGTGGTCGTTCATTATCATATTGAAAGTATACAAACACGAGGTAAAACATATGGTCCGTTTTGTTCATCATAAGAAGTGTCTCATAAGTTATTATTGTAATTATATAATTGAAATTTTCCTAATTTCACAATTATCATTCAATATTTTTATTCTATTGTGAAATCCCTCGACTGCACTTGGATAAATGTTGTTTTTCGTAACGAAAATATGCCCATGTCAAATAACATCGGAGATTGTAATTTGACCATTCAGTAATAAATAAAATATATTATATAAAATATAATATATCCTTTTTCTGTGTAGCATTAGCATGCTTGTTTATTATTATTGTTATCGAACATTTAACCTCTGGAAAGGGGTTGAACTTGATCAAGAATATGATTAAATCATCATTTTGTGTTTTTCTCTTCCGAAAATCACTTCATTTTGTCTGCATGTACCTCATTTCTTTCTTCGGCCCACCTTTTTCATAGTGTTTGTTTATCGTCTATTGAAAAATCCATGTTCATGATTATGTAATTGGATATAGATATTTTTTGAAGATCCTTAATTCCAAGCAGTTGTGTGTCATTTTGTGCTTTTCTCAACCATGCTATGTCGTCTTACCTCATAATCATGAACATTTTGTTTGTGATTCTATTTTCATTTATCTTGTTCATAACAGAATATAATTTTGCTCTTCGTTTTCTGATCTTGTCTGTAATGGTGTTTGTTTTAACGTAGATTTCATTATTTGATCTCATCTATATTCCTTTTAGCTGGATTGGCATAATACTTTCGAATTTTAGTTTTTAAATTTTGTGATTGAATATAATTTATTTCCATAATAAATTGCAGAAATACAATACAATATGTACATAATTATTCAAGTAGTATTGAATGTAACATTATGTTACACTAATAATATAACGCCCACATGGGCCTAGGCCTGTGCGTGGGCATGAGTCTAAAACGTAAAATAATAAAACTGTCATTACCGGTAATGAACAAAGTAAAAATACAAGTTTACTATCATGGAAAATAAAAAGCTTTTAAGTTTTGACTTGTGGTCATGATTATGTTGAACGTGTTAATTTTCAATATATTGAAGAAAAAAAAAATAATAAAATGAACTTGAGTGCTGAAGCAAGGGACCTGCCAGGCAGATCGACAGTAGCACGTTATCTTATCTGTACCCGGACACAATGACGTGCTCTGCCATCTCTCTCCCAATAGCCACTAACCACTCAGTGAGTGACCTTATGTTTAAATGAAATAAATAAATTTTTTTTAAATTTCGAATAATGAAAAAGAATTTATGAAATATAATGTGAAGTAGTTTTTTAATAAGTCCTAATTAGTCTGTCGGTTATAATACACATTATAAGTTCAATTGAGCGAGTGAAATATCTGTGATCCAGTGGTTTGAACATATCATTTTTTTTAATGTAAATGAGTATAGATTCTACGCACAACTGCCTAATAGAAAGAACATTGAATTCAATAAAAAGAAATTCTGAAGGAAACCTTCGACCTTTTCCTAATGCAGCCTTGATTATAGATTGTTATACAATAGTTAGCGGTTCTATATTGATCTATTTGCTCCTTCCCAAGCAAAAATCCCACCTAGAAATAAAGATTGACAATATGCAAAATAGGATTGCCTCAATCAAGATAAATTCAGTATTTCGTTAAGTTGTTTAAAATGTAAATCGATTTGCGCATTTTATTTTTTAGAAAAATTACCTTCTGACTCCATTTCATTTTTTAATAAAAAGCAACACCTAAATATTTGTAGCAATCAACTCTTTCAACAAGAACAATTAACAGTTAAACCACGTCCACAAGTGTGATGTTTTAAAGAATTGTTGTCAAAATCTGATAAAGGTTTTATAAAGATCTGCATAAATTTAGTTTTAGATATGTTAAGAGTGAAAAGACTTTGATCGAACCACTTCTTCACCACAGATAAACCAATTTCGGCTTTTCTCTTTAACACATCCCAATTTTCTCCTTCATACAAAATTACGGTGTCGTCAGCAAACATAAAAAGACTACCATCAATATTTAATTTACTTAAATTATTTATGTAAATTAGGAATAACAAAGACCCTAATATGTTACCCTAAAAAACCCCATACTCTTGTTTGTAGATCACTATCACTCCCACACATATTGAAACCAATTGCTTACGTCCTGAAAGATAGCTCTCAAACTAGTTAAATGATTTTCCTCGGCATCCAACCAACTTTAACTTGTTTAACAATTTCACTCTGTCTACAGTGTCGAAAGCTTTTGCCAAATCCAAAAAAAACCACTAAACTCGTCTGTTTTCACTAACATTTTCATTAATATTTTTTGTTATTGCATAAAGAGCATCAGAGATATTTTTATCTTCTCTAAAGCCAAATTTTTCTTGGATAAAATTGAATTGTTTTTTTAAATGGGCAAGCAACTTTGATTTGACAATTATTTCTATAATTTTTGAAAATACGCTTAATAAAGAAATAGGACGAAAATTACTTTTAATTGAGGCATCATGCGATTTAAAAAGAGAAAAAACCTTAGCAATTTTATAAAATTCAGGAAATTTACCAGATGTAATACTTAAATTTACAATTTGCAGAAGAGGATTCATGAGCAAGTCAATGTTGTTTTTAAGAATAGTACAGAGACGCCATTGTACCCAGGGGCAGAACCTCCCCTTAAACTGTTGACGCATTGCATAATGTAATATTCAGTAACCGTATGTATCACAAAGTCACAGTCAATACCAAAGTCATCGTCGTCTTGTACAGGGTCTCGAAGTGGATTCATTTCAGTGGCTAAACTTCGCCCAACTAAAGCAAAATAATTATTAAAGTCTTTTGCCACATCCCAATTTTGTTGTTACAAGAGAGTCTGAAAAAGTTTTGAATCAAAATAATGAAATCGCCCATAAATTTTCTTATCACTGGTTTTCCTGTTGAATGTTATTTCTAGTGCAGTACTATAGTGGTCAGTAATATAAGTCCGTATTACAGCATGCTCCCACTTTATTATAGTCATTATGTCTTACAAACATATGGTCTAAACATGAGCTACTGTTAGTAGTGACACGTGTTGGTATATTTACGGTACTAAGGAGTAAATTGTGAGTATTGTGGTTTCCACTACTAGACATTGTACTTTTGGCATGATAACTGTTTGTAATGTCGTAATTTCACGTCCGTGAACTGCTTGTTGTACTTGGTGTATTCATTCATTGTTGCATGCATGTTTACTATATAAAATATATTTTATAAAAAAATGAAATGAATCCATTTATATTTATATCTGTACATATATTGTAGCTTACCGTAATTATTTTCTTATTTTTTTATAGTGACAGTATGATAAAATAGTCAACTGAGGTTTTGTTCCGCTGATTTTTTTACCGTCAGTGTGATGACATTACACCCTCACAGATTATGATTCTATTTTACTGTTGAAAATTTATACTTAAAATCTACTAACTTTGTTGTAACCGAATATTTCTTTACACCTTAGTCTCTAGAATTTGATATAAATAATATTTACAAGTGCCCATCTGAAACAGATAGTTTATGTTGTAAATTTCTCTTACAAGTTACAAATAAATAATGACATTTTACTATCAATGATTTTTTTCTTAAAATTGTAAATACTTTTAACTCTTTAAGCTAAAATAAATGCCAATTATCTTACACATTCACAGTTGATTTGAAATATGATTTTGTGAAAAGATATTATTTCACATGAACACGTCAAATGTATTAGTAGAATATATAATTATACACAGAAAAGGACAAGATAAACAAGTTATTCCTCGCTAGGTAAAATCTATAACTCTGTGTTTGGCAAAGTGAATTATTGAAATGAAAGTATTTATTGACATATGTTTAAAATAAATTATTGACAACAAATATATTAATACATCATACGATGTAATATTACTGCTAATTTTTTTTATTTTAATTATACTTTATATGTTACTAAATAAATATTTGCAATTCACTTTTATATGAATTTTATGACCATTTAATAACCTAAGTAAAAAACAGGCTGAAATAAAAAGTTTATGTAGCATGCAAATACCATTGTGGCCGCCAATACAAGTTACAATCATTTTATTTGAAACAAAAAAAAAATTCATAATCACAAAACATATAACTTACACAACCCGTTATAGAGTATAATTAAGCAACGTGTCCAGACATCTTAAAAACCCGTCAAAACGGCTGACATATTAAATTTTACAATCCAACTCAAAACAATCACTACTTACAGCTTAAATTCATATGTTACCATAACCATATGGACAATTATTTATTTAAACCAGGTTTTGTTGTTTATAATATACTGAAGAGAAACAGTCCTTTATCCTGATAGAATTTTCTTTGTTCATAGAAAAAAAAAAAACAAACACTCAAAGTTCACAGAATACAAATACAGTACATTTATTAACGAGTGAAATAGGTCCGTTACCAATCAGCTGATTGTCAAAATCTTGGACTCAAAGTGGACATAACCACAACGATATTAAATGTTCGTGTCTGATTAAGTATGTACATACAATTATGCCAGAGAAAACAGGGAATATTATTTACTCCCGTTTATTATTTATTTACCAACCACAGAAGATTTTCTAATGTTTTTAACCATCTGATTTTCCATGTTGATTAAACATTAGTCTGAGTTACTATTATAAATTTAAATAGTTTGAGTAAATTAGTTAAGATTATAAAATAATTGGTATGGACTGCATTGTTAATATAGGAAGTAATTATATCACTTCCCAAAATACCTAAGTTCTTGCCATATTGATTTTAGTTATATAAATAACAATTAAGAAAAAGATATATTTATCATAATTAAAGATAAGTTATTTAGTCAAATACATTAACATAGCAGATAAGAAAAACTAAAGCGAGGAAGATACGTGTGCTTTATATATTATTCGTTGAAGATTTTTTGATACAAACCTTTCACTGTCAGGAGCTTTTGATCACAAGTAATGGACTGATCACACCACAGTTAAAATCACTGTGACACTGAGCATTATAAATCACAATGTTAGTACTGGAACCCTGTATAAATAATTCAATATAGTGGACAACACCTGAAATAAATATTTATAGAATCTGGCAACAATTTAGATGACTCTATGTAGAAATTGACAAATCCCTTTATAATCACTTTGTTGGGAACCCTGTTTAATCTGAACCTTGGGACACCTGCCTATTTTCACTGTAGATACATCCCTTGTAAAATCAATGTAACTAACACCCGTATACTGACTTTCGTAACTACGGAACAGTACTAATAACATGTATAGAGATAACACCCTGTATTAATAATATCAATGAAGTAAGTTCGGACACCCTGTCGTATAACACTAGAGCTGTGACATTGTATTTAAACCCTTGTTTAGACTCCTGTATAATCATGTAGTTGCATGGGACATAATTATAATCCAATGTACAACTGAAAGTATAATCAGTGTAGACTGACACCTTAAATAAAAACTGTAACTAACATCTCATATAATCACTAGAGAAATTTGACACCCTGATATATAATCATTGGTTAATTAAGGACACCTGATATACATCTGTAATGACACCTGTATATAATCACTGTAGACTGGTCACCCTGTATATAATCACTGTAGACTGACACCCTGTATAATCACTGTAGACTGGACACCCTGTATAATCACTGTAGACTGGACACCCTGTATAATCACTGTAGACTGGACACCCTGTATAATCACTGTAGACTGGACACCCTGTATAATCACTGTAGACTGGACACCCTGTATAATCACTGTAGACTGGACACCCTGTATAATCACTGTAGACTGGACACCCTGTATAATCACTGTAGACTGGACACCCTGTATATAATCACTGTAGACTGGACACCCTGTATATAATCACTGTAGACTGGACACCCTGTATATAATCACTGTAGACTGGACACCCTGTATATAATCACTGTAGACTGGACACCCTGTATAATCACTGTAGACTGGACACCCTGTATAATCACTGTAGACTGGACACCCTGTATAATCACTGTAGACTGGACACCCTGTATAATCACTGTAGACTGGACACCCTGTATAATCACTGTAGACTGGACACCCTGTATAATCACTGTAGACTGGACACCCTGTATAATCACTGTAGACTGGACACCCTGTATATAATCACTGTAGACTGGACACCCTGTATATAATCACTGTAGACTGGACACCCTGTATATAATCACTGTAGACTGGACACCCTGTATATAATCACTGTAGACTGGACACCCTGTATAATCACTGTAGACTGGACACCCTGTATAATCACTGTAGACTGGACACCCTGTATAATCACTGTAGACTGGACACCCTGTATAATCACTGTAGACTGGACACCCTGTATAATCACTGTAGACTGGACACCCTGTATAATCACTGTAGACTGGACACCCTGTATAATCACTGTAGACTGGACACCCTGTATAATCACTGTAGACTGGACACCCTGTATATAATCACTGTAGACTGGACACCCTGTATATAATCACTGTAGACTGGACACCCTGTATATAATCACTGTAGACTGGTCACCCTGTATATAATCACTGTAGACTGGACACCCTGTATAATCACTGTAGACTGGACACCCTGTATAATCACTGTAGACTGGACACCCTGTATAATCACTGTAGACTAGACACCCTGTATAATCACTGTAGACTGGACACCCTGTATAATCACTGTAGACTGGACACCCTGTATAATCACTGTAGACTGGACACCCTGTATAATCACTGTAGACTGGACACCCTGTATAATCACTGTAGACTGGACACCCTGTATAATCACTGTAGACTGGACACCCTGTATAATCACTGTAGACTGGACACCCTGTATAATCACTGTAGACTGGACACCCTGTATAATCACTGTAGACTAGACACCCTGTATAATCACTGTAGACTAGACACCCTGTATATAATCACTGTAGGCTGGACACCCTGTATAATCACTGTAGACTGGACACCCTGTATAATCACTGTAGACTGGACACCCTGTATAATCACTGTAGACTGGACACCCTGTATAATCACTGTAGACTGGACCCCATTATAAAATCAGTCTCATAATGGTATATCAAAAAGGTTGCCTATATTTTGAGTCCAATAATTAAGTTGATGATATAGGGCACCTGTGGATCCATAATTTCAAAACTAAATATTCCTCGCCAAGACATATAATCTGTAGTTTGAACACATGTAATTTATTGTAAAGAAATTAAATCTATATTGATATTGTAATATAAAATTATTCAACTAAGATGACGTATGTGAAATACCTCATTACGGATGAACATAATATTTCATCAGCCTTAAATTTATAATTATATAAATTTAATTTATTTATATGATTACTAATTTAAATTTATTTGTTAATTTCAGTTCATTTATATTAATTTTTATTGATCCTTATAATAAACGCTATGTAAAAGAACAAGGCTAACATAAAATAGTTTATGTTAGCCTTGCTACTACCATTGTGGCCTGTCAATAGCAAGTAAATCATTATGTATCCTGCAAGCAATGCAGTCCTTGGTTTGAAAGGAATTCTTAACACTCCGTTCAGCAAGAGCAATAATGAATGCAACGTGTTCGCTAGGAGCACTCTTAACAACCCTCACAACCGGCCTGACCTATTTAACTTGTACCCATGCACTCAATCTCCACTACTTACAGCCATTAATATTCTTATTTTACCTCTACCCATAATTCTCGTACAGTTTATGTCCCTTGATTCCCAACCTCGTGTTTTGGTTTTTGTATAATACTTCTTCATCTGTACAGAGTAAAATGTCACTTTACTCACTTGATATCGATTTTTTTGTTTGTTTCATAAAAAAAAAAAAAAAAACTTTACTCACCAGTTCACAGATCCAACATGCCAGTCGGTATTTATCAACGAGTGAAATACCGGCCGTTAGCTCAGCTGGAGATTCAAATCTTGGACCTCCAAAGTCCGAAGCCTTAACCACTAAACCACCACAACAGAACTTAAATGTTCGTGTCATTGAATAAGTATGAACATACAACTTATGTCTTCAGAGAACAGCTAGGTCAATATTTAGTTTGAGAGTAACTGTTATATGAATAGTGTTGGATTTATCCATTACCACAGAAGGATTTTAGCACAGTCCTTTTGCTGGAACCATGCTGAAGATCAGCACGACTGAATTACAGATAAAAGCTAGTTAGGTCTGAGGTTTCGTGCATTAGGTACCAATTGGGTAATAGGGTTAGTGAGTAAGTGATAGTTGGGTAGGAGGGATGGTAGTAAGGTATTCTTGAATTATGGGTTAGTGTGACATGCTTGTTGGATATGAGGGGTATCAACTTAGTATGCAAGTGCTTGTCCAATAATACCAAAGATTCTTGCCATCAATGAAATGATTTTTTATATTTAATACAAATTAAGAAAAAGGAGTATATTCATAATAAATTAGAAAAAGGTTAGGAACTATTGATCAATATTTGACATTTTTATAAAATTGCACCCATAAACAATAAACATAACAGACTGAGGAACGAATACGTGTGACATATAAAATATATATAAATATATCAGAAGGGTGATAGAATTTTTTTTATACAAAACCTTTTTACAAACTGTACAGAGCTATTTATCAGATAGATAATGTTGTGCTGAATCAGTCCATCCATCAGCTTAAACCATCACTGTTGACAGCATGAGCTATTTATTAAGAGATCTGAACGAAAATGTTAGTGTCATTAGACCCCTTGCTTTGTTTGTCATGGAAATAATTTAATCACAAATAGTGTTGTACAACACCGAAAAGTAAATTGGTGTATAGAATTCCTTCGCGCAGACAATTTAGGATTGACTCTATTTTAGAATTGACAAATTCCTTTTACACTCTTTTTTGGGACCTGTTTATCTGAACCTTGGGCGTGACAGTGCCATTAGGTGGCGTATAGTTATACCATTCCCAATAATTTGTCAAAAATCAGATAGATTTTCTAAACTAATACTGTTTACGCTGACTTTTTTCGGTAAACTTACGGTAAACAGATTCAACTCAATAAACTTTATTACATTAGAGATAACACTGCACTGATATCTAATCTACAATAATCAATGAAGCAAGTTTTCGCCCAAAACACCACCCATAGATCGTATAACTAGGACTTTGTTGACATTTTTATTTTAAACCCTTAAATTTTAGCTCTTTAGTTTATGAATCTTTTATGTAGTTTGCCATGTGGACGTATAATATTCCGTAATGTTCACAATTCCTGATAAGGATAATAGTGGTCCTAGAACGTGAACTTAAGTTAAAAACTAGTAAAATTAATTATTCGTCAATATTAATACTGGCTTAGGGAGCATAGAATTTGCAACCCTCTGATGATAGTGTAAGTCTATTGAAGTTAATTAAGGAATCTATTACATTTTAGATAATGTCAGCTAATATGTAGTTTATTGGTTAAGGCTTCTTCTGAATACGAAGTGCTTTTCCAAGGTTCAAATCCAAACAGAGCTAACGGTCATAACTTCAGTCAAATAACGTTGAGGTAGAGTTGACTGAAGTAGTTGACCAGCTTAGTCGACTGCTGAGTTGACCTGCAGGGTCATTTGAACGGGAGAATAGGCTAAAAAAAGCTATGTCGAGTTGTGGTCACTGTTTGTCAGCAGATGTGACACCAGACTTACTTCTATATATATATATAAAACAGCAAGCGTATAATGTAGTCAGTGTTCTGTCCAGTATTATTACAGTTTTATTGATGCATACATTTTATATAAGGATGTTTCCGTATATTTATGTGTTTATAAGAGAAAATAACAACTTTGCTGCCAACTCTTCTTATCCACATAAAACACTCACTACATTATAACACTTGCTGCTTGATATTGAAGCAGTAAGTCTGATGTCACATCTGCTGATAAACAGTGACCACAACTCGACAATCACAACTTTGCTGCCAACTCTTCTTATCCACATAAAACACTCACTACATTATAACACTTGCTGCTTAATATTGAAGCAGTAGTCTGATGTCACATCTGCTGATAAACAGTGACCACAACTCGACAATCACAACTTTGCTGTCAACTCTTCTTATCCACATAAAACACTCACTACATTATAACACTTGCTGCTTGATATTGAAGCAGTAAGTCTGATGTCACATCTGCTGATAAACAGTGACCACAACTCGACAATCACAACTTTGCTGCCAACTCTTGTTATCCACATAAAACACTCACTACATTATAACACTTGCTGCTTGATATTGAAGCAGTAAGTCTGATGTCACATCTGCTGATAAACAGTGACCACAACTCGACAATCACAACTTTGCTGTCAACTCTTCTTATCCACATAAAACACTCACTACATTATAACACTTGCTGCTTGATATTGAAGCAGTAAGTCTGATGTCACATCTGCTGATAAACAGTGACCACAACTCGACAATCACAACTTTGCTGCCAACTCTTGTTATCCACATAAAACACTCACTACATTATAACACTTGCTGCTTGATATTGAAGCAGTAAGTCTGATGTCACATCTGCTGATAAACAGTGACCACAACTCGACAATCACAACTTTGCTGCCAACTCTTCTTATCCACATAAAACACTCACTACATTATAACACTTGCTGCTTGATATTGAAGCAGTAAGTCTGATGTCACATCTGCTGATAAACAGTGACCACAACTCGACAATCACAACTTTGCTGCCAACTCTTGTTATCCACATAAAACACTCACTACATTATAACACTTGCTGCTTGATATTGAAGCAGTAAGTCTGATGTCACATCTGCTGATAAACAGTGACCACAACTCGACAATCACAACTTTGCTGCCAACTCTTCTTATCCACATAAAACACTCACTACATTATAACACTTGCTGCTTAATATTGAAGCAGTAGTCTGATGTCACATCTGCTGATAAACAGTGACCACAACTCGACAATCACAACTTTGCTGTCAACTCCTCTCATCCACTAATTTTGCATATTTGCTTTAGTTATAATTAATTTACATGAAAAGGCCACCATTTTCCTTCCCTCTTGAATTTATACGAAAGATATACGGCTATTTCAAGTTATATTCCAATAAATACCGTAATCAAGGCTGAAAACCAGATGTATGCATTTTATATACTATAATATAGTCATTGAAAAAAAAGTGATTTATGTACATTATTATTATATTTATTTATACTTAAATATAACAACACAATAACAATAAGAGGATTTTTTATCATGTGGAAAATCAAAATATTATTTATTTATTTCCCAAGAATAACAAAAGACAATAGCACACCATACAGATCAAAAGAATTCTTGATGCAAAAATAACGTAAAACAAGAATAACTTATATTATAATATGACTTAAAACTACTTATGGTCAGTCTTATTATGAATGCCAAGCAAGACTTAACATCAAATTTGGTAAAAAAATGTACATGCACACATCCATATTCACATAACATGAAATAGACAAACACGCACACACACATGTACACATATACTTACACAACAAACGCCTATGGATAATTTTAAATAAAGTGAAAAGGTATAATAATAAATCATAATTCCAAAAACATGCAACAAAATAAATGTACAAACATAGACATACATTAACACATAATTGAAATAATTTTACCTTGGGGAAAAAAGAGAAAAATGTACCCTCCAAGTACTTTTTTAGAAATTATTGAACAACTTAGCGTTGCTTATGTATATCACAATATAACATACTAAGCCTGGTTAAATATGGTTCCATCATGAAATAATGTTTTAAGACCACAAAATAACTCTTACTCGATTTTAAAAAATTCCAACAAAAATTATATGTAAAATAATAATAATTATTATGTTTTGTCCTATTGTTATTTTGATTTTACTGGAAAAACTAGGAACAATTGAAGTAAATGGTTTAGGCAATACAGTGGTTATAGTTTCAAACTTAGGATTATAATAATTTATATTAAATAAAATTGTATTACATTTCTTAGTGATTATTTTGTTTAGATTTGGTACAAAATTAACGAGAGATAATACAAGGAACATATATTGAGTGGCATGGGACAGTCTGACAGTGTTGCGCTTCGCCTGGTGCCAAAGTACTACATACACTCTTTACAGCCTACGAAACTGTTTAGCTCACTTATATTTGAGACATTTTAAAGAATTACGAGTCCCAATCTCATACAAGTACTATAAAGCAAGATTATTGTCTATTTTAAATTTTATTGAAATACTAAGGGAAATATGTATTGCATAAATTATAAAATTAAAAGTGCTTAGGTTTTATAAAGGAGCTGTTATATAAAACATATATGTACAGTTAAATGTTTTATATAAAGGTTTCTTTTTTTCAATTTATAAAATCAAAATTGATTGTATACTTAAGTAACAATTCTATATGATTGCTTGTCTTAAGAATCAAACAATACAATCAATCAATTATTTTTATTTTTTATTATTTTAAAATGTTTATTAAATTTGATTTAAATTATGCTTTTGCTGATATTTTACATAATCCTGTATCAATGGCTCTCTAAAACATTGTAAAGTGTAAAATTTAAATCTATAGCAACTAAATAGAGCCGTGTTGATAAACATGTTATAGATAGTAAAAGAATGTAAAACGTTTTGAGTAAACTAAAATTCGTATAATTAATTGTTCCTTCATGAAAATAACTAAATATATGACTGCCTGTTAAATGAGTATTTGATACAAACTTATTATGTTATTAAAGTTTGAAACAAACAATTGTTTTTGTATTTCAAGAGGACTGCTAGTTGAAATTGTATAAGGCGACAAGTGCTTTAACAAGTGCTCAGTTATTGTAAGTTCAATTGTTGAACTGTGGAATGTTATTAACTCTATCGTTTGGAGATATCCTTTATTGGTAATATAAAACATATACTCAGGTTATAGTGTGAATATAAAGTTAATATTATGACGAAATAGATTATGTAAACAAAATGTACGTGACACAGGCTTTAGAGGCCCATTAAAAACTATAACTTAAATAGTTGAAGTAAAACAGACCAAATTTAAAGGTATAGGTATAATATATATTTATTCTCTATGGATTAATGACCGTTGTTTTATTATATGAACAGCCATTTAGATCAATAGTAGAATAGTATTCCAGAAATGTGTGGTTCAAATAGGCCTAACAAATAATTACTATTCCGTACACACACTATATATTTACTGTACTCCATTTTAAGCAAGTATAATTAATTAGTATACGAAACGCGTCACAGTTGTAAGCGAGAGGAGCTCCTTATGAACCAGAGTGCGTGCTTACTGTCTGTGTCAGCGGAGGGATGCTTGAGTTGCGACAAGTGCCTTTAACAAGTGCTCTGTTACGGCCATCTCGTTACAGTTGTAAACGAGAGGAGCTCCTTACGAACCGGAGTGCGTGCTTATTGTCCGTGTCAGCGGAGGGATGCTTGAGTTGCGACAAGTGCCTTTAACAAGTGCCCAGTTGCAGCCATCTCGTTTCAGTTGTAAACGAGAGGAGCTCCTTACGAACCGAAGTGCGTGCTTATTGTCTGTGTCAGTGGAGGAATGCTTGAGTTGCGACAAGTGCCTTTAACAAGTGCCCAGTTGCAGCCATCTCGTTTCAGTTGTAAGCGAGAGGAGCTCCTTACGAACCAGAGTGCGTGCTTTCTGTCTGTGTCATCGGAGGGATGCTTGAGTTGCGACAAGTGCCCTTAACAAGTGCCTAGTTGCAGCCATCTTATCAACATTATAAATAAAGTTTCCCAAACTCAGTAATAAGATTAGTTCTAGAAATGACTTTTTATAATATCAATTAAACATCGATGATAAACAGAAAACGTTGAACAAGACAAACTGTTACACTAAACATATCAAATTACCAGTTGTTCTGACATGTTTTACTTTACGATGAAGTTCTGTCAAACTACACTTTCACCTATTGATGACACATAAATTGTTTTTGGTTTGTGTAAGCCAGTATAACTTACGCACGAATTGTTGATAGTATGCTTAACTAATGGTGAATGTTGTATATACAAAGATCAAGGTTTACATTTTTTTAACACCAAACCAGCTGCAATGTTTTACTTATGTTTTACATTTGCCTTGATGTTCACTTAACTTAATCTTAATCTAAGTATTTTTCTACAGCATCAGTAATCTTGATACATCTTTTAAATCAGTAACGAGGCAAATGTATCGTAATGTAACGAGCAAACTGTACTAACAACACCCTCAACATTATGTCACTGTATAACCTACGATTTTTGTGAAATTTCAAAATCAATATATAAATTAGTCAAATGTTTAATAGTTGTAACTCTGCAAAACCAATCAATATCCTGGGTAAATAATTGCTTATCTTGAGAAACATTAGTTTTTATGTATTTACTATCCAAAAGAAAAATGTAGGTCAAAAATAATAAGTAACCGTGTTAGTGAATCCTATGAACAATTTTGTTTGAATAAGATTTTAGTTTCCCTCAAAAAGGACGAATGATAATGGTTAATGGCTCTAGTCCTGTTTATTACAGAAAAATAACTAATATTAGATAAATAATTCATATATGTTTATTTATTTAATAGCTTTTACTATAGGAAAATAAAAACATGGTTAAACATAGATCTAAAAATCACTGGTATAGGTCTGGTGCCAACCACCGGAAACTGTGGTTAGATTGGTAGATGTGTTCCTTTGATAATTAAACTCAAAACTATATCACTATGGCCTGGGAAATAATTGTTAAAAATATTATGGTGAATAGTAAATAAATCATCATTTTACAATTGAAGATAAAATGTATGATATGGCAAACATAAGTCAAACATATTTTATAACTTCAAAATGTATCCTAGAATTAGTCAATTTCCATTACGAAATAAAGTTTTCTTCGATTTCAATATACTTAGTTGGTGGACCACTCAAGATGTATATTAGACGAGAGGGTGAGTCGATATTCTTAATATTGAAAATAAAATAGGGTAAGACTGTAATTTTTCTTAACACGCTTTTATAAACTATCTACTGACGATATTTGTTTAAATACATATACAATGAATTGTTTAGTTTGTTTCTATAGACTTCATTCTCAGCGCAAGTAAGATTTACATTTCTGCATTGATTAGTGATGTTGGTTTTAAATAAAATTACATATATATCTTCTTCACGTGAAGATAAGAGCGATTTGTAACACAGAGAACAGGTGTAATGTTTAGTGATGAAAAATATTGCTCAAACAGCCCCAAGGTTTCATCTCCATCTCCCTTCTGACTTTATTGGCATCGTCTACCTCCTTTTATGACAGAACCCTCAAATACATTTCGTAATAAAGTGGAACAAGCAATCTATTCTTCAAACCATCATAAAAAAGTGATATTATTAGTAGAAATTCTATTAAAATCCATATTTTCTAGCCCCTGAGCTGCTAGAAAATATAAAACCACTGGAACTCAATCAGATGCCAGAAGCATACAATAGTGATTTTCAATTGATTTCATCAATGAGCATATAAGACTAAATTAAATAATTACCTTCGTCAATCAGCTCATAAGTTCGTAACAAATGTTACGGCCGTTTCGACATCAAAGTGCCATAAAATTAAAAATAACTCAAGAGTCAAATTTGTTTTCGTAATGTGTGTAATGTGTGTGTTGTTTGTGTCAGTTTTTTATTTTATATTTTAACGACGCTTTATGGCTTAACTTCAATGTCTGAAGATGGCACTTTGATGTCGAAACGGCCGTAACATTTTTTACGAACTTATGAGCTGATTGACGAAGGTAATTATTTAATTTAGAAATTCTAGTAAAACAATTCGAAATTACTCCAAACTAAAGAACATATTCTCTAATTTAAAATGATTATTACATAAAGCTTTATTAGAGACATAAATACACGTTGACCTAATGAATGGTGTCTTGATGTGTACATCGGACACAGTATATGGTACTACAGTACTAGAACTATACAGCCAAGGGAACTATAGGAAAAAATATTTTCCCCCAGTCATTAGATGTTCTTCCTTCTTGTCAAATTCTGTTTAAAATGTGGAAATCAGTACGCTACACACATTCCCATAAAGTAGTTTTACTTTAAATATACTTCATATCTGAAATATGGAAGAAAACTCAAAACAACAACACAGGGACTGCTGCAAAACATTAAAAACATATCTAACCAGATATCAACTGTACAGTATTATATTTAATACATAAAAGGGTAATTTTGCCGATAAAAATGAAAAACTGTAAGTAATTGGTAAAATGTTATTTATACACTAATGCTATATTTTGTTTAGTTTAAGAAATTTTTTGTGTGGTGTCATTGTCACTCAAAAATACCTACAAACATTGTTAAAATTGTATTGTATTTTTTAAAGATTTTAGACGGCAAATAGTACTTTGAATAGTTTGCTTGGATTACGTTAAAATTGACATTATATAGCAGCTTAAATTGATGAAATCAATTGAAAATCACTATTGTATGCTTCTGGCATCTGATTGAGTTCCAGTGGTTTTCCATTCCAGGGATTACAAACAATGGCTGAAGCTTGATTACGGTCGGATCGATACGTCAGCCACACTTGCACAATAGGTCGGTTACTTGTCAATAAACATGCCAATTGTTTCGAAATCTTAATTAATATGAGATTTAATTACTCATTCACCTCATCTTCCAAACCTCACCCCCCCCCCCTCCTAGGTTTATGTTCCATTTAAAGAGGTGAAATTGTATTTTGATTCATTAACGTAAGCTGTTTCAGTCAAGAGGTCGTTATATTTTCTGGGTCAGAAAGTCCACACGACAAATATAACATTTAAAATATTCATCATTTATAAGTCCCTCCATTGCTATTCTATTTGCATGTTACGTTTAAAAATAGCATTTAAATTTTTCTGAAAATAATTTGTTGGCCATTTTGAGAATATTTTCATAATATATTATAAAAAAGTTCTTGCAAACTCGTGAATATGATTCATATGTATAAGTAGGTATTAGTTTTACCCAGTACCTATCTTATTCATAGCTATTTTTAAGATAGCTCTATATATTTGCATGTATAACATACAAATATTATATATAAATTTTGTAATAAGCTAAGCTGACCCCCTTCAATTCCTGCAATAATTAAAAATTTGTACATTTGATTGGGCTTTTTTTGTAAATTTCTAAATTAAATTGTAGAAGGACAACTTTTCCAAAAATATATTTGACGTGTTAATCTAATCTTTATATCAATTTTGGACTAGAAATTATAACTTTACCACGACACTTAGCACCTTGCATTGAAGACGTTTACGATTTAAACATATGATTGGAAAATAGTTTTTAACATTAAATTATTTTTAGGGAGGAGAATGTTTAGTGTGTACAAATAGGGAATACAATGCAGTATGTGACAGTAAGTACAATGCAGTATGTGGCAGTGAGTACAATGCAGTATGTGGCAGTAAGTACAATGCAGTATGTGGCAGTAAGTACAATGCAGTATGTGGCAGTAAGTACAATGCAGTATGTGGCAGTAAGTACAATGCAGTATGTGGCAGTAAGTACAATGTAGTATGTGGCAGTAAGTACAATGTAGTATGTGGCAGTAAGTACAATGCAGTATGTGGCAGTAAGTACAATGCAGTATGTGGCAGTAAGTACAATGCAGTATGTGGCAGTAAGTACAATGCAGTATGTGGCAGTAAGTACAATGCAGTATGTGGCAGTAAGTACAATGCAGTATGTGGCAGTAAGTACAATGCAGTATGTGGCAGTAAGTACAATGCAGTATGTGGCAGTAAGTACAATGCAGTATGTGGCAGTAAGTACAATGCAGTATGTGGCAGTAAGTACAATGCAGTATGTGGCAGTAAGTACAATGTAGTATGTGGCAGTAAGTACAATGCAGTATGTGGCAGTAAGTACAATGCAGTATGTGGCAGTAAGTACAATGCAGTATGTGGCAGTAAGTACAATGCAGTATGTGGCAGTAAGTACAATGCAGTATGTGGCAGTAAGTACAATGCAGTATGTGGCAGTAAGTACAATGCAGTATGTGGCAGTAAGTACAATGCAGTATGTGGCAGTAAGTACAATGCAGTATGTGGCAGTAAGTACAATGCAGTATGTGGCAGTAAGTACAATGCAGTATGTGGCAGTAAGTACAATGTAGTATGTGGCAGTAAGTACAATGCAGTATGTGGCAGTAAGTACAATGCAGTATGTGGCAGTAAGTACAATGCAGTATGTGGCAGTAAGTACAATGCAGTATGTGGCAGTAAGTACAATGCAGTATGTGGCAGTAAGTACAATGCAGTATGTGGCAGTAAGTACAATGCAGTATGTGACAGTAAGTACAATGCAGTATGTGGCAGTAAGTACAATGCAGTATGTGGCAGTAAGTACAATGCAGTATGTGGCAGTAAGTACAATGCAGTATGTGGCAGTAAGTACAATGCAGTATGTGGCAGTAAGTACAATGTAGTATGTGGCAGTAAGTACAATGTAGTATGTGGCAGTAAGTACAATGTAGTATGTGGCAGTAAGTACAATGCAGTATGTGGCAGTAAGTACAATGCAGTATGTGGCAGTAAGTACAATGCAGTATGTGGCAGTAAGTACAATGCAGTATGTGGCAGTAAGTACAATGTAGTATGTGGCAGTAAGTACAATGCAGTATGTGGCAGTAAGTACAATGCAGTATGTGGCAGTAAGTACAATGCAGTATGTGGCAGTAAGTACAATGCAGTATGTGGCAGTAAGTACAATGCAGTATGTGGCAGTAAGTACAATGTAGTATGTGGCAGTAAGTACAATGCAGTATGTGGCAGTAAGCAGTTAATGGTAATATTTTAACAGGAATATTCAGATTAAATAAATTTTTTATATGTAAATCTACTCTTTATTTTATGCCTGTTATTAATAATTGGCACTAAACGTTAAATATGGAAACATAATTGAACTTTTCTTTGAAGTGGAAATCTCTCAATAATACCTTACTTTTATTTAAAGTTCATAAAATAACAACGTATTCAAGTAGAGGGTCATGGGTTCCAATCCCGGGAGTTCCACTTAAACTTGCCATAGGTGTTTGGATCGTTATCCCTCAACAACGTTTGAATACCATGTTAAAAATGCCTCAGGCGCAGACAGTAAACAATAAAAATAAACACGGAATACGATTTACTAACATTTTTAATCATTAAATACACAAAATCAAGACATTTCGAACATAAGAAATAATTAAATTATTAGAATTGTGAATAGTGACTTTAGGCCACTAAGAGTACAACAACAATTATCCAGCGTTGTCTTGGCAACGTTAAGTGGTTTGCGATAAAAGAACACTTTTCACGTTGGCTTTACGGTGCCTACGTTGAGCTGTGCGATGTACAGTAGACAAGATCTGCAAATGTTTAGTTCATTATCTTCTCTATGAAATAATAGAACTATAATATAAACACACAGTTTATATTATACTGTACGATTACTGTAAGACTGTCCGCATTTATTTAGATAGCTTGCTATTATTCTATACTCAGAGTACAGAGTTGTAAAAATATAAAATACTCTCTTTTTTTGTTTATTGGATTCATTTCATTTTGTCCAACCGACGCATCGAATTCTCAATATATTCTTTTAAGTAATTTTGTATACTATGATATCTATGGGTTGCACGTCTACTTGCTTTTGTTGGTGATATTTTCTTACATTTCACCTAAACATCACTTACAATCCTTTGTCGTTTCCTTATCACCTAGCGTTTCTCGTTACCGAGTTTGCAAGGGTTTACAAAAATAATGTCTAAACTAGTTTGAATTATTAAATGAGTCTTTATCAAAAAAACACAATGAACCAAACTGTCGTCCATCCACAAGAAATAAATGTTTGTATTATTATTATTCTCGCTACAGTGACAGGTTAAAGACGAATCACGCGCAATTAATTTCACTCATAAAAACGTGTTCTTAAACACAAATATCACAATAAAAAGCAAATTAGTTCAAGCAAAATCTCCAGCATAATTTTTTCTTGAAGAATATAACATGGTGGGTGCTATACTATAAGTTTGATAATTGTTGCTTACTTATTTTAAGTTTGACAGTAAATTAAACCTGAGTTTTGTCATTTCAAACCAGCGGCACGTGGTCGTTCCACCAGTACCAAAGTTATTTTACTCGGACTGTAGGAAGTAGGAAGTCTGGGGTGTCCATGTTGAGTGGTAGTCAGTGTCTGGATGTTGTGTAGGGGAATAACTGAGTATCAGGCTTGTCAAAACAGACCAATACTACGTGGTTCGGATTCCATGTAAAACTGTGGGTCCCTTGGTTTCCTTCAATAGTGTCCTTTTCTGATTAATAAATGTCCCTTTCTGAGGAGCACTCGAACTAAGTTAGTAACGAGACTACACAAGTCATCCACACGCATTCTACACTCTTGTAATCACTCACACTACCTTAAAATACGCACAATATTGTGTCAGCGTCTCATATGTAAGATACTTAAACATTCAATGTAACCATTGAACAGTGTAACGTGTAAGACTGGGTGGGTGGGTAGCACTTTTATACGTGTGTGAGTGAGTGGGTGGATAGGTTCCACTGTAACGTGTAAAACTGGGTGGGTGGATGTGTTATGTGCCAACACTACTACTGTACGTGTATAGGCGGGCGGGTGGTGAATACCACAATAGGTGGGTTGAAGGCCAATAACATCGGCCCCACCCACTCACCCTTTGGGCACACAGACTTACCTTTTTTCTCGCATCCGTACCTCGTATTCTTCACTCCATATAGCAGGACATCCCAGGAATAAAACTCCATTACTCTTTATCGTATTTCCAGAGGACCACAGAATAGTCTCATCTTCCTAATGAGCCATTGTTGTCCAGTGTTATCCTTTTTATTACCTCTTGTGGCCAATTTAACAGGTATCTAAATTGTTTAGTAAAGTTTTCTGGTTTCTCTTTTGAATTTCACCTGTGATATGTCTCCTTCCTCCACGCACTATATTTTACTGTAATTTTTATATGTGATATCAAGAAGTTGTTTTTCCGCTCTTCTTCCAGATATGTTAAAGTATTTTTACATCATATTCTTTTAAAACAAACTATTCAAATTAAAAAACTTTAACTGTGTCTATACTTACTAATAATGAATGCAACAACGTCTATCAGTACATATGCAATAACTGATCTCGTAAGGAATTGTGACCTTATACAATGTTAAAAAATAACATTATCATTATCAGGCATATTTTGAGAGGCCTCAGTATCTTTCATTTACTAATGTTTCTTAACCTAACCGAAAATAACTGACAGGAAAAGATCACAAGTAGTTTATTAATAAAAGTGTTCAGGACTAGACAGAATTAGTACAAGACAAAAGTGTTCAGGACTGGACAGAGTTAGTACAAGACAAAAATGTGTTCAGAACTGGACAGAGTTAGTACAAGACAAAAAAGTGTTCAAGACTGGACAGAGTTAGTACAAGACAAAAAAGTGTTCAGGACTGGACAGAGTTAGTACAAGACAAAAAAGTGTTCAGGACTGGACAGAGTTAGTACAAGACAAAAAAGTGTTCAGGACTGGACAGAGTTAGTACAAGACAAAAAAGTAAAAATGTTCTCCTTAGATTTAATACTGTTTGGCTCATTTTAAGTACGTACAATAATAATGTTTAATAGATTAAGTGTTTAAACAACTATAAGTCTTAAATTAGAACGTCCTTTCTTTCGCATTCGTAATTAAAATTGAATTTAAATTTTAATTAAATTCAACCAGTAATGCACACAAACATTTTGCGCTAATATTTGTTCAAGAAAATTTTAATTATATAAAGTTATAAGGAATCATTTCAACAAAAAACATATTTTCTTATTGGATTTAACAGTTGAAATAAAGTAAATCCACATTTACTATCATTTTAAATATTACACACACACATTAACCTTTCTCGAATAGTGTTTGTGTTAAATTATTCCTAGTCGTATAGAATTATTTAAGAGATCTAAATGATTGAAAAATGACTATAGTTAGTAATCATTTATTCACCCTACAGAGCGATTTTGAACATATTTATTACCATTAATAGTGAAGTTAATAGACTCTGCGTTGTAAGCTGAAGACCGGACATTCGCTCTTTGGATAATCTTCCAACAGAGGTAAATTAACATGTGGACCATCAACTTGAGGAAGGCTATTCGAACTAACATTATTATACACGATATGTTCAGTTAAATACCTCGTAGTTAGGACAAAAGGTTACAACATTTTGGTCAGGTTCTAATTTTTTTATTCTAGAAATGGATAAAGTGGTTTTGGTGTTTATTTGGCAAATTTAGTTCACTACTTTTTCAAATGTACAACTAATAAAATATATTTAATCATGTAGTCTGCAACAGATACGTAAGGACATTGAGATTATAAATAAATGTATACGTTGAACCATGAACGTGTCAGAAACCACAACGTACAATGCACGTCTTCTATACAAAGAGAGGTAGTGTCATCACTCTCTCCCTATCGCGAAGGGCTGCCAACCTCATGAGCTGCCTCCCCATTTGTCTTAATTAAGCGTCTTAAATGTGCTTTTACCCGAGGAGGTTTCCTATAGTTATGTTCAAGGTAATGCGTGACCGTGACATAGTAATGATTACTGTTTAAGGTTATTTCCCCCTCAATAGGAGCCTTTTTATAGCTGGGTTGTGAAGAACCACAACCATCAGACAAACCAGAACGTCTATTTATATTTAAATATTACTGACATATATTATATTTTAAAGTCTTATTCACCATTTAGGGACTAAATCTGATGATTAGCCGCAACATTCAACTACGTGGCAACGTTAATAGCACATCAATGACATGTTGTTTATTGGCATGGCGTAGCGATTTCAGTTCTGAATATCTGTTTTCACAAATTCCAATTTGATGCGATCTTATTTTTAAGAATAATAATTTATTTATTTCCATCTTTTGATAACACATTTATGTACATTGTATATACCTGGAAAAATAATAACCATCCATAATTTTATAGTAATTGATGGTTGTCTTTCAACTATTAAAATATCATTCTAAAGTCCATCAGTCTCATTATTAACATTGTGCAGTAGATCCTCGGTTATCCAAGGTATTTGGGACCGGGACTATGTGGGATACGTAAAAACTCGTATAATATGGAGGTTATGGTAAAAATAATGTAAAAGCCGTGAAAAAAGTACAAAACAAGTTTATTACAAGAAAAAACGCAAAATAGTGTAAATCTAGTTACAGTCCTATAAAAAAGTAGGAACATCAGATTGTCTTTTAAAAGTTGTACTATCGCAGGATGACAAGAAGTTGGGAATAAGTATTCTATTTTAAAACTCTTCAACAGTCGGTAAAAAACTACAATAATATAATTTAATAGTATAAATCTAATGTAATTTTCATAGGCAGCATTGTGGATAGTCTGGCTATTCCTCTAACGTTAAATTTGTTGTCAACGAAACCTTTTGTATTTATTTCATCTATCTTATCTACGGTCCACTGTTGTTTTCGCGTCTTGTTTTAAATGCAGGGTACCGTTCAGTCCGATAACTGAACAAAATTATCGTATTTAACGTGTCGTTTAACGCAATCTGCATTACTCTCTTAACGGTGCAGGGAACCTTCAACATTTTAACGGAACAAAATTATCGTATCAATACCAATTTGTAGTACACATTGGCGACGAAAACACTGATTCATCATTTCAATTACGTTGTAAGCAACTGTCAACCATTTACCATTCATAACAAAACGCTTTAATAAAATATTGAACAATAACAGTAATAAAATTAAATTACGACAATATTTCCAATACTGTATTGTAAAATCACGTAATTCAATAAAATATTGAACAATAACAGTAATAAAATTAAATTACGACAATATTTCCAATACTGTATTGTAAAATCACGTAATTCAACAATCTAAAACAGCCACATTTAGTACGATAGCAGTCGAGTAAGCCCAGCGATGTATCATGAGTGAAGTATTTGAGTGGGAAAATTAACTATTCCTATAGTAGGGTACAATATCATAAATACGTTCCGTGACGGCCCTGCAGCGCCTTAACCTAGCACCAACAGCCAATAGAGACACTGTTTACTTGTCAAACGATTATATGATGTGTCGCGATATAGTTTTCCTTTCATTAATAGCTTTATATTTATTTTTCATCGTCTGATGACTAGCTCGGTTAACCTTCAGGCTCGGTTAATCGGGGCTCGGATAACCGAGATTCTACTTTACTAGCAACCACTGAACCGTGCGCGACTTAATACAAATATATAATTCGAGAATTATTACTCTAGATACAAATATTATCAAAATATATGAACTATGGTTGTATATGTAAATATAAAGAAATTATGGATGTAGCGTGCTAATGAAGTTAATTTCACTAATAATTTGGTTTCTTTAATTTATATCTGAACATGTCTGTTGAACATGAACGACCATTGCACTACGAATGCACCGTTTGTTCAAAAAACACAAGTCCTCGTTTTTGATCGTTTAATCTAGTTCCAACTATGAGAACTAATATAAGAAGGTGACATCGTCAGTAAGGCCGTTGTATGGAGAACAGATCTGACGATAGAACTAAGTCTTCAAGGACCCCAAGGGTTCTAATTTTGTTCATTAATGATTACTTATTTATTTTTACTGTTTGTTTTCTATTTCCCAAAAAAGATCTAAATTCATTAGCAGCTACACCTATTTCCGATATATGTTTATGATTTAGAATGTTAATAATACTCAGTGATGTTTAAATTGAAATTTAAGTCCTGGTTTGTTGCCTGTTGGTTTGACTTTCAACAATCTAGCTGTAGAGGTGACGGTTGGAGAACATCTCCTCTATACCTCTCTCTATACACCACGATAATAAACTTATCATTAATATGATACACTAAACACTAATTCCAGTAAATATAAAAAAATAAACGCACGTTCTATGTAATTAAAAAACTAAAGCGTTTAAACGTGTACTGATAAGTAACAATTCATATTTGCTTTATTATGAAAAAAAGAAAAAATGGCATATAAAGACTTGATTCTGTTTTCGATCTTCCGAGTAGGATTATTCAACTTGATTTCGTTTCTTTTCATTTGTACGTTGGTATCAAGACACTTTTAATCCGTTATTTTGTTTTCCAGATATTTACTACTTGTTTTACAATTATAAATGCGTATTCAAAGTATTGTATTAATCTAACGTAAGTACAATTTCATAAAAGTTTACTTGTAGATCGTCATTGATAGAGTTGAATGACGATCAAGAAAATCAAATTGATTTGCAAACTGAAGAAACATTCAATATTCAAACAGTTGGTAAGTGCCAAGAAATATCCTTCATGCACATTGAATGCAGATGTGAGCCACTTTGTATGACAATGCTCACATTCTAGTATGCTATGGAAGATTTCATATATACAAAAATAGTACCTAGCACTAAAACTAAATATTGTCTATTTGTAAAGCAAGTTGCAGATATTAACTGTTGTAGAGATTATGATTATAGGAATTTTATTTATACGTATTGCGTACAGTTGAATTGTCCAAACCATACTAACAATTAACAGAATTGGTAAAACTAAAGAATTTACTAGCAGTCGAAATGGTAAATCTATGACATTTTTCTTAGTTACAATTAAAACAACAGGGTGGAAAACGGCATTATTGATTTTATTATTGTACCAAATCTATACATAAAATATGACTATGCAAGTAATTAGTACTACAGGAGAAACTGTCAAGTCTTTGGACATCTCTTATTTGTAACTATTCCAAAACACATGTGTTTACTGCTATTTTAAAACGAGGCAATTTAAATATTGTCACTTCTTGCGTCATCATATTAGCTGAATCAAGTCAGTTTTTATTGTTCCTTGTATACGTCATGAAAAAAATGAGTTTTTAAATAGAAGTATACACATTTGAACGCCATCTCACCTCTTACATTATTTAAATGCCAGTAGATTATCCAGTTTTGATTATTAAAATAGTTCCGTCTTAAATTCTCACTGATCATAGGAGTTGATTCACAAAAAAGCAAACCACGTGTTTGAAAAACTTAAATTATATTCAAAATAGTTTGTTTAATACAGTTAAAACTCACAAGCTTGCAATAATTTCTTCGTCTACTTGCTTATCAAAAATAAACCGTAATGAAAAGTATGACTAAAGGTAAACGTGAGATTAAAACCATTTAGGAAGGTAATGGTTCAGACAATAGTGGCAAAACGGAGCTAACTTCCCACTTCTCCGCCATTTTAGAGGTGTATTAATAAAAGTGTTGTCTTGATGATAAACGTTTTACTTTGTATAACTGTTCAGACAATGTTACTGCAGACACAATAGACCTGGTCTGGTTTTACTCTAACTAGTCATGCTTTATGAAGGTTCTTGGCAATAATACTTGAAGAAATACGTTAGTAAATGTACATCGAATCTCGTCTGATCCCGGTAATGAACTATGGAAACTAACGAAGAGCAGTAAAATGTGTATAAGTATTCATCTCAACTAGACAACTGACATAACTGTTATAATATATTAACTGTTATTAAATAAATGTTCTTACATAATCTAATTTATGATTATGTTCGGAAATAATACACTTTTAATCGTCTTTTGTGTCATTGCAACCATTTATGAATCTGACTGATAGGTACATAAAGGCAAATTGTGTCATTGCAACCATTTGTGAATCTGACTGATAGGTATATAAAGGCAAATTGTGTCATTGCAACTATTTGTGAATCTGACTGATAGGTATATAAAGGCAAATTGTGTCATTGCACCCATTTGTGAATCTGACTGACAGGTATATAAAGGCTAATATTGGCGGAACAATACTGTTGTCTCCAATTTCATGGAAGCTTGATTACTGGTGTATGATTATTTCATACTATATTTAAGTGATGAATATTTTTGTATATATATGAGTTGTTCTTATATGGGTTCAAAATGTCATCTATATATAGTTTGTATTATCATGGTAATTAGTCAAGTATTTCAACCAAATTGATGCAAATAATTTTTGTTTCTAATTGATTCATTGTTTTTCATGTTGATAAAGTTATAAATGTTACTTTCAGTATTGCCCAATTATATGTATTTCATTTTTAAATTTTACAGCGTACACGTCACCAATATCAGCTTTTTTTCTAAAGTATAAAATATTCCCTTAATCTGACAAGGATTAAATATATTCCAATATTATATATATACAGGGTGTTCTAAAAATGTGGGGAAATATTTTGGGATATGGTATAACAAGTAAAAATAAACAAAAAAGTTCCTCTAAAACTATGGTCTATCTCGCTTCATTTAGCGTCTGTCTGTCTGTTTGTGTTTTTTATAAAAAAAAGCATAACTCAAAGACGGTTTGAGCTACAGCGTTCTAATTTTACATAGTTGTATGTCTCATTAAAAGCTAAATTTATGCAAAAATGAAAAAAATATCACCAATATTTTCATGACCTATTTTTTATGTTTCTTCATAGTTTTTTATCCTCTAGTCAGTTTCCATGACATTTTGCTTTAAAATATTAAAAAGGCTGCCATTTTGAAAATATTGGTGATATTGTTTTTTATTTTAGCATAAATTTAGCTTTTAATGAGACATACAACTATGTAAAATTAGAACGCTGTAGCTCAAACCGTCTTTGAGTTATGCTTTTTTTTATAAAAAACACAAACAGACAGACAGACGCTAAACGATGTGAGATAGACCATAGTGTTAGAGGAACTGTTTTGTTTATTTTTACTTGTTATACCATATCCCAAAATATTTCCCCACATTTTTAGAACACCCTGTATATATATATATATATATATTATACAAAAATATATATATTTACTATTTCATAATAATATGGTATATATAATATGATAATCTATAAATTTTCCCAAACCCAGATATTGTAAGCCATGTTATACGATTTCCTTAATTGGACATGAATATGTTCAATGTATATGTTTAAAACATGTTATTTATATGTTTAAAAACTAATTTAGGACTTTTAACACTTTGCAATATATTTCACACAAAAAATACATTTATGATTAATACATCAAAT
The DNA here is from genome assembly GCA_035578905.1 of Stictocephala bisonia. Classification (NCBI taxonomy): domain Eukaryota; kingdom Metazoa; phylum Arthropoda; class Insecta; order Hemiptera; family Membracidae; genus Stictocephala; species Stictocephala bisonia. The sequence goes on along the minus strand of JAQJVL010000462.1, from coordinate 442,442 downwards.
GGAAAAGGAACTCAAACGGTTTGCTGGCGCCAGTAATCAATGTTTCGCACACTAACCGTTAGAAAGTGCAATTAGCAAAAATTCTGATCGTGAACAGAAAGCTTTTGGTGTTCTGTAAATTGTAAGACCGAATCTGAAGTAACTGCGCAACATGCATTGCGTATCAAGTTCTGCCATTGCACAGGGTAGAGTACGGGGTGAGCAAGCGTTAGTGAGGTGAGTGCTGAGCGTAACCCAAGAAATCAGTTTCGGAGGCTAGTTCTTAATTAAAAATTTCAGTGACAACTGTTTGAAAAGTTTTACGGTCACGCCTACAACTAAAACCTTATCGTTTTTATTTGCAACTACTGCAAAACCGGCAAACTATGGTTACTTAGGTGCCAAATTCAAAAACAAAATATTGTATTCGACTAGTGACGATGTTTTATTTAGATAAGGTAGTTTTCAGTAATGAATCGACGTTTCACCTCATTAGATGTACGGACACTCACAAAGTGCTTATCTGTGGCTCAGACAACCGTGTGGTAATAAAATAGTACAGCTGCTACGTAATTCCCCTAAATTGAATGTTATTTGTGCCGTATCTCTGAGGGAAGTGTTTGTGATTTTGTTTTTCGGGGAAGTTTGGAAGTTTTGTAATATTTATAGACTAAAGTAAAAGTTATAAGAATTATTTTATAACTTGGAGGCCGTTCCTAAATTACTTAACACCTTCAGGGGAAGAGGGGGGTTTTCGGCATCGTTATACACTGTTACAGGAAAGGAAAGGGTGGGGGGTTTCTTCCCGCCGGTAAGTAACCATTAAACCTCAACAATTTGTTTGAATTCATTCACAAAATTTGATTGTTTTTCCTAAAGATTTTGAAGCTAGTAATATATTCATTAGAAAACAAACGAAACAAAATCAAAACAATGACTATCATAAATCATAATCTACATGAAAGTAGATGACAAAATTTAGAGGGTTGGTGGTGATAGTGGTATTTAATTATTGAAGGAGGTTAGGTATTACCGTTACAAGTCCTTGAAACGCGGGGAAGAGGGTCTAAAAGGTCTGAATTTAGCGTTACGTAATTTAGGAACGGCCCCGTATAAATAAGTGCCTTTATGGTTGATCCCAAGCAAACTATCTATTCACTCCCTATAAAATTTATCAAGCTTGATGAATATACAAAAATTGTTCAGAAAATTAGTAATTACATATGTAACTAGATTAGTAATACAAGTACCTTCACTTACATTCTAATCTCAAATACAACGTAAATGCAATTGCATATATTTCCGTTCTACTGTATTAACCCACTAGCCCACCCATACATGCACTGTACTATTGACCCACCCACCCATACACGCACTGTGGTATTGACCCACCCGCCCACCCATACACGCACTGTGATATTGACCCAACCAACCACCCACATACGCAATGTGGTATTGACCCACCCACCCATACACGCACTGTGGTATTGACCCACCCATCCACCCATACAAGCACTGTAGTAGGCCTATTGACCCACCAGCCCACCCATACACGCACTGTGGTATTGACCCACCCGCCCACCCATACACGCACTGTGATATTGACCCAACCAACCACCCACATACGCAATGTGGTATTGACCCACCCACCCATACACGCACTGTGGTATTGACCCACCCATCCACCCATACAAGCACTGTAGTAGGCCTATTGACCCACCCATCCACCCATACAAGCACTGTAGTAGGCCTATTGACCCACCCACCCATACACGCACTATGGTATTGACCCACTCACCCACCCATACACGCACTATGGTATTGACCCACCCACCCATACACGCACTATGGTATTGACCCACTCACCCACCCATACACGCACTATGGTATTGACCCACCCACCCATACACGCACTATGGTATTGACCCACTCACCCACCCATACACGCACTATGGTATTGACCCACCCACCCATACACGCACTATGGTATTGACCCACTCACCCACCCATACACGCATTGTGGTATTGACACCCATACATGTGTTTATATAGACTTCCGCTTAGTAAAATATAAACAAATTTTGCTTCAAATTAAAATGTTTGTATGTACTTCAGTGAAGATAAGGAAATATAAAACATTTAAACACTAAACTGGTTCCATTTAAATGCAACTAAATTTTTTAAGAAGGCTTACGATTAGTACAAAAGTAAGAGGGATTTGAAAGTCGGATAACCCAGTCCGTGTTTTGTGTCACGATGATATAGATCTTTCATCCAACGAAGCTTATAAAAGATGAAATCTGCTTCTGACGTTTTACGTTCCAAGAATCTGAAAAGCGTGAATGCCGTTCCCAACTTAGCTTTGACTTCTGTATGTTTATTTTAGACTTGTAAAAGTAAAATATTGCAAATACAACGAGATTTGTTTCTTTTTGTAAATGTCATAAACATCTAAATAATACAAAAATGACTTTATGTTACCAATGTAATACTTTAGCTTACGCCGCAGAAATAAATGTAAAGTATTAAAGTTAAGATGATTAATAAAAATTGCTTAGTTTTAATAATTAACATTTTTATGAACTATACCTTGCGTTTGATATTTATGTAACGGAAAATAATGTTTATGTTTCCGCTACTACGGGAACGTACGAAATAACATCTCGCTAAGTAGAACCTTTAAACAAATCTGTAATACTTTTCATTAATTAAATTAACCGTAAAATATATTTACTGTAAAACCTCTCAGCATGTATTGTTAACAATATTACTATAAATTAATAAATATACACACAAGAACTTAGTATCTAATACACAACTAACTCCGTGACCTGTGGAAACAATTAAGAAGGGTAAATACCTACAAAAACGTTTACCTAATGGAAGCTCTTTAGCTCGAAAATACTCCAGACAGGTAACAGCCACACGAATTTGGTCCCAAATACCAAACCGGCCCCTAACGGAAACCTAACCCGACGGTCAACTGCGACCGGACCACCCCGACCTTAGCGGAAACCTTCCCCTATTTACGTTTTGACCGGCCCGGAACGTAAAGCTTAGTACAAGGCTGGTCATCCTCCTGGCCCCAAACGTAGTAGTTGTGCAATATACATATCGTCAAATCTATTACTATACTAAGGGACACCTCTGCACGCTTCACGTGCCAACCCAGCCGCTCGTTGCGCTCGGTATACCTCGACATGTAAATTTTGACTACAAATAATAGAACATTGACTGAATAACGTAAAATCACAATAATAAATTTATTTATAGTACCTTTCTCATACTACTTGCGTTGCTACCTATTTATTAGTATAAATATCCAATGGTATCTTCATTTGTTTTTTGTTTCAAAGGTGAATATTAAACTCATAGTGTAATATTAAAAACGCATCAATAGTATAATTGTCAAACATGTTAATAAACACGTTTGTTTATTTACAAAACATCTGTTATTAATGTAATAAAACCAACTCAATGTTATCCTTTTGGAACAATCTTTTAGGGTCGGATAACAATCTTTTTGGACAGTTTCTACCCCTTAGGACTACTTTATCAAGATGAAAATACTTTAGTTGTCCTACTAAGATCTAAAGAATCCGAGTAAAAAATCACTCATGGGTAGTTGGAGAATAAGTGATGAGCGAGTGAGTCAGCCATGGCTAAACATAGATAAAGACTATACCCTACTATTACACACACATATCTATATTTATATATAGCGTATGATTTGTGTCAGTTACCATTTATTTATTTGAATATAAAACGCTGTAATAGTTTGGAAAATCCAAAAGTAATGTTATTTATATATACAAAGTGATCTCCTGTCACAAAGCCAAATCTAATCCATCAAGCTATTTAGGACGGGCCCCACTGATTTTATTTATGCTAGCTAATCCATTCGTAAAATAGAGCAGGGGGCATTCTGTAACTATGTGATCTCCTGTTATAAACTCCCCGAAATCGCATGACTGATCTTGTGTCGACCCCTATTATATTTCCAGGAATAACATCTGCCCACGATAGTTTGGAAGCGTTTCAACACCTACGAGGGAGGTTCGTCCCACTCTCAGGTATTGTCGGATCGATAATAAGGAACTCCATAAAAACTGTTCCACGCTATGACTCAGCGTGGGTGAGAACTTTGATCTGCTCAACTGTAAGCAGCAGGTAGAGGTGGGTTTCGAGATTTTAAGTGACTGTTCTGATGTGGGGAGATCCTGTGGAATGTGGAGGTGTTGATGTGAAACTGTTGACTCTTTTTCTTCTGTAATCAATACTGGTGTTGATTGTTGAATGTTAAACCTTGAAAGATGTGACGACAACCTATTTCTTCAAAGACCTTTGAGATGGATAGAATCAACGATGTGGGAAGATGGTTTTTTAGTATGATGGATATTCCTATTTGAATAAAGGCTTTACTACGGTAAATTTTAGATTTTATTGGAAAATGCCCTTGCTGTAAAGATTGGTTGATTACGAAGGATAATGCATAAGACAGTTCGTTACTACAATGTTTCAAAAGGTTAGGATACATTTAATCCCAACAACCTGAACATTTATTTTTATAAGGATTTTGATTTATTTATAAATACTGGATAGTCTTCAATACTTCTTGTTTGTAAGTGGGTGCCAGAAACATATAAATAACAACTGATAGGCTAAATTCTTGAAGGGGCCTTTTCATAGTTGAGGGAGGCGCTAGGGGGGGGGGGGGGTTGGTTTGATACGACGGAGCCATTGACAACTACTAAAAACAATAAATACCTTTTGTTGTAATTTGTAATTACTTGCAAATTTTACCCTTCAAAGTACAGATATAGGAAAGAAATAAAGAAAGCAAATCAATTTATTTCTCTTTTTAAGTTGACACAGTTGAAGTTAAGCATTAAATATAGCGGGAAAAAGTGTTACATAGGCTTTTTACCTGTGCGTAAAACTAAATAAGTAAACATTATGTTATGATTTAATCAGATCATAACATAAAACATAACATAAACAGATAAATTCAAAATATTTGATACCAGATTGTTAAATTAGTAAAATAACACTTAATGATATATGTAATCTATTAATACGATATGTAAGATTTCATTAATTTTACAACTATATTTTAATTGGAGAATTCAGAGTAATACAAGATTAACCAAAAATACTTTGAATAAGTCATTCGTTATATTTAAGTTAAGTTGGCAGAGCTAAATAGATTTTTACAAATCTCCTTGAAAGTGATGACTAATCTTTCAAGGAGGTTAGTCCTTGAAGGATTGGCTAATCCTAGTACTGGCTGAAGGCTGAAACCAATCATATTTTTCTGAAGAGATTGCTTTTTTTAAGTAAAGAACTATTGATTTAATGGCTTTAAAAATTCAGTACGTGACATGTCATTGTTAACATTAACCTTCTCTATAACTCTACTAACAGTCTGTTCCGATCAGGTGTCTAGACATTTTTCATTAGTGAAAAAACTTGTTCAACTGGTGCCGAAGTACAGGGTAGAGAAAGAGCAAACTCCAACACTCATACAAAATTTTCACACGTATTTTGTTTGCCCAAAGGACTACATGTTGGTCTTTTTTACAATATTAAATATTTAAAATATACTTTTTAAATTAACAGAAGGAAAAATATGGACATGCTACCGGATTTTTCTTTGTATGGTACAGACATGGACATTGAATGTAAAATACAAACCGTCTGTACAAAATACGGACGTATGGCAACCCTATCAATAATGACACCCAGGTACACTGTGAGTGGTCGACTCTCTACGACCTGACAGTCACAGTGTTCTTTAGAGGGGTCATCGCACGATTGTACCACCATTCTCAGTTCTGTGGCAGGTTCTGACCATTTGCGAAGAGCTATGGGTAAACATGTTGTTTTCTTAATATTTATTGTGAGGACATTTTGATCTAACAACTGTTTAATTATTGTTAGGTCTTGTGACGCCATTTTGAAAACATCGGTCCAGCATGGGACAGCACAGCTGTATCGTCCGCAAACGAAATCAGATCTCTAGAAATATTTATTTTATCTTTATTATTTATGTAAATTAAAAATAACAATGGACCGAGGTTGCTTCCTTAAACAACACCGTAGTCGTAACGATTAGGAGTCAGATTCGGCTTGTTTCACGTCGCGGTAGAAACGCTGCTTTTCAATTGATTCCAGCGGTTAACGGATCCGCTGGGTCCTGTCACACTGGATGTCACGCTCTACTTGTTGACGTCCTAGGTCCGTCACTTGAAAATATGTCTTCACGAAGAGAGGATGATTTGCCTTTGGCAATTGCTGTGAGCTCATATTTAATACGCAAGAAACGTGGCACCCATTAAGCCACGTTTACAACATACTCTTCCACTAAGTTTTCACAAGTTGCACAAATTTGTTACTTTTTCTACAAAATACATAAACTTGTTTGCCTTCAACTAGTAGAGAGACAAATCTGGATTTCTGCAGTGTGTGTCTCGTTTCTTGATTTTATGTTCGATCATTGAATTCATATACTTAAAGTCACTACTGGTAATTCTGAGATAGTTTTCGACACTCCCGTCGCACCTCAGCTCAACGGATCTACGTCATCTTCTCGGAGATCAGCTATCATGTCACTGCCACTGTACCAATACCTAGCCTTCAACGAGAGTGTCACCCAAAATCTTCGGAGACCTCTTGTACAGTGGCTAGCTATGATGACACAGCCAACCACGGCAATAATGTCTTCTTCGTTCAACATTCTTGACACTACTGTCTTTTAATATTTCGTGCGAAAATTTCCACTTGTTTATCTAAATTTTAGAAAATCAACTTTTAGTTTTCTACTATATCTCTTCCACTTGTTACTCTAATTTGAGAAGAGCAACTTTAATTTTTCTACTTACTATTTGTTGTCAGCTTTTAGGTGTCACCTTTTGTGTAAATGCGGCTTTAAAAACAGCGCGTTTGCAAGAGGACCAGTACCATACCCTGACGGTATATTTATTAAACGACTAATTGAAGTTCTTCTCTTATTTCCAGATGATTCTCAATATTTTCAGAACTGTGTTCTATATTGAGGGACAGTATTGAGAAACAGGACACAATTGTTCATATCAGCACAAGAACGAATGGCTGTTACTTTGAGGTAAGAGTCTATGAATTAACACATCCACTCACAGGCCAGACTTGAATTGACGTAACTTGTTTTTATGTTTGTAGGCACTTGTGAGTGGTTGACTTTTAAAAATGTTTCTTAGCTAAAAAAGAATAGTGTGAACTATATTTGCATACATCGCACAGTAAAAAGTCTGATTCTGATCTTGAGATTGTCTACCCTAGATCGTGAGCATCAGGTGAACAATGTGTGCTCCCTACTGCTAGCACCAATGTGTGCTTTCGGAGCTGCGCAAGCTTTTTTTTTTGTAAAAATCATAAAAATAACTAAATATGCTCCAAATGTAAATGTTATCATATCGTTTTTCTTTCCAAGAACTGTACTTTCACATACTACCATCAACACTTACAAAAAGAATTAGTAAATAATTAATTCCTGTCATGAAAAGATTGAAAAAATATTTAAAATGTTGTATGTAAATTATAACTTATTTAGTGAATAATAATAATAATAATTATAACACTATTTTCATAAATAATTCCAAGATAGCCAAATTGTTCATTAATTAGTGGTGCACTATAATAATATGTTGTTACATTTTATATAAACTACTAGTTTTTTTTAAGTCTCTGTTTGCATAAAACACAAAACATGAAAAATGTGCAAAGATAAAGTATGATCACTGTAGGTAATCAAATAGTACATGTAAACATTTTAAAAACCACCATTGAATAGAACTTTAGAATTTATGGCTACGTATAGAGTCATTAAAATAGTTATAACATTATTGTTTCAAAAATAATCGGTAATAATATGCAAGGGGAACCACAAGTATTATTTTGTATTTATTATGTTTTGTTGTGAACACGTTTGTTGTGATATGATGGAAATTAACATGAAAGCTTATGTGTTGTAGGGTTCATTTTATAATTAACTCAATGTCTTGAATGTTATTGCGGTAATATAAGATATAATATCTACTTAGATAGAAGAGACATCATATAAAATAATACTATTATCGAAAAAAATGTTAGGAAATCGAAAAATAAATTAGAGTATGATTTTAAACGTGAAGGATTCTAGTTTTGAATGTACTATAAACAGATGGAAACTATATTTAACTGGTTAACTGTGAGGGGTGAAATGATTTGCAGATGAAAAGTAAATTATAGTTTTATGAATGTACATCAAAATGTAGAAATGACTATGTGGTGAAGTAATCTTGCCATTTATATTAAGATTTATTGTAAATATATTTACAGTTATTTTTGTTCGAAGAATTATTTTGATCAGCAATTATGAATTATTGTATTTCATTATTCTTGGATATAAATAAATAAAATTATAAATTAATTATATAAGGAGTTAGTAAAGAGAATTATTTTAAGTCCCTCAGGAGAAACCTGTAAAAAGGTGTACATATATATCCAATCAATATCCAATAACTTTAAACTTGTTCATTAAATTTATGTAACTGCATCGAACCGCTTATTTTGTTTCAGAAACTAAATTTTCATTAAATCAGACCTCTACCTTTTAGCGTGTTTAAAAATTATTCAATTGTAGTAAAAATGAAAGTTGGAGGACAAAATAATTAATTGTTACTTTGGTGACACTATTGGCCAGAAGGGGTGTTAAGCCTTGAGGAAACTCTTGTAAGAGGTTTACTTAGTTGAAATGTTGACTTTATCAAAGAGCCTTTGAAACTGAGTGATGGACAAATGTTGTATTAATTGATTGACTCCCATTATTTATCTAATCAATGGACAAAGAAGTTTTAATTTCATAATCAGAAACAACATGACTATAAACAAACAGCGTGTTATTGTAGTATGTAACCACACACTGTTTGTGTCACAGTAATTTCATAATCAGAAACAACATGACTATAAACAAACAGCGTGTTACTGTAGTATGTAACCACACACTGTTTGTGTCACAGTAATTTCATAATCAGAAACAACATGACTATAAAGAAACAGCGTGTTACTGTAGTATGTAACCACACACTGTTTGTGTCACAGTAATTTCATAATCAGAAACAACATGACTATAAACAAACAGCGTGTTACTGTAGTATGTAACCACACACTGTTTGTGTCACAGTAATTTCATAATCAGAAACAACATGACTATAAAGAAACAGCGTGTTACTGTAGTATGTAACCACACACTGTTTGTGTCACAGTAATTTCATAATCAGAAACAACATGACTATAAAGAAACAGCGTGTTACTGTAGTATGTAACCACACACTGTTTGTGTCACAGTAATTTCATAATCAGAAACAACATGACTATAAAGAAACAGCGTGTTACTGTAGTATGTAACCACACACTGTTTGTGTCACAGTAATTTCATAATCAGAAACAACATGACTATAAACAAACAGCGTGTTACTGTAGTATGTAACCACACACAGTTTGTGTCACAGCAATTTATAAATTTTTTAGATGACAATCCTAATTAGCTAAGTTTAGCTTTGTACAGTATCTAGTAAGTGTTCATTCTAAAATAATTTGATTTCGATCTGTTTTTGACTCTATTAAATTTCTTCCCTTTTTTAATAGTTCTAGAACGCTTTGTTGTCGTAAACTAATGAAAATAAATATTCCATTAGAATTTATATGTATTGAGATTATACAGCATTATTATGATCTAGAACATTTACTAGTAACGAGAGTATTCGTATGACGTAAACAATAAAATAAAAGTGTATTTTTCCGTAAATAGTACTTAGAGTGAAATAAAAAATAAAGTTTATGTGTTCTTATGCTGGAGGAAAAGTGTTAAACATATATTGAAAGTAAATTAAGTATATTTTTTATTTACATGGGCATGAATAAATGTTCATAGTCATTTTTAGGTTAGGTTAAAGCACATTAGGACAATAATTATTATATAAGGATAGGAGTAGACTTGAGTCAACTAACACCACAGTAGTAGTAAACAAATAATAACACAGTTCGTTCCTACAATCCAATCACTGTATTTTCCCCACTGCAATTCTAGCCTTGCTAGTTGCTGCCCATAACCTCATCCGTACGCCTACTCGAAATTGATGAGAAAACAACTTTACACTAGTAGCAAATATTTTACTAACACTGCTATGATACTATATTTACATTATTATGTAGACTATAGTAAGTCAGTTTTCACCTGTATTGATCATAGTTTCTGTTAATTAATTAATCATAAATAACTTAAGGCAATCAAATTTCCGCAAAAGAAATGTTAGATAATTTTATTGTAATAATATATAACTTGTTGAAAAAATCGAGTTATTTATGGTAAATAAGAAAATATAGTATTTAGGCTAATATGAGGTGTAACTCATGACTTATCAATAAAAGGTTTCCTATCTTTTAGCAATACCTTGAAATATGCATGAACTAATTAGATCAGCATGATTAAAAACATTTACTTAATCATTTAGTTGGTTCGTATTGTCAAATGTCTTGAGTAATGAAGCACGAGTTCACAGGTCGGTCGGTTTATCTACGAGTAATGTCAAATGTCTTGAGTAATGAAGCACGAGTTCACAGGTCGGTCGGTTTATCTACGAGTAATGTCAAATGTCTTGAGTAATGAAGCACGAGTTCACAGGTCGGCCGGCTTATCTACGAGTAATGTAAAATTTCTTGAGTAATGAAGCACGAGTTCACAGGTCGGCCGGTTTATCTACGAGTAATGTCAAATGTCTTGAGTAATGAAGCACGAGTTCACAGGTCGGCCGGTTTATCTACGAGTAATGTAAAATTTCTTGAGTAATGAAGCACGAGTTCACAGGTCGGTCGGTTTATCTACGAGTAATGTCAAATGTCTTGAGTAATGAAGCACGAGTTCACAGGTCGGTCGGTTTATCTACGAGAAATGTCAAATGTCTTGAGTAATGAAGCACGAGTTCACAGGTCAGTCAATTTATGTACGGGTACTTTAATTAAACTAGAGCTAATTATTTTTACTACAATATAGTTTGTATAGTGTTTTTATCATGATATTACTTGATTTTCTATGGGGAATCCATTAATTAGAAAAATCTAGGAAGTCAATGAAAATATGAAAAACCCAAATATAAATTAGTGCTTCAGATAACTGGTAGTATTTTATTGATAATTTGATTAGCCGACCTTTTTACTAGTTAAGTTATACTGTACAAAAATGGAAACGATTAAAATGAAAATAAATGTAACTACCCAAACATTAAAAAGGTATACATCAATAATTATACAGTAAGAGAGGTTGTTGTATGAGAATAGTAAAAAAATACAACAAACAGTAAAAGAAATGAATACTATAAAAATTTTCTAAGCATTGAAAATAAAAAAAACTTTACTGTAAGTTATATACCAATTTTACAGTAAGTAATTTTACCTGAGAGCCAACGGTGACCAACAAGGGCATTCTGCCTGTGCGTAGGCTGAGTTGCAAGTATAGGCTACCTCATTTAACCTAAAAGCCAACGGTGACCTACAAGGGCATTATGCCTGTGCGTAGGCTGAGTTGCAAGTATAGGCTGCCTCATTTTACCTGAGAGCCAACGGTGACCTACAAGCCCACGGTGTAATTCTGCCTGTGCGTAGGCTGAGTTGCAAGTATAGGCTACCTAATTTTACCTGAGAGTCAACGGTGACCTACAAGGGCATTCTGCCTGAGCGTAGGCTGACTTGCAAGTATAGGCTACATCATTTTACCTGAGAGCCAACGCTGACCTACAAGGGCATTCTGCCTGTGCGTAGGCTGAGTTGGAGGTATAAGCTACCTCATTTTACCTGAGAACCAACGGTGACCAACAAGGGCATTCTGCCTGAGCGTAGGCTGAGTTGCAAGTATAGGCTACCTCATTTTACCTGAGAGCCAACGGTGCAATACTGCCTGTGCGTAGGCTGAGTTGCAAGTATAGGCTACCTCTTTTACCTGAGAGACAACGGTGCAATACTGCCTGTGCGTAGGCTGAGTTGCAAGTACTAGTATAGGCTACCTTATTTAACCTGAGAGCCAACGGTGACCTACAAGGGCATTTTGCCTGTGCGTAGGCTGAGTTACAAGTACTAGTATTGGCTACCTCATTTTACCTGAGAGCCAACATTGAACTACAAGCCAACGGTGCAATACTGCCTGTGCGTAGGCTGAATTGCAAGTATAGGCTACCTCATTTTACCTGATAGCCAATGGTAACCTACAAGGGCATACTACCTGTGCGTAGGCTGAGTTGCAAGTATAGGCAACCTCATATTACCTGAAAGTTAATGGAGACCTACAATAGCATACTGCCTGTGCATATGCTGAGTTGCAAATATAGGCTACCTTAATTTAACTGAGAGCAAACGGTGAACTACAAGCCATCTGTGCAATACTGCCTGTGCGTATGCTGAGTTGCTAGTACTAGTATAGGCAACCTCATTTTGTTGTTAAAGTTATTAATTAATTATACTATGGGCATTATCTTTCTTTATAAAAAACTGATAAATCTATGTAAAAAAAGATACAGTTACGAAATTTTTCTGAGTAAGTAACCAGGACGAAGTTATTATGCTATAATATTTCTGAGTAAGTAACCAGGACGAAGTTATTATGCTATAATATTTCTGAGTAAGTAACCAGGACGAAGTTATTATGCTATAATATTTCTGAGTAAGTAACCAGGACGAAGTTATTATGCTATAATATTTCTGAGTAAGTAACCAGGACGAAGTTACTATGCTATAATATTTCTGAGTAAGTAACCAGGACGAAGTTATTATGCTATATTAATTCTTATACTCTGTAAAACGCAGTGGATTAAACAAACAATTGAATAAAACAATAGGCTCTCTGTATCTAGTACCCAGGGTCTATTGTACCTCCTATTGAACAGTCCTTTATGGGAAAACTGTTTTGTTGCCAAAGAGTGTAACTACAAAAGGGCACACAGCTTCTAAAGGGTGATGACTAGGCGTACCCTTTGTTCTATAAGGTATTTTGCAAAACATATTGTTAATACGTCTTTCCCTTATATTGTTAGGCTCATTGTGACATTAAAACAATAGAGCTACTTTTATACTTTATGCTAATGTATAAACTTACAATTAATGACACATTTACTCTCAAGCTGTAAGATCTGTAATTTATCTTGTAAAATGTATGGACAGGTCTAGTTTGCTTAGCTTTTTATTATTAGATCAATTAACAGCCAATTACGGAATAATATTGGATTTTGCCCTTTGCTATAATTTAAATAATTATAATAATAGGTAAATAAAATAATTCTGAATAAGAAAAAGTTATTATTTTCAAAACAAGAAGGATACTGGCTACGGAGTTTATTGTGTTTAGACATAATCATTAATATTAAAACAATATTGTGAATACTCCTGATTTGTCCTTGTGTTCAACTTTAGAATGATATAATTACGTAAATTATTGAATAAGTGTGGAAGTGGACATCTAAGCATAATTTAAATCAATAAAAGGGTTAAATGTATTACAACAGAATATTTTACTCAATCTCAGAATATTTTAGATCAATATAACAACTACTACTGTGAATCTGGTGTATCGATCCCATTTTGTATAAAACTGCTGTTAGTAGTACTTTAGGCCTATATATTTAAAAAAATAATTTATTTTGAAATTACCAAAGGAAATGGTGCAGGCAGCACAACACCTTGTACCCTTTACATAATATCACTTCAATACGTAATTTTTATCGTAACTGAAACTACTTACATATTTTTGTGATCAGAGCTTTTAGTATAGTGACTAAGTAATAGTCTCGGTCAGCACTCACCTAAAACATACAAAAAACCAGTGTAAATGGAATATAACACTGACAAGTTTTATGTTCAATGTTCATACATTTGTCCACGATGCCAATACATTAGAAAAAACATTTTTAAGCTTGGGTAGATTCCTATCAAAACATTAATTTAGAGGAAATCATTGTATTACAAAAAAATTAACACAGTTTTTAATCAAATCGCATGAAACAAAAAATGTAATTAATTAATACTCATAACTTACATCTTATTTATAAAAAAATTATACTAAATTACAAAGATATCCTTTCACAATAATATTGAATATAAATGAACATAATTAATATCCTTCCATACAAATAGGTAGAATTAATTTTTGTTTCTTCTTTGATATTCTATAAATAATATATCTATAGGATTTGCAGATGTGTATACTGGAGGGGAATTGGTATACCAATAATTGTAGCAATGACATTTCTGATATCCCACGAGGCTGTATAATAAAGCACTAAGATACTTTCCAAGTAGACTATAATGGTTTATAGACTATAACACTTTGTATCTATGAGAATGGGAGTGGGCTGAGCTTTATATTGATGTGCTGGTAAAGAAACCGACAGAGAGAAGGGCAAGCAAGCGTAGATAATCACCCCGTAGTGATTCAGGAACCGTCGGCTAGTAATATAAATAGATACACCGTATATGTACGTGAAGTATTGTGTAAACTTCTTTTTAACTTGGAACTAAAAATTATTCATTTGTTTACTGCCCTGGGAAATATAATGCACACAACATCAAACACGTCAATCAAAACCTATAACCGAACATTGCATATTATTTTAAATAGTTTCTATCATAAGTCTTTTTAAAACAACTAACATAAAAAAACTGTTCATGTAATATAGATTTAAGGACGATAAAATCCTCATTTCCCAAAAGTTATGGTTCTGAGGGTTACCATGTTGTAGCTCTTCACCCTTCAGATATTCACCTAAAAAAACAAAATAATAATAAATTGCATATTTGGAAAAATTATGAGGTACGCTAAATAAAAATATATTTTGATATAAATATATTGTTTGTTACGTTTATAATAAAAGTAAATAATTTTATAACGTGAATATTTGTTAATACAATTATTAAAATGCAATATTATTTACAGTGGATATTTTTTATTTTAAGCTATTACTTTACATTTATCAGTTAATGGAACATTATAACATTATGAATCCACACAATACATATTAAATAAAGTAATTGATTCCTTTGAAAAATAATAAATTAGCTCACGTTTAAATTAAATCATTAAAATAGTTTGGTTATTTATTTATGTGAATATTACATATTTTTCAAATGCTGATTACCTTGCGTTAAATTTACCGAGTGAAAGCATATATATTTTTCCAACAAAGTGGCTTTAATACGTCAAATCAAAACTCGTCAGACCATGAACTTCCTTTCACATCACCTCTGGAGCGGTCATGTAATAAGTGTAGCAGATGCCGTATATCACCATCTACTAATGTTACATTCACCTTTTTTCCGTCTTTTAAACATATTTTTGTACCTCATTTAGGAAAACTTTTAAAATATACAATGCGAGGAACTGTTGTAACATTCATTTATACAGCAATCGTTAAATATGGTGCAAATGCAATAATATTGCGTAATTTGACAAATAATTGTATTGATTATCCTTCTGCGGCTTTACGACTTAAAATCTAGTTTAAAAATACACTAAATTAATTTTCAAAATTAAAATAACCTTTAACTTAACTAAATTAAATCAATTCTGCATCTACAGTCAATTTTAGAAGATCTCTGAATTCAGAAAATGTGTGTATTACTACTAAGTTCATTAAAAACTTATTGAAGTTTAAAAATCGGCAATTTATAAAATCATTACTGAAAACACCCACTAAGACAAAATTTGTGCGTGAAGGGTGTCAAAAATTTAATTAGTAATGCCAAAAGCATGGTCAAAAACTCCTTAACCAAAAAGTTTTGAAACAACGTTGGTTTACTCACCACAGAAACTAAACGAAACTCCTATTAGATAGTATCATAATAAAAAATATCTGGAAAGGCAATAATAGTGTAGTTCAAAGCTGGAAAATTAATCCTTAACGCAGAAAATAATAGACTGAATTCAGTAGGATTAAAAATGCATCTCCAGAACTGTTGTAGATGATACATGATAAGACATTTTGCTAATATTACCCAGAGTCTCCTGCCCTTAGGCAGGTTCAGCTGCAGCCTAGTTCCGACTCTCTGTGTTTTTAGCAAGTAGTTTTGTTGTATCATAAAAAACTCCTCCGATCGTAGTCCACTATCTTCCATTTTCACTATATCCTCTAACTTTTCCTTCCATAACTGTTCTCTCCTCTCATCATATGTCCTAACCAATTAATTTTTTATAAAGACATTAAATATCCTGAAAAGTTTAGTGAAACTACGTTTAAGCTCTGTTTCAAATATAACTAGTAGGCGCTTTCAAGAGTCGGATTCTGCTTCACCATACGCAACTTACAACTAACATTATTGGAATATCCAATCATACTTACATATTTCCCATCGCTTAAGGAGTATCCTTTGTTATCTTTAATATCCTGACAAAGTGCTTACAACATGATTGGACTGTATAAATGTCAATATCTTGATACTACGTTCCTGGTGGATTGTATCAAGATATGAAACATAATCAAAGAGTGGTTCTCAAGTGATGTTCGGATCATTCCAATACAGACCACCAGTAACTATCAGGGATAGTTGATTACAAATCGCTGCCAGTGTTTTGTTAAATATATTTACACTCAATGTTTAATTAAGCTATAAATTAAGCTTTTATGTGTTACAAAACCATATGACTATAAATTTTATATAATAATAATACATATTGAACAGAAATAATGTATTAAATAGTGTAATATTTAAAGAGGATTGACAAGGGCATGACGATTTAACTGCAGTAAATAAAACATTACTATTTTAGCCAGAGTAGCTTGATACGTTCATTTAAATGATACCGATAATCATGAGAATATTGATTAAGAGCGATTAAACAAGCGTTAATTTCAAATGACTAAATGAATATTCGAAAAGTATTTAAAATTGAACAATCAATTAAAACTGTTTACATATAATTTTTCATGAAACTGACCGCTATTAAATATCAAGAGCAACTTTCTAATTATACTTTGTACTTAGCATCTGTCTTGAACATATTCTTTTGATAATGATTCAAAACCATATAAGAAATGGTAAGTATTTTATTGCAATGCTATATAAAATTTAGTTTGTTGTAAATTCAGGATGCAAAATACAGCAACCAAAATTATTGTACTCGGATTGAATAAAGAGAGTTACATTATCAGTGTTTCAAAAACGTTATAAAACAGGTTTATAATTGGTTTTATTACTTATTTATAGTTTCTGTTTGTTTTATATAGATTTCACTTTCAGAATATCGATCTACCTACTAAGTGTTAGCTGACTTGAGAAACAGGAAACCCTCTGGCCTTAGGAAGCCAAAGTATTATTACATGAACGCATTGTAGGTCTGTATCTAACTGATGTGCCGTTACTTCCTGACAGATGTTGAAAAAATAATATCAAATTTTTCCGCAGTTATTCTAATTTATATATATATATATATATATATATATATATATATATATTACATCTTTATATATATAAAGATGACACTTCGCAATCTTTAGTGATCTTTAATAATCAAATTGTTCAGTTGTACAGATATAAGAGGTTAAAAAATAAGAAGTTTTTGTATATGTAAAAGTTTTCAATAGCTTCTAGTTTTTAACTTTTAGGTCCAACATGGATAATTTCTAAATTGTCTTCTATTGAAGAAATATTATGGTTTTTTAAATTAAATGTTCAGCAAAGGTTAATACATTTTTAAGTTTGTTTTTTGTATAAGTTCCTTAAATCTTTTACTAAAGCTTCTTCCTGTTTGGCGATTGTACTAGTAATATTTAGGACAAGTTGAACATGTAATTTTATATATTCCTGAATGATTGTATTTGGTTTCATTATTTTTTATAGAATAATTATGCTGAAGTATATTATATATGCTGTTCTATGTTTTATATGTAATTTTATATTCTTCTTTGAAAAATATATTATGTTATGTATGTATTAATTAAACTCGTAAATATCTCCATAATAGTTACATTATATTATTTATTATTACTTTATTTTAAAATTCTAATTTTTAATTTCAGTACTCATTTTTAGAATAGTTTCAATCACATATTTATTATTTCATTCTTCTTCATAAGGGGTTGTTCTACATCACTTCTGTTATCTCACTGACAAAACCAGTAATAATGTTCTTTCCCTGAAACTATAACTACTAATATACTTTGTACGATAACTTGTAACAATGTGTGTGAGTATATTATTAAAACCCCCACAGAGCTGTTTTTTATTTATTTATTTTTTATTATTATTTTGTTCTTAATGAAATATTTATTAATTTGTTTGATTCAAAAACCTTTTACACTCTTGTAACTTATATTAGCAAACAAACACTCTACCCCTCTAAAAATTAATTATAACTGTCGTACTTTGACTCTCGGTGACATGATTGTAGTACGACAACTTGTAACAATGTGTATGAGTAGAGTCAGTGACATGATTGTAGTACGACAACTTGTGACAATGTGTCTGAGTAGAGTCAGTGACGTGATTGTAGTACGACAACTTGTAACAATGTGTCTGAGTAGAGTCGGTGACATAATTGTAGTATGACAACTTGTAACAATGTGTCTGAGTAGAGTCAGTGACATGATTGTAGTACGACAACTTTTAACAATGTGTATGAGTAGAGTCGCTGACATGATTGTAGTACGACAACTTGTAACAAAGTGTGTGAGTAGAGTCAGTGACATGATTGTAGTACGACAACTTGTAACAATGTGTATGAGTAGATTCGGTGACGTGATTGTAGTACGACAACTTGTAACAATGTGTGTGAGTAGAGTCAGTGACATGATTGTAGTACGACAACTTGTAACAATGTGTATGAGTAGACTCGGTGACGTGATTGTAGTACG
This sequence comes from Stictocephala bisonia, assembly GCA_035578905.1. Classification (NCBI taxonomy): domain Eukaryota; kingdom Metazoa; phylum Arthropoda; class Insecta; order Hemiptera; family Membracidae; genus Stictocephala; species Stictocephala bisonia. The sequence continues at coordinate 423,558 of JAQJVL010000462.1, read as the reverse complement.
ACAACTTGTAACAGTCTGTATGAGTAGAGTCGGTGACATGATTGTAGTATGACAACTTGTAACAATGTGTGTGAGTAGAGTCAGTGACATGATTGTAGTATGACAACTTGTAACAATGTGTATGAGTAGACTCGGTGACGTGATTGTAGTACGACAACTTGTAACAGTCTGTATGAGTAGAGTCGGTGACATGATTGTAGTACGACAACTTGTAACAATGTGTATGAGTAGCCTCGGTGACATGATTGTAGTACGACAACTTGTAACAATGTGTGTGAGTAGACTCGGTGACATGATTGTAGTACGACAACTTGTAACAGTCTGTATGAGTAGAGTCAGTGACATGATTGTAGTGCGATAACTTGTAAGGAAGTGTATGAGTAGTGTCGGTGACATTTGTAGGTTACGTTTAAATACAGCTACCAGCTTATGAATGATTAAACCCAAATGGCTTTAATGAACATTGTTACAAGTCATTGAACTGCAAAATGCTTCGGTACACATGTAGTTTAGGAAATATTCCATGCATGCCATGTTTATTTTATATTTGTTTGCGTAATTATTCTTTGAAACATTTGAAAAGTTTTAAGATAGATTACATTTGAAACATTATAACTATAATGAAGATATTTGAACAAAAATTAACATTTACTGTCGTCACAGAAATTATGTCCAGCCGAGTTTGAAGGTTGTTTTCTAAGAACTGAAAATTCCAATCATACCATTGTTTTCCTTGTTTCCTTGTGCGTTACAACATATGAAATTTAAAATTTTATTATAAGTTCTAACAATTATTATCTTAGTTGGAACAAAAAAAGTACCGGAATTTTTACTAGTTTTCACTATACATCAAATTTACACCGGTATTACTCAAAACCACGTTTATATGGCGCATTTATATTTTAATAAGTGGCTGATAGGATGTTTTCATATGTAAATGCACGGTCGTGTAGTGCGTGTTGCCTACAAACTCCTTAAACAACGCATAAGCTTTTTCCGTGTACCCCGTATAGCCATCTGAGTAGTTAGTTATCTGTGATAAACCGTTTATTATGCTTGTCCATAGTATTGTACAATTATTAGTACAATAACAGTTCACAATTATTTCATCCCACAGTTTGAGTTGGAGGCCAACTAGTACAGTAGATCAATTATTTTTATCAATAAAGTGGTGAAATTCGCAGTGACGATAAGAAAAACCCCCTAGCAAGCAAACTCTACATGCTATACAATCCACTTCATTTTGAATCCTTATAAAACATCTATACTTTTCGCACCAGTAGGTCATCTTTCTGTAAAATATCGGGAAGAGTGAATAAATTATATGATACGAGAATCAAGGATGTTAACCTACATTATAATTGAATGTAAAGAAATAAATATTATTAGACTAGATGTTGATCAATGGAAAAAATGTAGGAATTACTTTCTACTATTGGTACAGAATTTAATAAAATAATCGAAATTTAAAATAAGTTTATAGTTTTTATTGACTACTATATACATATACACTTATAAATATTTTAAAATTTGATAAAAATATCGTAGTTGTAACCAACTGTGACCAGGTACCACACGAAGTACTACCATTTATAATACTTAATCCATTCCTACAATTTTCCGAACCTACTTCAGCTTCTACCTAAAGTTCGTGAATATATTTTTTTTAACTTACATCCTTTAGCCAATTTTCAGAATTAAGTTCTTCTAGATTTGTATTCATAATATTAGGTGATTGTTTTTTTTTTAACTTTGTCAACATTGATAAAAAACATAGATCATTGGGATATTTTGCGAGTGATTTGTGTAAAAGAGTTCCTTTTCATCAAGCCTGTTGATGTTTCTGTTTTATTTAATCGTGTTTATAATAGCTTTGTCATAAATGTTAAGGATAGTTTCAAAACTTTTACGATTCAATTATTTCTTTTGGAATGTAATCAACAAATATCAAACAAACTCTATTTAGAGTTTTTTCTTTTATTGCTCATCAATACTGTTATCAGTCGTGTCAGTACAGTTCACTATAACTATCATATATAATTTTGTGTCTACATATGTTTAATAATATTAATATTTATGGATAATAATAATAATAATTTAATAATATTACTCTAGAAATAGTAGAATGTTGGAAAATATTTTACTATTTCATCTCAACCATGAAGAAGTATTGGGAACTCTAGAGTATCAAATCCAGTTCTGCAACATTTTAATTAAAAAATAAATAGAACTTACTATATTTATATAAAATTTAAAACATCAACTTTTAACAGAAGGTGATATGAATACTAGGCTTATAGTATCAAAGATAATCATGTATAAAATGCTCCCCGAACTAAGCAGGCAGTCGTGATAACAAAATTTCACTCTAAATAACTCCTTTGTATACTCGATACTGAGTTTTTTTTATAATGAATTCAGAAACGTATAATGTAGACGGACTTATTATAATTATAATTACAGTAAATGAGGGCATAATAAAAGTAATAAAACGTGCCACTACATATTTGGAATATGTCTCATAGAATATTTACGTTGTATCGACAAAACCTTTGATCTATTTATATACAGCCGAAGATTATAAATATATTGTATATAACAAAACAGTATGAAATTGATTTGAAACCATATAAAAATATTGTACAAAAATGTGTTGATAGTCATTTTAAGAACAGAGAAAAAAGTAGAATTAATGACTTTTAATAATATAAGTTACTACATTTCATTTCCAGTTTTATTTTATATATTGTAGGCAGTGTTAATAACGAGAGAGTGGGCGTGCTTGAAAAAGGCACGTATATGAATTTTAAAACAAAGATATATATGAGGTGTTTTATTATACATACAAATTGTATGTGTCCTAATAAATCCTACCGAAAGTTGATATGAAAGGGATATTCTCCATTTTTCAGACCTACTATCAATCTTGTAGTAATAAATATTTTTTTATTTGTTATAATTATTTTGTTCTAGAAATTAGTACCACCACATCTTTTTCTTCTTCTTCCTCTTCATCTTCTTCAACGGATAATGGAGGGTCTACATCCAACGTAAAATATTAAAACCCCCACAGAGCTGTTTTTTTATTTATTTATTTTTTATGATTATTATGTTGTTAATGAAATATTTATTAATTTGTTTGATTCAAAAACCTTTTACACTCTTGTAACTTATATTAGCAAACAAACTCTCTACCCCTCTAAAAATTAATTATACCCTGAATTAAAAAAGTTGACATTCTAGACGCAATAAGTTGTTATTATAAAATATTAATAATAATAGAATGCTCTTAACACATTTCTTCATGTTTTGCTGTACGATGTAAATTTCTACTACAATGAAGTCATCTTCAGCTACATGTATGCAGGGTTATAAAACAATATAAATAAACCAATTATAATATCTAATTTATTAACAGCTGATGTATTAATAATAAATAATTTTTCTCACAGTTAATTTGTACATTTTAATCAGGCACGGATCCAGAGCAGAGAATTGGGGGGGGCGAACCTGGGGGGGGTCTGGGGGTATGGAATACCCCCCAGTAAGGGGGGGTCCGGGGGTCCTCCCCCGGAAAATTTTTGCTATTTTAACGTCCTAGAAGTATTGTTTTTAGCAGTTTGGGGGGTGTTTTTAGGGTTTAAATATAGAAGAATACCTAAGTTCTGTAATCGAAAATAAGTTTGACATAAATTTATTTCAACAGCTGATTAATGACACTAGTATAAACAATTAATTGTCAAATTGGTATTGCCATAGGTATTGCTATTGATACTTCTTAGAACCTCTGGGGTAGTTTCCTGATGTTTTTTCAAAATAAATTGTACAACTTCGAAATAGCATTTAAGTATATACATTTAATATCACAACTATTAAATAATAAAATGGATTCCATTGGAATGTTGTATTGTTAAAATTTTATGGAAACAGTTCAATGAGCAACAACTTAAACATAGTTTGGACATAGTTAAACATAGTTAACTGTGTAGAGTTACATTTAACACATTCATTACACAACCATTAATATAATAACAACTATCAAATCAATGTCGTCTGTCAATCAGTGTCTCGCCGTCTCGCCACTACGTCGGCGCTAGACACGCAGTGTTGCCGGCGAAAATATATAGGCCTACCAATTACCAACCGACGACTCGGAAATTCTCCTTTCTACAAACTCAGACTACACATCCGAATATTATATATACTGTAATATTTATTTATTTATTTATTTATTGGTTCAACGGTTCCACCATTTTTACAAAACTTATATACAGTTATAAATACAATCATTAACATAATTATAGTGCATTAATACAAACACAACAATCAAGATGGCAAAAAGTAACATTTAGCATTTCGAGTTCGACAATGACTTACATAACTACAAAAAACAACAATATATTTAACTCAGAACACAGTAAGTACTGGCGAGTATGTGTGCATATATAACAAAAGACAAACAATCCTTAATAGAGTCTCTAAGCAACATAACAGAAATAGAATTAATAATTCATAACAACAATAACAATAATAATAATAATAAACAACAATAACTATAATAATAATAATAATAAACAACAATAATAAGTGATGTCGTGTTGTGTGATTTCAATAATGTAGGTGAATGAAATAATTAATTACTGTGCATATGAGGGAAGTCAATGCCCACCTGTGCAAGATACTTCTTGCGTTGTGACTTTGGACTTTCATTGAAGAAATCAATATATGTGGCTTCACTCCCCAACCTCAAGAGTCTAGTGATACCGTGGTTGGCGGCATAGTTCGTTGGCTGAAATCTTCTCAGGAAAGTTGACTTAGACCTTGTGCCTCTGGGAATTGAAATATCGATATCAGACAACAGTGAGGGACAGTCCAAGATTCCATTTACCAGTTTATGCAGAAAGAGGAGATCCATGTACTTCCTTCTCACATGAAGAGGCTGCAAACCATACATCTCACCGACCTCCGCTACAGGGGTATCCAGATAATTGTAACCTAGTTTCACTCCTAGAATTCTCAATAGGCGCAATTGTATCCTGTTGATAAGCCCAATGTGCCCTGCCTGGTAGGGCGACCAAATTATTGAACAGTACTCCAACAAGGGGCGCACAAGGGCCTTATACAAAACAACGAGTGTATGAGGAGATTTGAAATCTTGACTTGCTCTAATTATGAACCCAAGCAGAGAAGAGGCCTTACAAGAAATATACAAGAGGTGTTCGTATGGGCTGAGAGAAGGTGTCATAATGACACCAAGATCTCTTATTTTCTCCACCACCCGAAGCAGTGATCCACTGATGTGGTAATCGAAGGTTTTGGCTGTAGTTTTACGAGTAAAAGAAATTACAAAACATTTTGATACATTTAGCTCCATGGCGTTTGAACTGCACCATTGATTTATTCCATCGAGAGAAAGTTGAAGGTCCTCATGATCCTGTAGAGAAGACACCATGTTAAAAATCTTGATATCATCAGCGAAGAGCAGCGACTTGCAAGGAATTACACTGGTTATGTCATTAATGAATAACAAAAAAAGCAGTGGGCCCAAGTGAGATCCCTGCGGCACACCAGATATTGCGGGAAAAGGCTGAGATACGCCACCGTCACACTTAACGATCAAAGAACGATCAGTTAAGTAGCTCTTCAACCATTGCAGAAGGGATCCCCATATTCCATAACCTTCAAGCTTAGCGATGAGTAGGCTGTGATTAATCTTGTCAAAGGCTTTGCTGAAGTCCAGGTACACACAGTCCACTTGAGCAGAATTAACAAAGCTCTTCATAATATACTCCTGGAGCACCATCAAATTAGTAGCAGTAGAGCGACCTCTTAGAAACCCATGCTGCTCCGGACAGATGTAACTTTTCAGGTGGAAGTACATATGATCAAGAATCACACTTTCAAAGATCTTAGCTATAGCGGATTGGATTACTATGGGGCGGTAATTTCGTACATCCCATCTATTTCCAGACTTGAAGATGGGGACGACAAAGCTTTGTTTCAATATCGATGGGAAAATGCCAGATGCAAGGAGGCACCTGAACAGAACTGTCAGATGAACTGCAATAACGGGAGCACAAAACTTCAGAACACTAGGCGGTACATCGTCCGGTCCAGCACCCTTTCTCGCATCAAGTGAATCCAGCCTCTGATGTACATCTGGGGCAGTTATATGGCAGTAAGACAACGTTTGGTTCATGCCAAAGTCAAACTTGGGGACGGGGACGACTAAGTCGCTGAATACTGATGCAAAATAATCAGCAAAGAGTTCGCATTTACCTGGGGGCTCATTTTCCTTCCTATCATCAAAGGACACCTGTACAGGAAGACCAGGAGAGCTCTTGAGAGAGCCAATGTGGGACCAGAAGGACTTAATGTTCAATGGTATATCGTTTTCGACCACACTAATGTAGCGAGAATAGCACAGACGAGTAAGGGCCTTACATTCTCTTCTGACTCGGCGGAAATTCTCAAGGTCATCCTGTGCCAGTGATATCTTGTAGATTCTATGTAATTGCTTCTTTTTAATGACCAATTGTTTTAATTCACTTGAGAACCATTTTGGGAACCTGGATTTACCAGCCATCCTGATTGGAGTATTTGTTCTAATTAACGAGACCAAGTAGTCACTGAATTTATTGAAGGCCTTTTCTGGGTCTTTTAGATCATCCGATGTAGGGTAACAGAGAGCCTGAATACCCTCGAACACTGCATCTAAGTCATATCTACGGAAATCCAGCGTTGTACTTCGGTTTTCGTCGGTAGACGAATGCAGTACCTCCACCACAAAATGCAAAGCTGGATGGTGCCTATCCTCATCCAACAGTATATCCTGTGCATGGTCAGTTTTAGAAGTTTGAACAGATGAAAATATGAGATCAAGGCATACTCCTCTGTAGTTTAGCACTTCATTTACTTGCTTCAAATTATATGTATTAGAAAGCTCAAGAAGACAACACGACGAGTTTGAGGCAGTAGTGGTATCCAAGTGTGTCCAATCTGTGTCAGACTGATTAAAATCACCCATCAGTATAACCTCGGCAGGCAATATCAGGGAACCAAGGACCTCATCCACAGCATCCCTAAAACCTGAGTATATTAAGCTGGGTTGGTTTGGAGGAATATACACAACACCAAGAAGTATTGTGGAAGACGAAAACTTACACAAGACAAATAGACATTCAATATCACTCACATTGGTAAGAACTCTAGTACAAGATATGCAATTTCGAATGGCTACGAGAACTCCACCCCCACTAGTCTTGGAGCTAGTTTGTTGGGATCTATCACACCTAAAAATGTGGAACCCAGAAAGACCAAGCTCAGCATCATGCAAGTCAGGTGTAAGGTTGGTTTCAACCAGTGATATGATATCGTAAGGTGACGTACTTACAGCTAGAGATAAAGAATTCAGTTTAGTCCTTAAACCATTTACATTCTGAAAATAACAAGAAACAGATAGAGGGGAACCATTGAACCTTACACGTTTTTTGAACTCTTGACAATTTTGGGAACATTGTTCAAATATTTAATGGTAAGATCAGATTCACCACGAGATTTCCTGTCCTCAAGCTCAGCTATCACTGATTTAAGGTGTTTCTGTTCTCGAGGAGTGCGATCCCTTGCGATCTTGACAGCAGAGAAAGCTTGATCCAGTGTTGACACGGCATCAATTGAAAAATTTGCAAATATCTGGCGAGCATCTTGCTCACATTTCAAAATTACTTTCAGTGGTCTAGGCTCATCACCAGTCTTTTTGCCGACTCGGTAAGTTTTGACACCTTCACTGCAGAAGTTTGGACAGGACTGTTTAAATATTTTAGTAACCTGCTGTAGATCATGGTCGATTCTTCGCTTGATATCAGGGTTATTTGAATCAGGAAGGCCATAGATCATTACATTCGCAGCTCGGCGAGACCGTTCTTTTACTTCTGCAACCACATCCTCCATATCTATATTTACCTTAGGAGTGCTATTTTTGTCTTTTTCGAGAGCACAGATCTTCATCTCATTGTCCGATACACGATGCTCAAGTGATGCAAGACTTTTACTCAGACTGTCAACTTGGACTATTATAGTATCTATTTTAGATGGCAGAGGTGTTAGTGTGTCAATTTTGTCAGTCAAATTTGAGATCCTGTCGCTTAATTGGGACAGCTGGTTTATGAGAATATTTAAGGGCTGTTTAGCGCTATTGATGCAGTCATCTCGACCACAGGACCACTTTCGGTTATCATTTTTAGCGAACTTGGAGTACTCAGAATATTATTAAGATGGTAACAATTACTAATGTTATTTTCATGAAGGTAAATCAAATATTTTATTAACATTTTATTCTAAGCGTGTAGGTACATTTTTGCTTTTTTCCGTTTGGGGGGGGGGCGATCGCCCCCATCGCCCCCCCTTAAATCCGTGCCTGATTTTAATAATATCTCAAACATTAAACTTTTTAAGAAATTCCATCTTTATCATTTAATAGAACATTTGGATTATTATTTGCACTTTTATACATTTCAAAACGTTCTAAGGTTACATTAAATGACATTTCTTGCAACTATGTTATATTTCAAAATGTATTTCTATATATATATTTATAAATGTGGCGTGAATTATTAAGATGCTCTATATTTCAATATCCATTTTTTATTTTTTTATTTTCTAACATTGTTAATCTTTTAATATCTTCAATTGAATCTTGACTTGAAAGAACCTCCCATTTCTCCAATATACTCACTCAGAACAATCAATACACCTTAATTACTAACACTCACTATTAAATTTAGTATTTCCTAACTCTTATATCAAAACCATACAAATATAACTAAATTTATATTCATTTGTTCTCTTATTTTACAGACTCTTCCTCGACGGCTGCGAACCTTACAACAAATGGAGATCCTCCAAGCTATTTTAATAAAATCAATAATGAAGATAATGAAGAGGAGAACAACCAAGCATTCCAAAAAAATCCTTTAATCAAAAGACAACCCCCTTCACGTTTAATAAAAAAAATATATATATATATCAAACTCTTTTCTTTTTTCTGTAGATATAACACTCTCTACCACCACTCTATATCCTCAAAACAACTAACAAATCACACTAATACAACCATCTACAATCGACAATCTACCATCAACTGACAAATTCAATTATTCAATACACACACCACAACCAAATATCACACGACATTAAACAACTAACGCAAGACAAATCTCACAGTAACAAATTTTCAACAGCCCACACACACAGACACACCACACAAAAACTAAATATTGTACTAAATAATCCCCAGATAAATGTCACGATAAATATTTTCAACAACGTAAAGACCATAAAAATTCCATATAACAATCTACTCCTTTCTTATAAACTTATTCGGAACATTCTGAAGGGAAGTTTTTAGTTTTGAGAATATTTTAAACTAGTATTTAATTATTTTCGACGTCATAACAACAATCCAACAATCAATAGCAATCAAATCCCAGGTATCTGTTCACTAGGGAATACAGGGTCCAGATCATGTCAGAAATTCCATTATAAGATAAGCTAGTTGGTATACGTTCCCTTGTTGTCGAACTGCGGTACTTAGGAATTTACTATTGCTAAATTACAACCGCTAAACCAATCCTGAACAATAGTGTTTTGTGGACAGCATTTCACATGAGACATCACAGATGAACAAAATCCATACTAATTTAGCCTATAAAATATTTTATCTGCTGAATGTGGCATGATAAAATTTGAAAAAAATAACATGAATCGAAATTAAAGATTTGAACATAAGCAAGCAACTAAAATAAAAATAGTTATTAAAGACTACACACATTCTATACGGCTTCTTTTATCTTATAATCAGTTGAAGGTATGTCCATAAGCATCTTTACTAGCAGAATTTAACGTAAATATTCTCATATTTTGTTATCCTTTTCAAATTTATAAGACGTAAATACAGTGTACAAAATACGTTCCCCTACCACAGGATATAGATCTTGTGGGTACATTTCAAAATACTATTTATTTCTATTTTACTTTTTATTTTCAGAAATGTTAGGATTTATTTTCGTCTTGTTTCAATTCAACTTTTTTGGCACAAAAAGATCCACATTCTTATTGAAATTGCCCCTTAGTCAAAATTGCTTGACATATTTTTATATTAGTTAATATTGTTCACCGGGTACAGTTTCGTCACCATTTACGAGATTATGTTTAGATTACTTAGGCTCCATTGTAGCGCTCAGAATGTTTTACAATAGTATAATAAATATTAAAAAAAGATTGTTATTTTAATTACTCACTGGCTTCAACTAAACATTGTTTTAAATGGCTCTATATCTATCATCCAAACAAATTTAGTACAATATTGATCAAATGTATTAGTCTTAAAGCTTTTATGATATATCACTTTCTAAGTAAAATGTTTTTAGACGGTAAAAAATAATGATGAGATTAACCAAGTGTCTGCTATATTTTGTTTTATATATTTTTAAAACTAATTATAAGAAGGTGAGTCTCAATTTATCTATAACTTTATATATTTATAACATTTCACATCTGGGTTATTTATTATTCGGTTTCAGTAAATAATTTGCTGTTTGATTTGTCTCTTAATTGTGCATTTTTCCTTAACTTTTAACTTTTTATAGTTATAACGGGTTTCGTGAAATTTTACATTAAAGAATTAAAAAGGCCGCCATTTTGAAATGAATTTATTTACAGCAATGATATTTTACTCTCTTATTTTAACTGTTAAGTTATTTTATGTACGCTAAATTTTAAGTTTATATCTTAAATAGTTCTTGAGTTATAAAATAATTTGTAAAAGACACATACAGACAAACAGACAGTAAACTAGTCACCGTAGACCCATGTTTATACTATGAAATATGTTTGTCTTGATCTAAGGAATAATTTTTGCTGAAAAGTTCCAGAGATTTCCGGGACACCCTGTATATATTTTTACTATTCAACGAAACTGAATTTCTATCCATAACGGAATCTGTGATACAACATAAAAAAACGCCTTTAAACTATCAGGCAATGAAAACATAAATGACACACTGGCTATAATGCTACTTTTGCGCTAAAAGACCAATTTAATATATCATTCTCACATGTTAGGAATTACATACGCGATCATAACTTCATAAGTGACAGCCACGCGCCACAGCATATTCAGTGGTGTAGCCTTTATCTAGGTTTAAACTTTGGCCTTTTGAATAAGGAACATCTTCCCAACACAATTCTCTGGAAAAAAATACTGCGATGTTTCCTTTACAAAGGTTGACCTACCGAATTACAATAATACTTTGTATCTGTAAATTTACTTATGTTGCTTAATATTAGCAACATAGTATAATTTGTTTGGGTTTAAATCATATTTTTTTTAATAGTTGGTTAATATTTTTGTTTACTCCACGTTTTGTTTAGATTTTATTTTCTGTCGATTTCTGATCCATATAAAAACATATTGTTTCAAATAGTTATAATTAATGAGATTTAGAGAAGTATTGTGTTAATTTATTTGTACTACTGTATTTACAAATGTTTACGTTGGTCGTTACAAAGTATCAAAACCAGTTTAGCTGCTGAGATTGATGATTTTATATGGTTAGTAATGTTCATTCGGTACATTATCAATTCGACTTGAATGTATTTTAGACGTAGTTCGCCGAACGTCAACTCCATCTCTGATTAAGGACTTGTAAGTGATTTTCAATCCAGGGAGTGAAATTACATTTCTCAAGTAGTATGATTGATGTAAATCAACTCTAGGCTAGACATTACTATGGCCATCCCGCTTTGAGTCAGTATCAGTTAGAAGACCACTTAGGTATTTAATTTCAGCAACAACTTTTGGACAGACATTAACTCAAATAATGATCCAGATTGCCAATCACCAAACATGACATGTTGAAAATTTTGATATTTGGCAGCGAATAAGGAATATTTTGACAAGAATAAAAAGTTAAAATTTGATTGCATTAATTATAAGTGTCATGTAATGATCCTATATAAAGGATGTACATTAACAATGTATGCTATTATGTGGTTTTGTATTCTATTTTCAGCAATCGAAATAAAAAGTAGACATAAATAGCTTGTCAGACAAATTTTGTCGTGAGATAATATTTACATACATATCTAAAAAAAGTCCCAAAACACTACCTTGAGGAGACACTAAGGCAAATATTATTTATGTACTGGATTTGTTTAAAACTAACTAAAGTATGCATATCTCTCAAATGCACTTTATTCTCTTTTAACACTTATTCAGATCATTTCAATTACATATACCGCCCACAGATAGATCGTGTAGAAATAATTATCAATTTCATACTGGCTCACAGAATATAGCTTAATTTCGTTAAAAAACCTTTACTAAATGCTATTAACAATATATTTCCAAATATTTGTAGAGAAAATGCTAATTTATTAACTGTAGTTAAATAAGGATTCAATATTTGTCTTTAGTTAAATGCCATTTGCTAAAGTCTTTCTAAAAATTTTTTACATATATAATAACACATATAATATTATTCGTATACTATACAAGCAATTCAGAGCTTTGACATGAAAAAATCTGTTTTTCCTTTATTTTGAAAGATAAAAATTACCAACCATAAATTTTAAAATGTATCAGAAAACTATATCCATGAAAATAGTACACATTTTGAATTAAACTATAACCTTCGATGTAATGCAATACGAAATTATTCCATTAATACAGATAATAATTTATAAATTACTTTACAAATAAAAAATAATTTAAATACATACATTTTTACAGTACGAGTCATCAGTCAATTACATTTGACATTTTAGACACATCGGATGTCACATAATTGACAGTTCCACTTGTATGCCTTGTCTCATGAGAGGTGACCTTTTCAATGTTCAACGAACATCATTTTGATATTTGTTGTCTTGTAAATTGTTGTTATTAAAGTGTTTTATACTTACTATAATCTAGACAGTTGATAATATTTATATAGGTTTGTTCTTTACATTGAAACTCATATTAATACATTCAGTGGTAAGGATGTATTTTCATTTTTATTATGTGTGGCTGCATATATAAACTAAAAACTTGCCCCAATGGCTGAATTTTTTTTTCAAAACTCAATTTTGTGATTGTGTATTGTCAATTTATGACTGTCATAAGTAGTCTGTTTATGTAGGAGACGAAAAAAACTAATTTTTATGTATGGCCGTCTAGTCGGCCATCAGCCTCTGGTGAATGACTTTGAAGAAAAACTAATGTCCAATATTTTTTACACAACTTTATTTTGTAGTAAACTAACTAGTGATATAAGGAATGAAGTAAAACAAAAGAAAATATTTAAAACTACTAGACCTATTATCAGGTCTATTACTAACATTTCTTCAAAATTGTTCTAATCTGAGATAAACTTTTCAAAACGTGCTACAGAACACAATTCAGGTTGGTCAGGTTTTTTAGAACATAAATACAGTATTTAAAATTTTTCCTTCTTTGCAATACATTCAACGTCTTTTTTGCTTACTTTTATTCCTTGTCTCGAAAAAACAAATTAAAAACAGTAATACAAACTCCAAAAATAATCCTAACCAGAACTGAACTGAAAACCACGTCCTTCTCGTAGGATACTGAAGAAGAGCGGGGCTTACTAGCAATCGAACCCGGCAGAGTAGTCATTACTGGCCTGTCAGTATTCAGGTATTGGATAGTTTCGTGGTTCTATGTAGATAACACATTTTACATAACTAATATTATAATCAGCACACAGTTCAAGTAGTTTTCATCCTTTTTGTAGTTTTTATTATACTTATTTGACAACAATAAAACTATTTAATTTTATTATAATCCAACAGTTATCTTAAGAGTCTGCAGAGGCTGTCAACCATGTTGGTTTTAATCCAATAATTACAATGTAATTTTCGAACCGGAAATATGATCACGCGTATCCAAATTAAACATTTATTTTTTAATGGATTTTTCCAAACAAATTTCATTAAATCAGGAATTAAATTGAACGTTGGAATTGCTTTGTGAATTCCTAATTAGTCTTATAGAAAAAATTTACAAAATATTTAGTTTAAAGTTTTTATTTTCGCCTATATTTCAAAATTATACGTATGTATTCAAAATATCAAAAGCAAAACAATTGCTCAATATGATAACGTTTTAAATGACACCTCATACACAACCTTTGGTCAATAAATAACGATAAAATATGGATTCGCAGATACAATTGTTCTTATGGGATTTAACCCAATATGGTTGACAGCCTCTGCAGACTCTTAATCTGTTTATGATCGTTTTACATTTATTAAATGATATATAACTAGAACCATAGAGTAGATAATATGTGATGGTATGTATGTATCAACAGAAGATAAAATATACGAATTAATAATCATATAGTCATACTTATGACGCTGTCTAATAAAACAACTGTTGTATTAACGTGCATTGTTATATCTCATGTTATCTATACACAACCCGAACCTATCAATTATGTTTATGGGCGTTACAAATGTTATACGAGTAAATATTTCGTTTAAAATCATTTATTATAATGATTTTACGATTTTATGTCAACTTACTTAAATTCATGTTCAACATTTACGCAAAAATTCATGTTTAAACTGCAATTTAGGTACCGTACATGTTTTAAAATCACATGTTGATATTTTCAATTAAAATGACATAAATGTCATTTTATTAATGTTGACATATAATAAAATGATAAAATGAGGAGACATATTCAATTTTAATCATATAATTAATCACCAGAAGTCATATAGTAGTCAATAGTATGGTGGAAACGGGTTGTCTATAATAAAATTAAGTATTTGAAAAGACACAACTCTCCAGAAAGAAAAATCTTTTATTTCGTGAGGACATTCAGTGACAACGTTACCATCTTCTGTAAAACACAAAATTATTGGTTGTTAGGAAACAATTACAGCTGTAATTAGCCACCGAATTTGACAATAACTAAAACTTCCGGTAACGACCGCGTCAATGTGTTGTGTACGATATTTACACCACCCATGGTGTATAGTGGCATCCTCAATGATATCTCTGAGAGTCTCAGAGACTGTATGGTAAATGTTCACACGGTGTATGGAAAATCAAATTATACACACAAAAATTCATTTTAAGTTATTATTCGAAGTACCGTTGTAAAGTGGAGTGTTAAAATAAATGATCGTTAAAATAAATGATAAAATATTGAAAGATACATTTTAAGCCTACACTCTTTTTTTTTTTAGACTGTAGCCTCATTTTTAGTCTCCCCAATAATTTAAGACTATAATATTGTTAAAATTAATATCGTTTTTTATTGATTGCGGTTTTAACATTTCTACCAGAGTTTACTTTGATTTAAAAACATATAAGTATACAATGAAACATAAATTTTAACTGTACTAACGACATTACTTAGTACATAAACAAGCGCCAGAGTACATAAACAGTTAATATCAAACGTGGCAAATGAAATACACGCTTTGGTTACTAGTGTTAAATTGCACTTTAATTCATTAATCTATCGTACTGTGGTTATAACCTATAATATCATATTTACACTCTCTACGTCCTAGATACTAGAATAGCCTAGATGTTGAGGTAAATTACAAAATCACATACAAGCAAAATTCATAATGGAAAACATTTTGTTAAGCATAATAAAAAAGAATGCTTTTGAAAAGAACGAAATAACCATGTTTCTGGAAATTGCCAAAATATAACAACCAACCTTTTTTGCGCAACCCCAAAATCTTCATATCAGTAGTAGAAGGCAAGCGGAAATGGCAAAGCCAACGAGGAGACCAATAGTAACAAGAAAACTGGGTAGCTAACATCAAAGACCCAGACACTAAACAAAACGAACCCAGAGATTTTAGGCTAGCCGAGAGAGATTGCAAACTCTACCACGTCACACACAAACAGATTTTATTTTATAGTAAATCTAAATATATAAAAAGACAAGTCCTGACTCACTGACTGACTGCTTCAACATCACCCAGCAAAAATCATAAAGGTTGAAACATTAAATTTAGTACATATGTTTATCTTATGCTCTAGAGGCACACTAAGGAGTGATTTTTCGAATCTCAATTCCTAAGCGGTACAAAGAGCCCTTCAAAGTTCCCTTTTTTCCCAAAAGGTTAACATTGGTGACATATTCAAAAGGCTATCTAGACCGACGGAATTGACGGAACTACATGATATTCGGTATGCGTTTGGATTGCAAATACAAGAGATTTGTATAATCGCACAGTTAAAGTTAAAGAGAATGTTGTAGAAAAGCGTTCAAAAACCTGAAACTATTGATTCTGCCATGCCTTTACATATTGGAAACAACATGTTATGCATACATGTAAGAGTTCCATACTAAGTGGGCTGGATATACATGCGCACGTAACCAGACACAGGGATGACTACCGAACTGGAAGCCACAGGACGCTAATCTACCGTAGTCTACGAACGCTTGCCCTCACACACGGGCGTTCGTTTTGTCACAAATTACCGGACTCAATTAAGAATGCACCAACGCCCAAGGCGTTAAAAACTCGTCTCAAACGCTTTTTGGCGTCTCATGTATTCTATAGTGCTGACGAGTATATGGCATGCAACTGGGAGACCACATAATCAGATGACAGACAACCGACGCCGGGAGTGGGAATTAGGCATGAATGAATGTGTGACTGAAAATTATGTATGTTTGAATGATGTTTCGATGTGGTATGAATGTATTAATTTGAATTTTTTAATATGACGATTGCTATACATTTTATAATGTCTTGGCAAAATAAACTTGATTTGATATAATGTTGCTCTCGACTTGGAATTTACGGCAAAAATTACAATACGTTCCAAAATTAATTTTATATACATTTATCTGGGTGTATAAAAACTTTTATTGGTGACATGGAGTCAAATTTTCTCAATTATCTCGAAAATGGTAAGGAAATCAGCAAAAGTGGATGGTAATTTTCTGAAATTGCATTAAATTTGCCATCGATTAGTGAAATAGGGATTTTCATTATATGTGGAATCACGGAAATAACGAGTTAAATGATGAAAATTAATTTCAACAACTGTTATGGTACTGTAAAAAAATATTGTCCAAATAGTTTTTATTTGATAAATTGATTTTTGCTTTTTATTTTATTTTATATTTAACATAATATCAAACGGAATACAATAAAACGCTTTGGATAAATCAAACGTTAACAATGAGACGGTTTCCCCCTCTCAAAAGCCAATAATACCTCCTCTACAACCCTTTGAACAGCTTGAGTAGTGGATCTTTTGTTCCGGAAACCAAATTGGCAAACAGAAAGTAAATTGTTAGACTAAAAAATTGATTAACCTGATTAAGAATGAGAGATTCGAATAATTTAGAAAAAATTAGAACAATTGATGGGTCGATAATTCTGGGGCTGACTTTTATCTCCTTTCCTAAAGATAGGAATAACTTTAGATACTTTTAGAATATACTTAGTAAGTAGAAGATACTTACAGAAATATTCGTTCTTCTGAGAGAACGACACCCAGAAATGATTCGTTCCTCTTAAAGCGAAACGACAGTCATATAGGTTATGTAATTAATTATAACCTAAGTACATACAGGCTATCACTCATTATGAATCCAAGATGCCCGCAACTTCTAAGTTGCATTAATATAGGCAAACACAAACAAATTTAATTAAATAATACTGTATTAATTTTAAAAGCACCATATGCTTTTTATGGAATGTTGAAAATGAGACTCGTGAAAGAATGACGGATTAGTATCTGCAACTTCAGTTCCCGTATCCCTCAATATGGCTTCGGCCGGATCATGAAACATCTATCAATCTTCGTAATAAATATTGTAAACACACTTCTTACTAACAAAATGTAATTATTCATTGTGATAATTACTTCTAAAGGACGGTTTACACACATTTATACATATCAAAAACTGTTCAAATACTTTTAAAACTTTATATAAAAAATACCGAAGTGCTTTAACACCACAACTTACAACACAGTTGCGTGTTTGGTAATTGGTCACAGTTGCAAATTTGGTTAACCTAAATTCCAGCCATATTTTATTCAATATAACTTTTGTATTTTTTGTAAAAAGGGAATAACATAACAATTATAACCCACTTTAAGCTCAGCGTTTAAAAGATGAGTTGAATCGTTGTGAGAAATGAATTTAAGTCTGATATACGAATCATTTCACATATCATTATCTAAACTTTTATAATATATTGACGAACTGGACGTATTTGCAGCTGTAAATAATATTTATCAAGAACCATAAATAAATGAAACTTAAAAATATATGTAACAATGTATATTTTGTCTGTCTGTCCATGCAAAGGTGGTCTTGCGCGTGCGTGTGTGAGAGGCATAGTTCATAATAATATCGACACAGTTATTTTTAGGTTTTGCCGATTTACCACGGTTCTTTAGTACGATTGAATAGGTAGGGTAGGTTCTATAGGTAGGGTTGGCGTTCCTTGTCCGTGTCCATACAAAGAAAAAAACGAGTAGATGTTCGTGTCCGTGCAAAGAACAAACCGAGTAGATGTCCGTATTTTTCATTCTTTTAATGTAAAAAGACAAACATTTATTAGTATTACTTTGGGCAATCGTCAATCGACACTCGTGAGAGGTTCTGTGTTGTAAGATAACTCATATACAGTATTATACACTGTTATAGATACACCCACCTTCCTCCCCTTTAAAAATAAGATCATTTTCAACTCTTCAACTTGGCCGAAAATAAGTGTGAAATGTTTGAAAGAGCGTTAAAGTTTACCTTCCTCTACCCGGTACTTTAGCACCAGTTTGAACGATTTTATTCACTAATGAAAAATGTCTGGACACTCGATTGGAATAGACTGTCAATGGAGAAGTTCGACTGTCAGTGGAGAAGGTCGAAGCTATTCTCAGCATCAATGTTAACAGTGATATGTCATGTACTGAATTTTTTGTATCCATTAAAACAATAGTTCCTTACTTTAAAAAGTAATATCTTCAAAATAAATGTGACGGGGTTCAGATTTCAGCCAGTTCAGTACCAGTACAACTAGTACAAGTGATGCTTAAACATTTTCAATGAGATTTATGACAATTTGTTGAGTTCGGCCAACTTAACTTATACTTTATGAATCACTTTTTAAAAGTATAAAAAAATTTTTGTTAGTATTTTATAATTCTGAAATATTGAAACAAAATAAAGCTGTAATATCAATATTAAATATCACTATCGTTAGTATAAATATCCTAATTTAACAACCCAAACCGCATATAATAAAATTTATAAAAGATAGTTTACAAAATAACAAGCTAACCCAAACCGCTTATAATAAAATTTATAAAAGATAGTTTACAAAATAACAAGCCGAGGCCAAATGCCGAGGTGTTACGAGCGCAACTATTGACATCGTCGGCTCGCGAAGTGTGTCGGGTTGTCCCTAGTATAATGTATAATGTTAAATATGATAACAGTGAATATCAATAATGTCATGAATCACTTTACTCTAGTGTTTTGGATAAAGGTAATCAGAATAAATCCCTGATGTACTGTTGTGGTTGACTCGCGCGGCACGACACCATGGCTGTACGCATTCACACGTAAATAATTAAATACAAAAATACTCAAATATCGGTTGTTTGTCATCTGATTTAATCTAACGTAGCTTTTTTGGATTGCAAATAAAATTTGCAATAAAAATGTATTCTTGTAATTTTGTTGTATTCCTAACTTTTCTAAAGTTATTAAGGGTCAAACATTTCAAAATGCCGCCATTTTGAATTTTTTTTTTATTTCAATAATAAAATGGTTCTATTAATTTGTATACCAAATTTGAACTCAATATATTAAATAGTTTGAAAAATAATTGGTAAAAAATACAAAATGGCGTCTGTACGGGTTCCGGAGGTGATTTAGAATTTTGAAGTAGGATATTATGTCTTGTTTTTACCCACAATCAATACCTAAAAAGATCCTCAGAGAGTTCAGGGACACCCTGTATAATGGTATGAGCTGATATATATATTTTTTTTGGTTCAATTTAAAATTCAATATTTAAAAAATTTTATATACTTACTAAACACATATGTTTACTCAAAACAATATTTTAGGCATGACATTCCAACATGTCCGTGAAGGATTTTAAATGTCATAATCTGCGCCCTACGACGAAAGCTAATACTATCTATTAGCCACGAAAGTTATTTCATACAAATCAAGAATATGAACATCATTTATTACTGCATTAAATTAAATTAGTATTTTTGGTACAATAGTATTAATTTGTAAACTGAACAAATAGACATACTTAACCATTAGTGGAAGAATTCAGAGTTAGTGAAAACTTTCACGTACATTTTCTTTGTGCATATAATAAAATGTTATAAGTCTACCATACATGGAATATAAGGGTAAAGAAGCAAACATATATAATAATTGTCCAAAAGGCCAAAACACTACTATTATATTTATAAGGGTCCTTGTGCAAATATCAAGATAATTTATGAAATAACATCCAAGTTGACATTACCTGGCAGTTATGTGAGGTGCCACATAATATAGAGGGTGTTTCTGACCACCCACTCGCAGTCTCCTGTGGTTGAACCGTTTGATATTGAGCGGTGCAATAAACTTTAAACATAAAATATGGCGAATGACTCAACAACACTGTTTCCCTCCCATTTTATGTATTATTACGTGTGCAAACTTTTAATTCGTCAGTATTAAGAGGATAAATGTTAGAAAGGGCAATGTTGCCCTAATTTCACCTCAATAAAGAATATTTTAAAATAAAATCTTATCATAAACTGAAAACAACTTTGATAGATTGATAACATGTAATACTAATGTTTGTGTTTCGCCCATTAATTATACTATATATTCAAGAATGTGACAACAAACACATCAATACTCAATACAGTCGAGCGGTCCAGGGCGCTGCAGTCAGTCTCTGTAGGCGTGTGTTCGATCCCACTTCTGACACGAATAATTTTGTTCCTTTTTTGTACAAACAAGTAAAGTTTCCTCCAACTCCATATTTCAAATTAGAGTCCGTTGTTTGAGCTGTACAAATTTTAGAGCTCATATGATAATATAGATTTTATTTTAGTTGGTGCTGATATAATGCAAAGGTACTATACGCATTACTGTATTATTTATTACCTGAAGATGGCAGGAGTTTGTATACCTGTCGAAACGTTGTGTTTGTTAAAACATTCAAAATCTCCAACCAACCAACCTTTATTACAATACATAAAATGATAGGATGAAATGATTAAAAATAACAACAAACAATGAAAATTTAATTTTCAGTCAATGCATGAAAAATAAGCATTTAATTCAATTTTAAAATTAAAAGTATTACAAATTTACAGTAGGCAATTACATGAATAATACGGTAAGTAATATGGAGCTGCACCTGACGTCTGCTCTCTGAGGGATGCCCCGAGGTGTTCTCTGGCAGTCCCTAAGCAACGTACACATAAGACCAATAGAGGGGACAAGTTCATATATACAGTATTGCAGGGACTGATACCGTGGCCGCCAGAACTTAGAAAGAGCAAAACACAACTGGAAGAGTAAAACATTTTAATGCGTGCGTTTAAGAACATCTATGATTTAAAATACTTATAGATGAAATATAATTACTAAATTTTGCATGTGTATAAACAATTATTTAACTATCATAATGGTGTATTTTGCAGCATTTAATTTTAAATTATTAATTAATTAATTATTAAAGTTGATTTTTGCATATCGATTTTAGATCGTGACATGAAAAAGTTAGATGGCTGCCAACATTTTAATTTTTTATCAGAGAAGTGATGTAAGTGGGAAAGATGTAGATAATCAGTTATATTTACATAATCAGATTTTGTTCATCTTTCTGTTCCATTTAACTCGACCATGCATACGCAGAGTCAGGTGGCACTGCCTGCTAGAGCCTACTCTCATCAGAGCGGATAGAACTGTTAAAGACATGAAGTTATTAACCTATTTCTATTACTTGTACAATTGTATTGTAAATAATATTAATTATTTAGAAAGTATTAATATTCTCAATCAGTTACCATAATGTCATTCCATCACTTGACATTGGCTCAATAGATTTCCTTCATCTTTTTTTAAGTTTCCTAATTTTTCGTAGAATGTCCTTCAGGAAAGAAAATTGAAAAAATCACGAGGTGATTGGAAACTTTTAGAAAACTAACCGAGGAGTTTTATTTTGATTTGTTTACTAACAAAACAAACGAAAGGAACATATAAAACATCTGATGTAAAATGTTTCTGCAACTTATTTATATTTGTTTGTATAAAGATCTGTTGTATTTTGTTTCTTGTTAATAAAGTGGTTACTGAAATGGACTTTCGCATTCAATCAAAAATTAATATGCTGTATGAAATGCTGGTATGTAAATTAATTTTATATTAAAATATTTACCTACAGTTCATACAGTATATTAATTTTTGACTGAATGCAATGAAATTATGGCAATGCTATTTTTATTATAATCCCGTTCATCGTATGGGTTAAAACTATAAGTTCGCTCTCGGGAAGGTTTCTGGCATGGTTTTATTCACATCCGCCTCACTGGCTCCACCTCACTGGCTCCATACCACTGGCTTTAAAGTTTCAATATTATTCTTATAGAGTTATTTTATGTATCATCAGCTGTTAAAAAAACTAATTGAACACTTTGAAACACGCCCAAGAGGGGTATCAGGTTAAAGGTATTTTTCACTTGATTCCTAATATACCATCAGATTGTATAAAAGATTATGTTTGTGGGCTCAACTGCCCCCAAAGCCAAAATGCATTGTGCTACAGTCCAAATGTCCTGGCGTGGCCGTAGGCCGAGCTTCCTCACGAGGCCGTAGGCCGATAACCACAATTGGGGTTGTACAGTGTTTTGGCGAGGCTATAGTGAGGCGTGAGGCCACTCACGAGCGCTAGGAGTGACGATGTTGGCCCTCGAAGCTACCACAAATAAACTAAAACATTACTGTTCTTATGCTAATCCCGTAAGAAGACACGGGTAAACAGCTAGTATACAATAATTTAAACAATATAGGGAATAAGTGGCAATGCATAGGCCTTTAACTAGATGTATCAGGAATCAAGAATCATTTATTCCGTTGACAAACATAAGTTTGAATAGGACATGTCAAGTATAAATCTACAAGTACAACTCTAATCTAAAACAAGGCAGTTAGGCAGTTGCACTCTGTCAAAATTTGCTTATCAATAAATCATTACATATTGAAACTCTACAATAAATTACAATAAATCACTATATATTAAAATTTAACAATAAATAATTACATAATAAAATTCAACAATAAAATTACCATATATTAAAGTTCAACAATAAATTACTATATATTAAAATTTTAAAATAAATTACTCTTCAACATACACATATTTGAACACTTTATAAGAATGTAAGTACTATGGATAAAGTGAATCAGTAGGCCACAAAGGTATAATCAACATACTGATTACATGTAATGAATAGGTAGAAACATTCTTAAATTCAATTAATGAGGAAATCATAAGGCAGAATTTTAAATATGTTATCTTGTAACTCATGTGAGTTTATTAAACATTCTCAATACCACTATTTCATATAATATGTGAATTTGAAATTGTTTAAAATTATTCATTTTAATATAACAAACCGTTAATAAGTTGTGTTTAATATGTTTTAAACATTATTTCTGAGAGGACCTTATTTACATAGACAAGTCTGGTGGATGATGGATCACCTGGGAGCGCTCACCAGTAGGGTGACTCATGTGCC
This sequence comes from Stictocephala bisonia, assembly GCA_035578905.1. Taxonomy (NCBI): domain Eukaryota; kingdom Metazoa; phylum Arthropoda; class Insecta; order Hemiptera; family Membracidae; genus Stictocephala; species Stictocephala bisonia. The sequence goes on along the minus strand of JAQJVL010000462.1, from coordinate 399,731 downwards.
GTAGCACATATTTCGGATCTTCTCCCACCTTACATTATGTTTGTTTTAGTTTTTGTGTCCGTGTTTGTTTAATTTCTTCTTCCCTGTCTTCGTTCGTTTTGGTCACCATTTTCATCATCTAGCCTTGTCATCGTATATTAAAGTGCGGCTAAAGTTCTTTTTAGCTTTTGGCTCCAGGGTCCGGGAGGAGAGATGGATCGTCACCTGCATTTTTGCCTCCTTATTTCGCCTGGAGACGCAGTGGAAGGCCTCCAGAAGGAGCAGCCACCTATACACCCCCTTCCTCACTGCGCTTTTGACGGACTCTCCAGGCAGAAAACTCATGCATGTAGGCGAACTCCTTAGATTATTTTCTTCTCCTGTCTCGGCCACCTTTTATGTATCCTCTGTTATATATAAAAAGAAAATAATAAAAAGAATATGAAGAGTGAAACCGAAAGAAAAAAACCAGATTGGGTTTTATATAGTGACTAATAGTTTGTCTTGGTTTGGGACTGAATGAGTTTTACTAGTTTTGGGGGCATGTTAGGACATTCTTATTTTAGAGGGGAGGGGACGTAGTTTTGTGAGGCTTTTCGTCTTGGTATGGATTTTATTTTAATGTATTTATTTTTTATTTTTCTGTTTTCTTTTAGGGTTTAATTAACGGGGTTCTCGGGGGCTAAAACTAACATTTTCTTCCCCATTAGAGGCCACCCAGTTTTGCCCGCTGGATTCGGTGCAATTATTAATTTTAATTTGTTTTTTATTTATTTATTTAATTTTTCAAAATTGGCTTAATCTTCCAAATTCCTTTTGTTCCCGAGACCCCGTAATTTATGTTTCCCCCATTGTTACATATATTTTAATTAATTTGTTATCTTTTATTTATTTATTTTATTGTTGTTATTGTTAAGAATTGTTGCTGTTTATTTTTGTTTATTCATTAATGTATTTTGTTATTTATTTATTCTTGTATGTGTTCATTGTTATTATTTATTTATTCCTTAATAAGTTACTTTTGTAGGCTAGGCTTGAATGAAAAGTGTTTAACCTTGTAACTGGCAACAACTGAACTTTTGCTACTAAATCAAATTTAAATTCTTATATAACTACATTTTGGGCGTAACTTGTGTTTTCTGTTTTGTGTTCTCCATAGTCCGGTGCCTTCGCACCCTCCCTCGATGGGACCAGTTTTTGATTTTACGAAAGTGAGTTCCACTCATCCGCTGCCCCAACCATCTTACCAGAACTTTCTGATTTTGGCCGGCATCTACTCAGGGATTTAGTGGCCATTCTATTAGTCTTATCTGTTCGTTGTCCCTATTTCACATGAACCATGTACAGCATGTGATTTTTATTTGCCAACAATTAGAATTCACAATGCTCATACGAGATTTTATAGAACAAATGGGCACTCCAAAATAATTGTAATGTATTAAAATGAGACTACACTCATATCATTACTTAATAAATGTATATTTTACTTTCCAAAAGTGATTAATCTCATTCTAAGACTTAAATTATTCAGACAAAGTTAGTATCGAGATTGTTTTACAAACCCCTAGAACATAGATTACCCATAATGCTGTAGATTGTTTTAGTTTCTTCCATTTTCAAATTTTTTGTACCTAATTATATATCTTATTTTACTACTTAATTCCATGCATTTATTTCTTAGAAACTTGGATTCCTTTTAAATGTTTTCAAAAAGGATCTTATCTGGCCTTTCATCAAAACGCTGGTCACAGGGTCCATTAGAGAGAATCAATTATTAAACCTCATTGTGTGCCAAAGCAGAGAGAAATTAAATAGGCTCCTATTTTTTCTCCTAGTTTTTACGTTGATTATGAAACTCACTATTACACATAGTTGTAGCTTGTACAGCTACTTTGGGATCAGTAAATCCTAAAGTTCCCTCAATACCACTGTACGTGTATGGGTGGGCGGGTGGGTCAATACCACTGTACGTGTATGGGTGGGCGGGTGGGTCAATACCACTGTACGTGTATGGGTGGGCGGGTGGGTCAATACCACTGTACGCGTATGGGTGTGCGGGTGGGTCAATACCACTGTACGTGTATGGGTGGGCGGGTGGGTCAGTAACACTGTACGCGTATGGGTGTGCGGGTGGGTCAATACCACTGTACGCGTATGGGTGTGCGGGTGGGTCAATACTACTGTTCGTGTATGGGTGGGTGGGTGGGTGGGTGAATACCACTGTACGTGTATGGGATGAACTTAGTATCTCAGCGTTGACTGGCTATCCCCTTACTAGTTCATCAACTTAGGCACTACTGAGTAAGTTTAGAATAAACAGGTCTATAGTCGGGTCCAGGTTCATTGTGCCATACGGAAAACTCATAAGCCATAAGTATGATTTTGAGTTTATAGTCTATGTTATTTATATTATTTGATCTTTTCTTCTATTATATTCAACCACATGTCTTACATTTTTATTCCCTTTCGTATTAAATAGTAGTTTTAAACCTGTTTCGTTCACTTTAATTAGATTATCTTAATGAGATGTTATTTTTAGTGATGGTTTTTATACACAAACAAAATATTATAATGCCTTGTGAGCCTTGGTTTGGCGTTAGCCTGGTTAAAAATACATTTCCATGCACTCGTTTTTGGCTTATGTCAAAAATTCCTCCAATTTTCTTTGCAGTATTACAATTTTTGTTAAGTTAACAACAAAATAGATACATTTGTTTAGCAGTTTTAAACTTAAATCAATAATGTATATTAATGTATATTCTACATTTTTCTTACGGGTTTATTTCTATAAATATACAACAATTTAGTATCACGGTTTTCAGTATTTTTATTTGTATGATTAAACGTATTCTTATCCTAAAACAACATGTACAAGTGTTTTGCTGCTATATCACGTATAACTCAAGTAGTCATGTTTTAGTTGCCAAATAAAAGTACCCAGTAGTAATCCGAGTTGTGGAGTCCATGTAAACTTGCCAGTAGTAATCCGAGTCGTGGAGTCCATGTAAACTTGCCACTCGCGGGCTCAGAGCATACCACAGATGCCATTACAAGCAAATCAAGCGGATTAATTAAGGGCAACCCTTTGTAGTCATCAAATAATAGTACAAGTTGAGCAGCTATAAACTTCATTATTTAATAATTATTTTTTATTATGAATTCAGTTTATTGTCCAAAGTATGTACGACTATACTGGATGCCAGCTCTATCTACGAACCATCTGCAGTATTACTACTGCAAAAAACGTAAACCAAAATATAATAATTAAACTTTCAAAAACTCGACAGTTACCATTTTTTTTTTCACCTAAAGATTTTTAATTTGAGAACGGTGATGTGATATGATAAATATATATATATATATATATATATATATATATATATATATATATATATATATATATATATATATTTGTTATTTATTTTTATTGTATAACTCAAATACCTTTTTTACAGTGTTTATTTTCGAAATAAACATCTTACTCGTAAATATCTTCAAAATGGTATTAAATTAAAAAATTTACAGTTAATATAATTTACTTAGAGAGTTCATTTTCAAATTCAATCTCAATTATTTTTTTTGTTCAATCAATTATTACATCAAATACATATGTTGTCCTTAATAAACTCTAGAGAGCCAGATTGGCTCGTTGAGAGTTGACAGTAATGTAAGTATACTTAATTTAAACAGACATTTTGTAATTACGTAGGCCTATACAGTATATCTAAGAAACATTAAGTAAAGACAAATTGATTAATGAACAGAGGAAACACAACAAATAAAGATATAGTCAAATAAATTGAATATATAAATAATTACAACAATGACTGTAGATAAATAATTTTTACAAGAAGTACAAATATAATTTAAAAATATCAAAGAAAACTGAACAAAATCAAAACTGGGGTCCTAAGGAATTTGCATTGGGACAGGGGATATAAAGACCTTTTTTTATCTTAAAATTATTTACAATATTGACTAACTTTATAGCTTTCACTTTCAAGTTTCAGTTTGGCTGTGACTTTAGTAAGTTACTGTGATAATGTGTGATGGGTTCCTCAATAAGTTATGAGAATGAAATTTCAATATTTAAATTTTGGAATTATACAATTAAGTATGTGCATTACAATGTAATTGCAAATTAATTTGAATGAAATTTATGTTATCACATAAAACCTTACATTAACAAAAAATTAATTTTATACGTACACCCAAACTTGTGTCAACTAAAAATGTATAAGAGAGAAGACTGGACAGGTCTTTGTTACAGAAATACTTCATTTTAACATTTTAACTTTTTTCAACAAAAAGATAACAGCCTTTTAGTATTTGTACAAATCCACCTAATTCTAGTAATAAATTGAACTTCACATTTAATAATTCTTGATATTTATAATAGGAATCAGTTTTAATTGATTTCATTCAAATCTAAAGCTTCCAAATCAACTCCTATTGGTTACAAGGAATCAATAAAATGCCACCTTATATTCTTAGGGATAACCTTACAATGAGAATATCTTTCAGTTTATAAGTAGATCTATATTTTAAACAGTACTAAAGTGTGTTATTTAAATTAATTAGTCATTTAAAAATAAGCTTTTAATTTGGATTTGATTTAATTTGAGTTAGTTAAAGATATAAATTAACTGGCAGAGAATTGGATAATCTAGTGGTATCTTATACTCTAAAATTAATTTACCATGTACATTATTGGAGTGACGCACTGTCTACGTCTCATGTTATATCCTATTTTTGATTCTATTTTATAATCTTCATTATAGTAGTGTCTTCTAAGATCCATATACCTTCCCAAGGAGCTGTACTGAGGTATAATTCCTAATATACGTCTGGGATTGTTATTGAACAACAATAATAATATTAATAACAATTTAATGTTATAAGATTAACAAATACTCCAGTAAATAAATTTTAATTGTGTAAGGCCTTTCGGTAACAAAATTACCATCTTCAGACAACCAAACTCTAACCAAACTAAATTTTACATATTTGTAAATTTGTAAACAGTGCCAATGTCTATGTGCATAAATGCCAGAGGATATTTTATCACATATAGCATTTATGTGTGCATTCCACGTGAGTCCTCTGTCAAGGTGTATTCCTAGAAATTTTGTCTCATTTGCTTCTTCAATTTCAGTATCATTGAGTATTACTGATGGACCGCATTCTTGGAGTGTTCTATGTCCAGAAAAAAGTATGTAATTGGATTTTGAATCGTTTGTTTGTAAATTAATGTCTAATAAAGATTGAATACAAACGTTCAAATTAATAAAACTTTGTTTTTCCAATGTTTCTTTACAATTTCCGTGGAATGTTATATTTGTATCATAAGCGAATTGTACCATCTGACCTTCGGTCAATGAGGACTTTAGATGATTTACATACAATAAGAAAAGGACTGGGCCAATGATAGATTCCTGTGGGACACCATGCTCAACAGTCACACTTTTTGACAGAAATGTGTTTATTTCCACATGTTGTGAGTGGTTGTGAAGATATGATTTCAGCCATGAGAGTGGAATTCCCCGTATGCCATTATTGTGTAATTTTGAAATTAGAATTTTGTGATTTACACAGTCGAAGGCTTTGGACACGTCCAAAAAAAAAAAAAAAACACTAAGACTAGATTCTCTCCTGTCCAATGCTTCCATGACCGTATCAACTAGTTTAGTTACAGTCTCAATCGTGCTTTTCCCTTTTCTAAAACCAAATTGTTCATTATTGAGAATTTCAAATTGATCCAGAAATGAAAGAAGTCTATGTAGGAACAATTTTTCAAAAACCTTACTAAAAATTGGGAGAATTGATACGGGTCTATAACTATTTACCGAATTTCTTTCCCCTTTTTTAACAATAGGGATAACCTTAACTTTTTTCATCAGGCTTGGAAAATAACCAGATTCAAATGACAGGTTAACTAATTTGGTTAATGGGTTCAGTTGATTATGAAAACACTGTTTAAGGAGCCATACAGACAATAATATTCTTATTATCATTTTATAATATTTTTAAGTGGTAACAGTATATAATCAGCCATTAAATAGTACACAGTGATTCCATATTGTAACATACTAAGGAGATATAGCACTCATTTTGTAGTTATTGGAAAGTATTCTGCTATCTTATAACATGCTGATAAAACATATCTTAATTTACTAGGAATATGTTTAACGTATGATTTAAATTTCATATCATAATCAAATATTACTCCTAAATGCTTAATACTATTAACATAAAGTTTAAGTTATTGAGTGACAGTACAGAGGTTGGACAAAGTCTTGGGTTTCTCAATATTATTAACATAAAGTTTAAGTTATTGAGTGACAGTACAGAGGTTGGACAAAGTCTTGGGTTTCTCAATATTATTAACATAAAGTTTAAGTTATTGAGTGACAGTACAGAGGTTGGACAAAGTCTTGGGTTTCTCAATATTATTACCATAAAGTTTATGTTATTGAGTGACAGTACAGAGTTTTGGACAAAGTCTTGGGTTTCTCAATATTATTAACATAAAGTTTAAGTTATTAAGTGACAGTACAGAGGTTGGACAAAGTCTTGGGTTTCTCAATATTATTACCATAAAGTTTATGTTATTGAGTGACAGTACAGAGGTTGGACAAAGTCTTAGGTTTCTCAATATTATTACTTTAATTTACTATAGTAGATCTTGATGGAATTATTAAACTAATATTTCTAAGCCAGATTTAAATTTTTTTGTATCTGCATTAACCTTATATTTACATTCTTATGAACAAATAAAATACATTGTCATCTGCATGTTGGAGCACTTTCAATGTCATCAATGCGTTATTTATGTAATTGTTAAACCCTTCCAGTAAATCGATGGTAGATCTGTTAGGCATAAATCCATATTTAGCTCTGTTAATTATATTGTATTTATACAGATATTTGCTCAGGTTTTCTAAAATATATAATTCTAATGTCTTAGTAATAACTTATATTGTCCCAATTGGTCTATATGAATTAAAATCTTATTTACCACCAGATCCTTTACAAATAGGCCTAAGATATGTTGCTTTCATCCTATGAGATATTTTGATATGATAATTTTGATCAGATGAATTAAGATTAATTTATTAATATATTAATATAGGGTAGATTATTTGTATATCCATTGATCTAATACAATCTGATCCTGGCGATTAGTTAAATATCAATTTGTTTACACCTGCATATAATGAATTTTGATTAATTGAATAAAATGTCATGCTAATAATATTTATAATATTGTAGTTACCTACTCTCATGTTATCATTTAATATGAAAGGTTCTCCTGCCAAATTACTATTTAAATTGTCTACCGTGTTTTTAATTTTCTGGTTGAATAACTCGGATGTCCTAATTCTGATGCTCTAATAATTGGTCGGTAGCTCAGTTGGTTAAATCCCAGCCTCATAAGCTAAAGGTTCTCAGTTCGAGCCCAATCAGAGTCGTAACACATTTTGAAAGGGATCAGCTGATAACCACCAGCTGTTCATTTGTCATTGGGCTATTAATTAATGACACTTTCTAAGGAATAGTCGGCCTTAGTTTGTAACAATGACTACATTCGCTCATCTACATTCATGACACTCATTCCAAATCCATATTCTCCCATATCTTGACGATCGGAGTCTTAAGGATAAATAAAAATAAATCAAAATATGATTTTCTTCCTCTAAATGAAAGTTGAGTTTAATTGTGTCAGAAATGTGTCAGAAACAGATAGCCTATGTTTTTGTGTTAAAATTGATTCCAAAGTTTTCTTAGTATGTGAAGGGTTTTCTGAAAATACTTTAAAGTGATAATTCCTCTTAGTTTTTCTTATTTTATTAGTTACATCATTACTTATTTCTCTAAAATTATTTTTCATCTCTACATTATTTCTATATTTTTTGGTAAATTCCACAGTTGTTATTTACCCTTTATTATACCTAATATTTCATTATTCATCTACTTATTACAGCTATGAGAATTAACTTTAATTTTAGTTTTTACATTTTATATATGTCTTTAAATTTATCCACAATAGAATCACATATAGTATCAGGTTCAGTCAAATCCTAAATAGGCCACTAATTTAGTTGTTTGAATAGTCTCATTAGCTTTTTTTAAACTTATGATTTCTTTAAATGTAACATTTCTGTAACTTTTGACAATTCTTTTATTAATATTTATGCCAACCCAATAATATTCAGATATTTTATCTTCTACAATGAAAGATATATATATATATATATATATATATATATATACATATATTTATATATATACATACATACATATACATACATACATATATATAAAAGTATTAATAGGAAATTTGTTATTTACAAGAACTAACTAACACATTATTATAATATTCAGCTCTTGTTGGTTGTTCTCTCCAAAGTTGTACTCTTGTTGGTTGTTATCTCCAAAGCTGTACAGCACGTTTAGATAGTTTCAGCTCTTGTTGGTTGTTCTCTCCAAAGTTGTACTCTTGTTGGTTGTTATTTCCAAAGTTGTAGAGCAACGTTTAGATAGTTTTAGATCTTGTTGGTTGTTCTCTCTAAAGTTGTACTCTTTTTGGTTGTTATCTACAAAGCTGTACAGCACGTTTAGATAGTTTCAGCTCTTGTTGGTTGTTCTCTCCAAAGTTGTACTCTTGTTGGTTGTTATCTCCAAAGTTAGTTTAGATAGTTTAGATAGACGTTTAGATAGTTTCAGCTCCGTATACTCCATTAAAATAGCAGATATTAATATTTCCCATCATTATAACATTGTACTCTTAAGCAAAAGTTAGAGATGACAGTAAATTCTCTAATTCTATATTAAAATCATTAACATTCTTTTAGGCGGTCTGTATATAGACATGATAAGGGAAGTTTCTTTCTTATAATATGTTTTAATTAATAGTGACTCTGCACTGGTAAATACTTCATTAATTTCCTCATATTTTATTCCTTTTCAAAGCAATATCAATATACCACTACCTTTCCTTTCTGTTCTACATTTTTTATAACATTAAAATCTTGCAAATCAAATAATTGACTTTCAGCTGATGACAAGTTAGTTTCTGTAAGTACAATGATATCTAAATAATTAATTACTCTAGTAGTGGTCGCTATAAACGTGTCCCAGTGTTTTCCAATAGATCCTATATTTGTGCAGACACATGTATATAACCTAACAACACAGGTTAGTTAGGTTAGGTTTGGTTATATATACATCTCCATATGTTTCTCCCAATAAGTCAGTTAAGTTATCCCATTTATCTAAAGCATTAAATTTTCCTTCAGAGTCAGTTAATTCTATATCAAAATGTAAACCTTCCATTCTAAATATGTTTCTGCAATGAAATGTTAAATCATATAAAACTAATTAGAACAACAGCTAATTCAGAAAATGTTCTAAATGATAATGAGAAAATTGGTCGTTAAACAAAGAAGAAGCCCTTTATTGTTAACTGAGTAATAAACAACGTTATCTGTCATTAACTGACAGCACTGATGGTGGGCCACAACAATCAGCTGTTTTAACTTTACCAGCACTAATCAGCTGATTAAAACACACTTTGTTAAGCTATGTTATTTACATTCAGTGTTGTTAACCTAGACAGTTTGTACGTAATTTCTTAATGGCTGATTACAGAATTGCAGAGTATTGCACCATGATTTCTTTTATGGAGCTGCATTTGGAAATTCCAGTGAGACAAGAAGGTTTAATGGCGATAAAACAATAAATGAAAACAATACAAGTGGTGATAAAAACAATAAATGTTAGGTCAGAAACACAATATAATTATTCATAACCTAACAGCGTTTCGTGTACTATAAATTCATGAGTTAATTTTAGTCGTTATAAAACAATTAAAAATCAACCATTCACAACCAACGTGATTAAAATAAAATTAAGTTTACAACACTGTAATCACATTTACCATACATTATGTCCGGCTTAACTCAATACAGTACAGTAGGCGGTTTGAGTGCAAGTAAGACTAACTGTACACAACTACGAGTAATGACTAAAATACGAATGTTGCTTCATATTTTGCTTTTAGCTCAAGTGACTCATACGAAATGTGCCTATCTAGCTCTGTGCTATATACTCGTATCTGTGCAATAATGATGTTTTCAAATAAGGTGTAAAATACTTCCGTCCTACAGAACTTAAAAGTGAAGTTTATTATTATCAGGAGTTTTAGTTTATAGTATTTGACCTTTATTTTAATATCATTCTTTTTTATGTACTTAAGAAAAACTAAATATTGTTATGATAAAGATAATTTTTCACAGTTTATTAATCTCAACAGTAAATGAATATTTTGCTAGTGTATTGCTTATTTTAAAGTATTGTATATTGAATTTTACCTTTTATCTAAAAAGTAGAACATTTCAACATTTAAGTTCATTAGAAATGACTTACATTAATAATAACCTAAAATTATGAAAAAAGATACTAAAAAAATGTTCTACTTATTATATAGAATTCCAAAGTCATGTACGAATCAAAGCTAAAAGTGTAATGAAAAGCTCTCGACCCAAAAAGTCATGTTGGTCGGGTTCTTTGCTGCGACAAGCATCATTATCAACGTGAATGTATTACCCGGCGTTATAATTAGAACTGGAACTTAACTGATACAGTTCGTTAGTATCATACTATTTATATATTCTTAAATAAAACAATTTACTGTGTAATTTTAATTATTATTACAGACATTAGTTGACGTACTAAACTGTTTGCATTATTGAAAACTATACATATCTGATTTTGTATTTCTGACAGTTTAGGAAAATTAATTTTTTATTACATTTAGACTCAAAAAACCAACATAGTTATATTTAAACATATATTTTACTATATAACTGATTTATATTAATTTACACATACCACTTTTAATCACTACAGTGCAAGGCTTCAATTTACAAATAAATGGTATGTTAAACTATAGATTCAATCATATGGACGCATGTATAATTATATTCAATAATGAAACATTTGACTTTATTAACTGTTTAATTATCGTGTACACAAAACACTCACGGCCAAACGCATGCGCGTACAAACGCGCCCTATTATATAGCTTTTAACTTTAGCTTCCTAGTTAATTTTAATTTAAGATTTTCATAATTAAAAGAATAACATACAGACCCAATTTTGGAAAGTTTCTAGAAGTAGCTAAAAAGTCAACCACACTCCTATGGGTTCAGATGAAACAAGACTGAGAACTGCCTGTTTAGATATCAACGAACCCATCACTCGCCAACCACAATGTAACAATTGTGGGAGCTATTTAATATAGTAAAATATAAATAGGACCAGGGCCGGTTTAAGGTGGCGTAGGGCGCCGGGGGAAAGGGGTGTCTAAATGCTCAGTACTAAACTAGGGGATTGGAGGTTGACTATTGATTCACTCTGCCAAATTCAAATGTTAGGAGTAATTTTATAAAGTGGAACCCCGTGAGCATGCGTATACCCACCAGAGCACGGAAATACGTGGTAAACTCCTACTAGTAGACACGAAATCTTAAAGACAGATCTGCCCCCCCCCCCCCATACTGTCGGAAAAATCGGCTGATGTTACGTCGTCTTCTACAATTTATTTATTTATTTTGTACTGTTTGTTTTATACTTTTCTTTTTTTTGAGAATAAACCGATTTTTGATTTGATTTAATTTATTATTTTCCAATTGCTGACACCAATTTGTTGCAAATACAGTTCAGTCACAAATTTAAGCTGTCTACAATAAATTATAAAACCTAATACAAGAAGGGACTCAGTCAATCACCGTGCAGTTGAGTAGTTGGCTGTCAGAAATTATTCTAATTAGAAGAACAACAATAATCATGTTTGGCTTCTGCCTTTATGTTACATATATTTCATATCAGATTAGTTCATCCAAACCATTTCTTGTAATCACCTTCTGAATTTTATAAATAGGGTATTGATTAAACAAAAAGAAAATAGGTATTAAGAATAAATTAGGTAGTAAGAAAGTAAGAATTAAGTAAAAATATTTATAAGCCGCACTTCTGGAGGTGGAGGTTAGGGTAGTTTTTGAGAAATTTTCATATCGGAACGTAAATGGCGTTAGATCTCATTTTAGGGTATGTAAAAGCCTTATTCATTTAATGTAACAAATTTAAAATTATTCTTACCCCTAGGAGCAGGGTGGGTGGAGATATAGAAAACTATGGTTTTGAAAGTTGGTGTTACTGTAACTCTTCTTTCTATTCATTACATCTTCAAAATGTCCAAAATCGCTACAAATTTGAAAAGTAAAACTAGCTCTACGTAAAATTTTAAAAATAGGACCCTATTCTATGTAGCACGTCAATGAAAGGTCTTTATATCTTTTTCGTATATAACGTTTTTCAATATCTCTGTTGGTTTTTAAATTGCGGACGAAAAACCATTTTTATCAAGAAAACGGGTAAACGTAAAATATTTTTAATAACAAACTATGTCATGCTGCATACGGTACGGTATGCAAGCTGATGTATGTTTGAATTTAATTTAGTGTTTTCTTTCTTTTTTTCTAAGTTTGATGTAAAATTGCACTTCCTAAAGTATCATGTTTATAGGTATAATATTGTTGATATTTAATTTATGTTCGTCTAATAATTTATTGTTTTACTACTATTCATGTTATATGAGTTATTAATTTATTTTCTTTATATTTTATTTACAAACTGTAACAGTTTATATCAATTTATTTACAAAGGTAAATTAATGGAATATTTTCTAATAATGGTTATGTGTAAGAAAGTACTACCATAGTCCTAACCTCGCCATTATATATGGAGAAGATACAATTAAGATGTTTTATATTTCATTTCATATCTACTTAAAGGCCTCTAGAACATTTTTTGCATTTTAAATGTTGCAATTACTTATTACGGTTTAAAAAAAGGCATATAAAAAAATAATTTTTTACGTTTTCCTAGTTTCAAAACTTATATTAGATTGGCCATTTGTCAAGAAGGCCGTGTATTGGAAACGATAGCCGTTGATAATTATATACTAAACCAAATGTACACCGATAACAATTTCAACGAATTAGCATTTTTTTACACCTTTTTAGCTTTACCTTTCCACATAAAACTTAATTGGGTTTTAAGGTCTAAAACTGTTACATTCAAAATATAAGTTATCCCTGATATTCGAGTGTCAATCATTATTCTTTAAGTATTTATATTTATTTTACTTTTTTTCAATTATTTGTATCCACAGATAATGCCTCATACATCTCAGTTTTTATAGAGGAGAAGGAGTCACAATAATTTTCGCTTACACTGGGAAAACGACTAAAACCAGCCCTGAATAGGACAGTCAAATTTCCTATGGGTTCAGATAAAACAAGACTGAGAACCGCCTCTCTAGATAACAACGAACCCATCTCTCACCAACCACAATGTAACAACCCCTTGTATGACAAGACTGAGAACCACCTCTCTAGATAACAACGAACCCATCGCTGGCCAACCACAATGCAACAACGCCTTGTTTATTAAATATAGGAGAACCTTAAAATAACAGTCACATCTCCTATGGGTTCATATGAAACAAGATGAGAACCACCTCTCTAGATAACAATGAACCCATCTCTCACCAACCACAATGCAACAACCCCTTGTATATTTAATATAGGAGAACCTTAATATAACAGTCACATCTCCTATGGGTTCATATGAAACAAGATGAGAACCATCTCTCTATATAACAACGAACCCATCTCTCACCAACCACAATGCAACAACCCCTTGTATATTTAATATAGGAGAACCTCAATATAACTGTCACATCTTCTATGAGTTCATATGAAACAAGATGAGAACCGCCTCTCTAGATAACAATGAACCCATCGCTGGCCAACCACAATGCAACAACGCCTTGTTTATTTAATATAGGAGAACTTTAATATAACAGTCACATCTCCTATGAGTTCATATGAAACAAGATGAGAACCGCCTCTCTAGATAACAACGAACCCATCGCTGGCCAACCACAATGCAACAACGCCTTGTTTATTTAATATAGGAGAACCTTAATATAACAGTCACATCTCCTATGGGTTCATATGAAACAAGATGAGAACCGCCTCTCTAGATAACAACGAACCCATCTCTCGCCAACCACAATGCAACAACCCCTTGTATATTTAATATAGGAGAACCTCAATATAACTGTCACATCTCCTATGGGTTCATATGAAACAAGACTGAGAACCGACTCTCTAGATAACAACGACCCCATCTCTCGCCAACCACAATGCAACAACCCCTTGTATATTTATTATAGGAGAACCTTAATATAACAGTCACATCTCCTATGGGTTCATATGAAACAAGACTGAGAACCGCCTCTCTATATAACAACGAACCCATCTCTCACCAACCACAATGCAACAACCCCTTGTTTATTTAATATAGGAGAACCTTAATATAGCATTCACATCTCCTATGTGTTCAGATGAGACAAGACTGAGAATTGCCTCTCTAGATAACAACGATCCCATCCCTCACTAACCACAATCAATGCAACAACCCCTTGTATATTTAATATAGGAGAAACTTAATATAACAGTCACATCTCCTATGGGTTCATATAAAACAAGACTGAGAACCACCTCTCTAGATAACAACGACCCCATCTCTCACCAACCACAATGCAACAACCCCTTTTATATTTACTATAGGAGAACCTTAATATAACAGTCACATCTCCTATGGGTTCATATGAAACAAGACTGAGAACCGCCTCTCTAGATAACAACGACCCCATCTCTCGCCAACCACAATGCAACAACCCCTTGTATATTTATTATAGGAGAACCTTAATATAACAGTCACATCTCCTATGGGTTCATATGAAACAAGACTGAGAAACGCCTCTCTATATAACAACAAACCCATCTCTCACCAACCACAATGCAACAACCCCTTTTATATTTACTATAGGAGAACCTTAATATAACAGTCACATCTCCTATGGGTTCATATGAAACAAGATGAGAACCGCCTCTCTATATAACAACGAACCCATCTCTCATCAACCACAATGCAACAACCCCTTGTATATTTAATATAGGAGAACATTAATATAACAGTCACATCTCCTATGGGTTCATATAAAACAAGACTGAGAACCACCTCTCTAGATAACAACGACCCCATCTCTCGCCAACCACAATGCAACAACCCCTTGTTTATTTAATATAGGAGAACCTTAATATAACATTCACATCTCCTATGGGTTCAGATGAAACAAGACTGAGAATTGCCTCTCTAGATAACAACGATCCCATCCCTCACCAACCACAATCAATGCAACAACCCCTTGTATATTTAATATAGGAGAAACTTAATATAACAGTCACATCTACTATGGGTTCATATGAAACAAGACTGAGAACCACCTCTCTAGATAACAACGACCCCATCTCTCACCAACCACAATGCAACAACCCCTTTTATATTTAATATAGGAGAACCTTAATATAACAGTCACATCTCCTATGGGTTCATATGAAACAAGACTGAGAACCGCCTCTCTAGATAACAACGACCCCATCTCTCGCCAACCACAATGCAACAACCCCTTGTATATTTAATATAGGAGAACCTTAATATAACAGTCACATCTCCTATGGGTTCATATGAAACAAGACTGAGAACCGCCTCTCTAGATAACAACGAACCCATCTCTCACCAACCACAATGCAACAACCCCTTGTATATTTAATATAGGAGAACCTTAATATAACAGTCACATCTCCTATGGGTTCATATGAAACAAGATGAGAACCGCCTCTCTAGATAACAACAAACCCATCTCTCACCAACCACAATGCAACAACCCCTTGTATATTTGATATAGGAGAACATTAATATAACAGTCACTTCTCCTATGGGTTCATATAAAACAAGACTGAGAACCACCTCTCTAGATAACAACGACCCCATCTCTCGCCAACCACAATGCAACAACCCCTTGTTTATTTAATATAGGAGAACCTTATTATAACATTCACATCTCCTATGGGTTCAGATGAAACAAGACTGAGAATTGCCTCTCTAGATAACAACGATCCCATCCCTCACCAACCACAATCAATGCAACAACCCCTTGTATATTTAATATAGGAGAAACTTAATATAACAGTCACATCTCCTATGGGTTCAGATGAAACAAGACAGAGAATCTCCTCTCTAGATAACAACAATGCCATCTCTCACTAACCACAATGCAACAACCCCTTGTATATTTAATATAGGAGAACCTTAATATAACAGTCACATCTCCTATGGGTTCATATGAAACAAGACTGAGAACCGCCTCTCTAGATAACAACGACCCCATCTCTCGCCAACCACAATGCAACAACCCCTTGTTTTTTTAATATAGGAGAACCATAATATAACATTCACATCTCCTATGGGTTCAGATGAAACAAGACTGAGAATTGCCTCTCTAGATAACAACGATCCCATCCCTCACCAACCACAATCAATGCAACAACCCCTTGTATATTTAATAGAAACTTAATATAACAGTCACATCTCCTATGGATTCAGATTAAACAAGATTGAGAAATTCTTCTCTTGATAACAACGAACACATCTGCTGCCAACTCCAGGGAAACAAATACTTTCATCTTTTATGTAAGTTATATATAAATATGATTTATTTAATCTATATATTATAATTAACGATACATTTAATATGTTGAAAATTAATTATTAACATGGTAAATGACTTGAGGTCATGATATAAAGAAAACTATCGTTTGCATAACGAGTATTTACTTATTTCTAATAACTCGTACTAATAATACCTACTGTCAGATTAAAAAAGCAATGTACTCGAGTTTGAACCTCTACCACAAAATACTCATTCCATTTCGTTGTGTTTTACACCACATTTTTAGCTTATTTAGTTCTCCTTTTTTTAAGAATATTTGTTGAAGACTTTAAGAATCTTTTATAGCAGGTAGAATAGGAAAAACACGAAATCTTTGCAGTTTTTAGGTAAATCTCATCTTCAATAATTTCTTAAACAAACACTACTAAAGATACGTCAGTGAAACTGTAACCACGTGAGAAGAAGATTCGTTTTTGTGATCAGTTTAAATTACAAAATATTTACTCGTTTACAAAATGTGTTGTTGTAATGTTTGTAAACCCTTGCAATCTTAAAAATGGGTGATCATACAACATTCCAAAACTGTTCAAAAATACTGGATTGAAAATAAAGTGAGATTATAAAACGGTAAATGCGTTAAAAAAATTTTTCGATTTTATATCACATGGTAATTTAACAGACTTAATTTTCGATCATGTGTAAGTAACTCCCCCGGTCTAGCACTTCAAACCCAGTTTCAACTAAGCATTACGGCGGTGCTGAATATTTAAACATTGCACGAAATTGACGAAAGGTTTATTAATGTGGTTATTATTAAGGTTTATTAAGGTTTCTTAAGGTTAATTAATTTAAAAATTGAACAGTCAATCAATCATGTTTTCTATATAAATTTAAACCATTTTCTATCACCTTTTCTCATGAGGGCTGTGGACCTCCAACGGTAGGTTTTAAAATGTTATAGCTCTAAAAAATTGTCAAATTAAAAAAATTATTTACAGTATTTATAATTAAATTTCACATGTAACAACCTTAATGTTACGTGAAAATGAGTGCCATCCATTGTTTTGAAGGATGTACTAATCACATTTCTAATTTCGGTGAGTAATTCATCAGTCTTTAGCTGTAACATGTAATTCATAGCTAGTAAAACCCCTAATACGGGGTGGAAGTCCGGCCGCATGAAGTGGCAACATTAATGTATGTTGAGTTATCATGTGATATAAAATCGCAACATTTTTGTATCGTATTTACTTTTTTATAATCTTACTTTATTTTTCAATCTGGTGTTATTGAACTGTTTTGGAAGTTTTTATGATCAGCTATTTTTAAGACTGCAAGGTTTTACAAATATTACAATAAAACATTTAATAAAAGAGTAAAAATTCTATAATTTGGACAGACTACAAAAAGTAATGTTATTCATATGTGGTTAAAGTATCACTAACTTATCTTTAGTAGTTTTTGTTTTAGAAATTGTTGAAGTTGAGCTTTACTCCAAAAATGCTAAGATTTCGTGTTTTTTGTATTCTACCCGCTATAAAAAATTCTTAAAGACTTAAAAACATATGTAAGTTATATTATATTACGTATAATTAAATAATCCAAACTTGTATGGACAACACAACGAAATCGGATGAGTATTTACGAGTAGGAGAGGTTTAAACTCGAGTACATTGCTTTTTGAATGCGACAGTATGAACTTCTTGAAATACTTAGAAGAGACGAAAATCTGTCGTAAAAAATTTCACTATACAATAGAACAGTGTAATCTAAAAAAAATACAGTTCAACCAAGACCTTTATATATATCAAAGCAATAGGTAAAATCAGCTGGATGAAGCACGGTAATGTCTTTGACAAAACCTCAAAGGAACCGTCGTTTTATTCAGAATTCTACTCGAGTATGTCGATACCCGCATTTCCTTTTGCTTTCCCTAACGTAACCTAGTCATGAAAATATAGCAGACAATCTGATCCTGAATTATATGTCCTGTATATATATATATAAATATATAGGCTTATCGCTACGACCCCCTCCATGAAGTGCATATTTGTCAATCATATATCTTGTAAAGTAAAACTGTGTTAAATTCGGTAACTTTTTTACTTCTCAAAATCATTATTGTGTATTTAATGTATGTATGTGTATATATTATCATTATCATATGATAATGATAATCAGTAATTATCATTATCATATGATAATTACTGTTGGACTCTCAGATAACTTAATCACATACATATTTTTTGTATTTGTTTCATCTTCAATAATTCAAAGGGATGTGTCTATGTCACATCTTTCTTCAATCAGTTATCTTTAAAACACGAATGCCTACCTAAGGTTACTTTAGAGAAAGAAACAAGGAAATGGTGGTATCGATATTCTCGAGTATATTTCTGAATAAAACGAAAGTTCCGTAACGGAGTCTCCTATATGCCTAGGGAGAATTCAGGACTACATACAGACCAACATAATCGACGCGGAACTAGTTCACTGACCTATCTATAGACTATTATAAACGCGATGGCTGTCTGGTCTGCTCACAGAAGAACACTGGACTACGTCTCTACGTCTATAAACATGATCGAACTGGCCGAACAACCCAACACCAGTAAAAACTGCCTACAGACCAACCAACATGATGAAATCGGCTGTCTGGTCTACTCGCCACCAGTACTAAACACTCAGGACTCCATTGAAACGAACATAATGAGAGATCTGGCTGATCTACTCATGACCAACTTAGTCAAGATCTACTCACCACCAGTCGGAGTTATCTGGACTACATAAAGACCAACGATGGCTTGAGAGTCCACTCGCTACCAGTAGAGCCCTCTGGACTACCTATAAACTAACCTAATAGAGATAGGTGGCTGGACTTCTTAATGCCCGAAATTAGATTTCTGGACAACCTACAGACCAACATAATCAAGGATTATATTAATAACATATGTTTCAAATCAATACGAGATTCATTTGTGTATTTCTTATTGAGATAAATATAGTAAATATTGGAAAGAATCTGCAGGGTGAACAAGTTTACCTCTAAACATGTTTTTTACTAATTATAATTTTAAACTAACAGAATACAGTCATGTTTTTATTATTTCTTTTATATTTACTTACAATGAAACTTAGAAAATTAGCAAATTTGCATTTTGTTAATATACAGTATTATAATAGTCTCGAGTTATATTAATATCAATCACGTCAATTTTTTTTTTTTGAATCGAATGCTTTTCCTAGCAGCTAAAATAATATTAAAAGTTATTGTAGTTTTTTGTCATGTATTGGAAATAAACGAACATTTCAAATAAACTAAGTAAATTATTCTGTCCAGAAAAGTTGGAATATCCTAACATATTTATTTCTAACATATTTAGTTTATATTCTATTTATTTAATATCCCAAGTGTTTATGAATCATGATAACAAAAAAGTATTTTCAGTGTATCAACTGTACTGAAAATCTTTAGCATTACGGTTTAATAAGTTCCATTGCTTTACTTATTTTTATTCTATATAATATACGTTTATGACTTTAATATTTCTTTTAAATAAATCATAGTTGTTGGCTTCACTAATTGAGTGAATGTTAAGAATTTGGTTCAACTTTGAACTCCGTATATTAATTCTTTGTAATTATTAATATCACTCCTGATTAATTAACAGTTTTTCATAATTATATTGGTACTTTCTATCTTTAATATAAAATTTTCATATAAGCAAGTTACCGTCACATTTTTTTGTTACTTGGCATTGACGACAACTTTTTAACTTGTCAAAATTTTTTGTGCAATTTAATTTTACAAAATGTAATACAATATTACAAGAGTGTAGTTAGTTTCTGCAAACTTTAAGCAATCAAAGGCAGAGTTAATTGCTCTTCAAATTAATCTTCAACACTTCTCTCAGCTACACTGAGTGCTAATAACCTATAAGTATTGATATATTTTATTTGTGGTCCATTTATTTGTAATTTTTATTTGTTTAATATGTTCTATTTTACTTAATATTTAAAATCTCAACTCATGGAATATGACAGTCTGTCCACCTCTACTAGAGGATGAGATATATATTATAGCAAATATTATAGAAATATAGTTCTATGATCTTTGATTATAGTTTCAAACATTCAAATACATAACATTTTAATTTTTCCAGTTTTCTCTACCTTGCATACTTTAATTGCAAATATAAATAACTTAAGTCATGATACCAAAATATGAATAATAACTTATTATTATAATATTATGAAACACTATAAGTAATAAAGTCATATTTCTTTATTGCAGTAGAAAATTACAAGTATTACAGTGCAAGAGTCAATGTCAGTTGGCACTCTCGCTACATTTGTTTACATTCAGACATACAACAGCTATTCCATTCATGCCAGTCAATCACTCAACAGTCTGTCCCAGCTCCTGCGTCAGTGACCCAAGTAATGCTAAAAACTCACCGACATTACATAAAGCGTACACAGCGTTTAAGATAAGTTTTTACCGCCTCTCAGCATTTATTATTGAACTGGTAGTCTATTGTTGACAACTTGAACCGTTCTGTGTAATTCCCTCCTAGTGTAATACCCATGTTTTCTAGGCTTCTTGTTAAGGCACATTTTTTTCAAAATGCGTAGACCAGGCAGCTTTAACATTTGACATATTTTAGGTTCCTCTTTACACGACTCTTTGGGTTTTCAATTTAACAATGATTCGAATAGCTTTTTTTCTTAAACCTAAACAATTAATTATATGGAACGTTGTGTACGTTCCCCAAAGCATTACTCCGAAGTATAAGTTAGACCGAAATATGTCTTCATCAGAAGATGAATTGGGTAGTATTCGACTCAATGTCACAAGAAATAAATGCCTCAAAATTATTTGGCCAAACAAGATTTGATGTGATCGTTCCATGTCAATTCTTCATCCAGGAATGTTCTAGGAATGGGCCCCCTCCAGGAATCTGTCTGCCAGTATTCCTGCAGAACCAAACTTTGAGTCAGTGGAACGCTTAATTCCTCACAGTTCGTTACAATTTTTAACGCATTGTTGAGATTAGCCATCAAAAGTTTGAAGTTCTAGATTTGCTGAACCAGAGAGTCGTATCATCAACTTATTGAACAATCTTACCATGATGTGGTGACCGGACTGAGAAAAAAATCCCTGAGGGAATCTATACCTCAGTTTGACTGAAATGGAAAATGTATCTCAAATGTGGGTTTATGAACAAGCTTAGGCATTA
Organism: Stictocephala bisonia; assembly: GCA_035578905.1. Classification (NCBI taxonomy): domain Eukaryota; kingdom Metazoa; phylum Arthropoda; class Insecta; order Hemiptera; family Membracidae; genus Stictocephala; species Stictocephala bisonia. Next base: position 377,864 of record JAQJVL010000462.1, on the reverse strand, counting down.
GAGTGGGAACTCCTAGAATGACATTATAGTTTGTCAAATATTATACTGTGGTCAACAGTCTAACCCATCTACAACGATATCTACTCGACTGAACGTTGCATCTATTGTATGCACTTCACCGTTGAAATGGTACTGGTAAATATTACTACCTTTTTTGTAGTTTTACCCTTTTTGAATCCATATTGTTTATTAGAGAGCTGGTTATTTTCATTAAAAAATTTCAGCATTTTAATAAAAATAATGTATGTAATATCCAAATTGTTCGTTCAAGAGCTACTACATTCATATTAAAAAAAACTGCAGCATTCTTATCAACTATTTTTCGAATATCGTTGACTATATGTTGACAATATTGAGAGAGCGTGGTAACCTTTGACAGAATAATGGCATTTTTCAAGATTGGGGTTACTTTTAATTTTTTATAAGAGACGGAAAGACTTGGTCTGAAAATACAATTTTTTTAATGGTCTCTTTAAGCACTTTTTTATAAGTCACATTGGCAAAAAGTAAGATAATTATATTTTAAAGGCGGAAGCTGCTAAACGATACCTGCTTCGATCTCACCTCAACATTTGGTAAAGCCATTGAGGCTAATTGTATTTGTATCCGCTTTAGATTACCTAAGGACGATGTGGATGAAGACCTTGCTTTATATATACAGCACAATAAAATACATTGATGTATGCATGACCTGCGCAAATTTTAAAGAGAAAATAAAGTTTTGCAGGGCATAAGACAAAATACTTTGTAAGTTTAATCAATTTAATCATTGGAAGCCAAATAATGTAAAAATCCAATGATTTTTGGTTAGAAAAACAAACGATATCATATTGGGCAACTTTCCAAATAACAATGAGACTTACTACCTACTGTATTATTACTAGATGTAAACAGTATCCCACAGAAGCCAAAAAGACTTTTAATAATAGTTTTCTAGTTTTAATTACTATATTTTTTTTATTTATTTTATCGTACAGAGTGAGTATAATTACTATAACTAACTACATTAACTTCATCAGTGGGTTCCACTCACAAAAAGGAAAAAAAGTTCATATAAACCACATTTTGATTCAAAACCGTTAGGCTGTAATGGCACATTTAATGATTTTTTTAAAATATACGACTTGTTACTGTTAATTTGATGGTAAAAATAAACAAATTTTATTTATGACATTGAAAGTAAGTATTTTTGTAATTGAAAGAGTATTAAATTCTCTATGAATTAAACGTAGTACTCATACAACAACCCCTTAAACAACGTTTTGGAATAACTGTAAAGTTGAACATTTTTGTTACAGACTTTCTCCTTTAACTTAAAGATTCAACTAAAACAGTTCAATTATTTGTATTCTTATGTACAATAATTGAATAAAGTTCCTTATTTATTTATCTTTAAAATGATGTAAAAATATTAAAGGGTCATACGGAAAAAATGTTGAAATTTCATAAAAATATTGATAAGGTACAGCATTAGGGCTTATCGTATTGGTCATAAACACCGAACTAATGACTGTATAAGTATAATGTCTGTACCAGCCAAATATGTGGAATAAATCAGCTGATTGGGAAATAAAATAGCTTATTTTTGTAACTAAATTTATGAATCAGCAAATTTGTTAAACAAAAAAATATAACTTTTTAACAGGATTTTTTATTAGGTATTTTATTGTATCTTTAGCTACAGTTCATACAAAAAATAACAGCCTTAGCCAATGGGTGTCAGGTCTGAAGCCAAGCTATTGTTCCTCCTCTTCCAATCCACATGTTAAAAAGTATCACTGATGTGCTGACGGACCTCAACGTTGAAGTGTGGGAGTGCTCCATCTGCTTGGAAGACAATGGTATCACGCAAATTCAACGGCAAATCTTGAAAGAGCAATGGTAAAGTTTCTGTTAGAAAATCTAAGTATTAAATGTCATGTAAGGCTGTTGGTAGGTTGAAGAATGGTCCTAGGTTGAGCCGGCTTCCAGACGTTTAATTTGAACCTTACTTGATTATGTATTGACCAGGTAAGGATTTTCTGCAGCGTAGTAATGCTCGTTGTGTATGTTGAAAACACCCTCACGAGTAAATTTTGATTGTTTAAATTCATTTGTCCAAAGAATGGCCTAGAAGAAATCACGACAATGACACTGACGAATCAAGTGGCAGAACTGAACTCTTAGGCGAGGACCTTTTGGTTCTAGGGCTTGCACTTTAATAAAATGATAAGGATGTAGCTTTTATTTCCGTACAATTTTACTTATGCGTGATTGGGAAACCCCAAACTCTCGAGAAACTTCTCTTGTATTTGTCCGTGGTTCTCAAGCAACTTCTACACATTGAATAACATTCCCAACCAAAATATTATTGGTAGGAAACTTTCCACTTTCACGCCAACACCGACGAACATTGGCAAAGGTCCTTGCATTCGGAAGCATTTTATTCGGAAATTGGTGACGGTATTTTTGACGGATTTTCGCTTCATTACAATCACAGAAACCGTAAACCACAATAATGACAATATATTTTTCATTGGTGCACGACATGATCACTCAAAAAAACAATTATCTAGAATTAACTGCATTTAAATAGTTGTATAATACAACAATAAAAATCAGCTGATTATAACTATTTTATTTCCCAATCATCTGAGTTAATCCACAGATTCAGATGGTACAGAAATTACATTTATACAGTCATTAGTTCGGTGTTTATAACCAATGCGATGAATTCAATGTACGGGTGGGTGGGTGGACTTGTCAATGGAACTGTTCATGTAAGGGTGGTTGGGTGGATAAATGAAACTGTTCTTGTGTAGGTGGGTGGGTGGGTGGGTTAGAAATGTGAACTCATCTGCTACAAAAACAAAAATGGCCTAATATTTTAGGAAAGCACTTAAATGTTTCAAAAGTCGGAAAATCTAAAAACAACCCGTCATATTCTGGCTGCATGTTTTGTTCTGTCAACCACCCACACATAAGTAAAACATTTCCATATCCTTGAGGTCTGTATAATAACCAACGCTGTGTTCCTATATGGAATATTTTCAAGAGCTCACAAAATATTCACCTTGACTGGACTAACTGGAAATCAGAATGTACTATCTGATTCATTTAAATAAAAAGCTGTTTGAAGCATTTATTGTACAAGACCGGCACAAGGGCGCGTGTGTCACTTGGACTTATGTACGGTATACGAGCGTCAAGTGATGCTGTTAACCAAGTGGCATTCCTTATTATTATTATTTTTTCAGATAACATCAAACAGAAGTAATCGAGCTATCGCCCTCGTCCAAAAAGGGACTGACTCGGTGATAGGCTTATCCATATAGATTGTGGTCAATTTGCAATCCGTTGGTAAAATGTATAAGTCATAATTCGTTGATAACAATTCTTTACATGTCTACGTTTTACTGGGTTTGGTTCACTAATTCATCAAAGTCCTTGTTCACTAACTCTTCCTCGGAAGTCCTAGAACTATGTCGAGTTTACCCTTAATTTCAATATTTTTTCATTAAAAACAATTTCCCTAAAATTAATCTATATCTGTCTATCGAATATTTTTTGAGCCTAATGCTGTAACTTATTAATATTTTTATGAAATGTCAACATTTTTTCACCGTATGGCCCCTTAATGTTTATACATCATTTTAAAGATAAAAAAAAATTAAGTTTATTCAATTATTGAATATTAGAATACAATAACTTATCTGTTTTAATTGAAACTTAAAGTTTAAAGGAGAAAGTCTGTAACAAAAATGTTGTAATTTACAGTTATTCCAAAACGTTGTATAAGCGATTGTTGTTTGAGTTCATAGAGAATTTAATGTTGTTTCAAATGGTATTATTTTCCATTTCATAAATAAAATTGGTTTGTTTTTACCATCAAATTAACAGTAACAAATCGTATAATTTTTAAAAATCATTAAATGTGCCATTACAGCCTAACGGTTTTGAATCAGATTGTGGTTTATATGAACTTGTTTGTTCCTTTTTGTCAGTGGAACTCGCTGGTGAAGTTACTGTAGTTAGCAGTGACTCACCGTGTATATGGAGAGGCCGATCTCATCTCTAACTTTACTTAATTTGTGCGGAACTTATCAGACAGAGTAAGGGCTATAGTAAAAGATGAATAACGTAAATAAAACCTATAGTAAAGGCCGGAAGTCGCACCTCAAGTACAAAGTCCTGGTGCCTTAGACAACTGGTCCCCAGCTCTCGCATGTTTGTGACAATCTACATGCAGCTGCACTATCAGCGTAATCAATAGAATGTTTACAGTTCAAATACAGCTGGGTATTTTTGTTTCCTGAAGATCAACATAATATTGACGTATCATAGTCTACTTCTACTTAATTTTCCTATGAGTAGTTGCAGCAGGAAAACAGGCTACAAACAAAATACTTATACTGTTTTTAGAAGCTTACCATCTCTAAGGTAACTGCCACAGTTATTATGTTGCCACGGTAACGGTCACTTAAAAACATTCACATAAAAACAGACGTGGAATTTCTCCACCGTGGAGAGCGGAGTCCACGAGCCTCTCCGAATCAGTAATCAAATGGGGCTGTTTTCCTAGACAGCGGAAAAGTTCCACGCAGAGCGGCGGACTAAATTTGTCTGCTCCAAGAGCAGAGGAGTCCGCTCTCCGCCGCGGAATAGGCCTAATGTGTGTACTCTAGTATAGAAAATTTACAGTTACAAATTAATCATTAATTAATTGTGTAGAAAATGAGTTTGTGTAAGTCCAATTCTTCTGATGTCGAAAAACTAATCGAATTAGTTCAAAGGCATCCCTTAATATGGAGTACTGTAGAGAAGGAGTACAATAACTACCAGACTCGGTGATCGAAAACATCCCTTACACAGCAACTTGCACATCTAACAACCAATATAACACAGTAGACTAGTTTTATTATACAAAAATATTAAGGTATGAGATTCATCTTTTGAACTAACCAACATAACACAAATAAAACACATAACATATAAATATAACACATGGTTACACATACAATTTTTAATTTTGTATAATACAACAATTATATGGTATTGAACATTTTAGCATACAAATAATAGAAAAATGTTTTCCTAATTTAAGGTAGTATTAACTGCTTTTTTATAAAAAGACAGGGTAAATAATATATATTGTATTATAGATCAGAAAACATCAAATCTTTATTTTCATAATACTTATTATAAATTACAAGGTGCCATGTGCACGAAGGCACGCGCGGTTTAAAAAAGAATAACACTATTTAAGTAAACTAACCGGTTTTCGTAGCAGTCTTTGCTCCAATTTCACTGTAAATAAATTTACTAACATTAACAACCAAGAAACTTAATATTAAAGTTTATTCTAAAGCAATCAACAATTTTAGAACAGTTGTAAATTAATAAACTAAATTCTTAGTAAATTATATTGTAATCTTTTTTACAGCTTCCTTATACTTAGATATTTTTTCATTAATATTTAGAAGCACAAAATATCTGTTAAAAACTTGAGTGCATTTAAATTAATATTGATTTCTATTTGTGTCTTTTCTGTATAGAGGGAAAGATACCATTTTATCACTAACATTCCTAGTATTTTTAATAACGTTAACTTTATTAAAAATCAGATTAGATTTTCTTATGAACATCAATTTAATTTATAAATTTAAATAATATTCATTACATTTAAATAGTTAAACAGTTCAGCCGAGGGATGAAACTTACCCACATTACAAACTGTACGAATAGCGTGCTTTTGTACTGCTATTAACGGTTTTATAATCTCCTTAAAGCACCGGCCCAGTGCACGAGCCGTACCTCTAGGTGAACTCAAACCAGGATAAGTACAATGTACGTAAATACAGAGGATACAAATAACCTCTCATATGGTACAAACTATAGTTAATTTTTCTGAGCTTTTTTACTACAATTTCCAAATTAGAGTGCCATCTCAAATCAGAATTAATGAATATACCCAAATATTTAACTTTTTCACTTAAATTTATATTTATACAGTTACACTCATATAGATAAGAATGAGATTGGTATTTGATATTGAATTTGCTTTTATATTTACTCACCATCGATGATTTATATGACTGTGAAAACTGATTTACATGATGAAAAAACTTAACTAGGTTTTTCGTATTTATTAGGAGTTTATTTTTGTTTACCCACCCTGACATTTTTAATAAATCTCTGTTAATTTTACTGTTAAAAATTGCAGAGCTATTGGCTGGACATACTAAGGTACTTTCGTCTGCAAAAGCAAATATTATTAGAGTTTAATTTTAATGACAGTAAATCATTTAAAAAAATTACAAACAAATTAGATCCGAGAATTTCACCCTGAGGCGCCAATCCAGACAGTCTTACTATAAATACCATTGATCTTAACAATCTGTTTCCTTCAAAATAAAAATGATTTGAAACATTCTTAAGAGTTGTTTCGAATTCCATATTTTTCTAATTTGTAAATTAATAGGTTCAGATCAACGAGGTCAAACGCCTTGGTAAAATACAGAGTAGGTTTCCGTTCGTCAACGTTTTTAACTATTTCTCATATATGTCTTTCCAAAGCTAAATCTGTCCTTCTATTTTTTATAAATTCAGTGCTTCTTCATCTTTTTACCTCTACCACTAAGGAAAACTGTGCTACATGTTGCATTTCTGTACAAAATTTTAAATAGGCTTACATAATATCCATATATTCTGTTTGAAGTATCTCTATCACTAGCTTTACAGTTCAGTAACTCATCTCTTTGACCTTACGAAACAGTGACCTTTTTATTCATGTTGCTATGCTGGATTCATATTACTTAAACAAATGTTTCGTGATGTATTTGAAAAAAAAGAAGAAAAAAATACGGGCCTACACAGATAATATATGAAAGAAGTGTTGTTTGTCAGCCATCCAGTGGTTTAGTGAGTTCTGGGTGATGCCTTGTTGGTGTTGTTAACAAACAAACTACAAAACCCCTATTTTTAGAAAGATTCTAATTCGATTACCCAATTTTTGTTAAAGTAATTACATCATCTATGATTAAACTTTCATTTTGCACTAATAAGATAAGTAAGACCAAAGTTTCTAACAATGATCGATGAACTTCTATTGCCGAAGTCCGATGTCGGCAAAGTTATCCTTGCCGCCTACCCTCAAAGTTACCCTTGCCGCCTACCCTCAAAGATATTGAAACTTAATTTAGGATTAGTTTACCTTTGGAATTCTCAAATACACAAATGTCAGACTTATGGAGCCAGACTAACTTTTAATTAGATCTCTTCAAGGGTTTTTACTAAAGTTAATTTCATTTCCCTTCAAGTTCTTATCAGGCACGTAATTAAATGTCAATAAAATGGTGCGAGGAAGGCCTATGTCTTAAGAGTCTGCAGAGGCTGTCGGAGGCTGTCGGCCATGATGGTTTTAAAACCATAAGAACAATGTTATTTTCGAACCGGGCATATGATCGTGAGTATCCAAATTAAACGGTTATTTTTAAATGGATTTTTGTTTTCAAACAAATTGAATTTGATCAAGAATGAAATTTCACGTTTAAATTGCTTTGCGAATTCCTAATTTCACCTATTTTTCAAAACTACGTTTAGGTATTTATGTATTCAAAATATCCAAAGCAAACTCAATGCACAATATGATAACGTTTAAAATGACATCTCATACACAACTTTTGGTCAATAAATAACGAAAAAATATAGATTCGCAATTACATTGTTCTTATGAGATTAAAAATAACATGGACGACAGCCTCTGCAGACTCTTTTAATTTTGTGAATGAATTTTATTTCACCACTTTAAAATGCCAAATATCTCGGAATTTAAATGTTTTAAATAAATTAAATTCTAAATTCACCTTCTATGTGCTATCTATTATTGGATTTGATATAGCCTAATCTACTTGTAGAGAGCAAATTGGTATGACATTGAGAACTTTAAATTTAAAACTTTTTAAAAGAATACTACTCCATCGTATAAAAAAAGTGAAAGCTCTGCAGTTTAAAAAAATAATTATCCTTTTTAAACATAGTAGTTATTTATTGACACTGATATACAAATATAAATGGACTTTATGGAAACAACGGTATACTAAAGCACTATTTTATATAAACGGAATACTGATCAGTTGTTTATGTTCAACTAGTTTTTTACCGATTTTAGAAAAACTAGTGCTTTTAAGTACAAAAAATTTAATTAATTCACTTATCAACCATCTGCCTAAATAAAAATAATAAAAAATTAAAATAAATACAACAGCTGTTTCTTAATTAAGAAAGTAATTGTGTTTCACTTAGTAATAAACAAATACATTCCTATAATTCTTGATTATACTATAGACGGTGTTCCAATACTATGGCAGAATATTTGTTTAACCATTGAAGATAAAGCAATAACACTTTACATGTATATACAATACCTAAAGTACTGCATTTTGAAGCAAATATCATATATATAAGTGATAATAATGATTTAATACATAAATTATTCATAATAAGGAGTTATAAGACAATTTTAAATTAGAGAATGGGTTGAGGTGTACATCATATTCGTTCTATCATACTAAAACACATTGCCACAAATCTGGCCTCAAAAGGATCACCCTAGCCTAAATTACAATGGTTTAGGGCTTTATAGCAATTGATTAGATTGTCGAACCATTGTACATTAAAGCAATAACTTATAAACAGCTATACTCTTCCTAAAAATCTATTTATAAAGCAAATTTCAATATGTTTATCATACCAGGTGGTTGATCCCTGGGGAATTAGAAAAATATCTTAAATAGAAAATAGGTCAAGTTGTAGATCAAATTGCAAATTTTTACAAGGACAACACAATACTACAAATCCGACTATAAAAGGTCCATCCCACATAAAATTCCGGTGGTTAAAATGTAAAAAATCAAGTTTTTTTTAAATAATTTGTTTAAGTTCTTATAAAATTTTTCCAACTAATGTAAAAGAGACCTTTAATGTGATGTACATATATGCTCTAACTTAAGATGTTCTAATGATTCCTCTTGGTCCGTCCCCAATATCATATAAAAAAATTATATTTCCTTCAAAAATTAGATTTGTATGTAAAGAATGTATGTTTAAGCTTCATCTGCAATGCTTAAAAAAATATAATGCCGTTCCCAGACGTTTAGTACACTCTGCATATAACCAATGGCTATGATCCGACCACTAACAAAAATAATTGTACCGTGGATGCCTCTAAGCATCAGTCACGTGCAGTATAGGAGTGCCATTATTGTATCCCGTCAACTTATTATTTTACTTATTTAACTTACTGTATTATTATACTTAGAAACTATACGCATACGGTTAGGGGACGTGGCCACTAGTTGGCAGTCACAGTCGATATATACTGTACTACCATTCGGTTAGGGGACGTGGCCACTAGTTGGCAGTCACAGTCGATATATACTGTACTACCATTGATAAGAGTATATAATCAAGGATACAAAAAATAACACAACATAAAAAAATATATATACACTATAATAATAATAAGAAATAACAGCAAATATGAATGTGTAAATGAAAGTATCTAACCAATGCTATTGTCAACAGCTAAATTATGTGTCGTGTTAGGGAGAGTAGTGGGGAGGAGCGGTGGAGGAGAACATGCGCCAACACTCCTGGCTGCAATTTTTTTTGTTTATGGTTTTTCTATAAAACGTACAACATTTTAAGACAACGTTAACCTTATTCTGACTACTATTTAATTGGTAAAAAAAATATTATGAATATTGATTTGTTTTACGAGAATTTGAAGTCAGTAAAATTATTTCATTGAGAGATGTCCACGTGAAAATTACTATCATTTATCTAGTATATTGCTGGTTGTAATATTTTTTATAATTAATCAGAGTTCCGCTTTAAATTACGTCAATCCATGTTAGTTTTAAATTGTCCCCTTTTTATCTTATGCAGTGTGATAACTCTCGTACAAAGCTTGAACATAAGATAATAGTTGTAAGATAAATATAGTTTAACGTAGATATACGATATATAAAAATCTTATATTCGATAGGTTGTATGCAAACTTATTATAAACTCATGAACTTTTACACAAAAATATGGTAAAAGAATTATTCGTATCAAAGTATATATTCTATTATACAACTATTCCTAAATAATGTAATACATAGACTATTTCAAACAAAAGGTTTGTTATTTTTATATTTATTTATTTATTTTTACTTTTGAGCAATCAAATCAGTTAATCTGTAGAATTTTACCTGATTCCTGAAGAATAAGCCTATATTAGATTACGTAAATGACAGATCCCTAGAGCTTAAGTAACTTTTAATCGTACCTTAAAGTTTCTTCTCCTAAACTTCCTTCATTATTTTTAGAAATGTAATTAAAAGGAAGGTCGGCAGGAAAGGAATCTATACGTCCTCTTAATGATTCATTTAATGTTTCATTAACATTATCCAAAATAATAGCAAATTTCCTATCAGAATAAAAAGCATAACTTACATTCTTCTAGTCACTTATATTTTAAATAGTAGGCATATATCAATTAATTTGAAGTATTATATTGAGAATGTGACAATGTTTCCTTAATTTATTTTTTAGTTCATATAGATATTTTTTAGATGGCTTGAATAAAATTACGATTGTCACAAATTTATAAAATATTTAAAGTATTTACGTTATGTATAAGTAAATAATATTAATTTTATATCGTTTTTTTATTACTATATAAACTACATTATGATTGAAATTCTAAAGTTATTTTATTTATTAGTTATTAGAAATTATTTTTATTTAACAAACTCATTAAGTTTTTTTTCTAAAGATTACATTTTGATCAGTAACTTTAATTTAAACAAAAATCTCTTAATTTATTTGAACTGTTAATATACAGCATAATTGCGTCAAAAAATAATTAGGTTATTTAGCTAGTAAAACTTACAAAATATAATAACGCATCCTTAATTTAATAAAACTTACTTGGAAAGTAGGCCAGGAGACAATATAAACACTTGGCACGAGGATAAGCTTTGGACCTCCCAGAAAACCTGTTGAAACAACTTTCATATTTCATTTAGTTTGTCGAGCTTGGGACCATAAAAAATCAGACGTTTCTGAAATAATATAGTTTTTAGAACATGAGGATTCGAGTTAGTGTTTAGTTAAAGATATAATATGAGGATTCGAGTTAGTGTTTAGTTAAAGATAGTACGTGAGGATTCGAGTTAGTGTTTAGTTAAAGATATAATATGAGGATTCGAGTTAGTGTTTAGTTAAAGATAGTACGTGAGGATTCGAGTTAGTGTTTCGATAAAGATAGAACATGAGGATTCGAGTTAGTGTTTAGATAAAGATAGAACATGAGGATTCGAGTTAATGTTTAGATAAAGATAGCACATGAGTATTCGAGTTAGTGTTTAGATAAAGATAGTACATGAGGATTCAAGTTAGTGTTTAGTTAAAGATAATACAGGAGTATTCGAGTTAGTGTTTAGTTAAATATAGTACATGAGTATTCTAGTTAGTGTTTAAATGAAGATAGAACATGAGGATTCGAGTTAATGTTTAGATAAAGATAGCACATGAGTATTCGAGTTAGTGTTTAGATAAAGATAGTACATGAGGATTCAAGTTAGTGTTTAGTTAAAGATAATACAGGAGTATTCGAGTTAGTGTTTAGTTAAATATAGTACATGAGTATTCTAGTTAGTGTTTAAATAAAGATAGAACATGAGGATTCGAGTTAATGTTTAGATAAAGATAATACATGAGGATTCGAGTTAGTGTTTAGGTAAAGATAGAACATGAGGATTCGAGTTAGTGTTTAGATAAAGATAGTACGTGAGGATTCGAGTTAGTGTTTCGATAAAGATAGTACATGAGGATTCGAGTTAATGTTTAGATAAAGATAATACATGAAGATTCGAGTTAGTGTTTAGATAAAGATAGAACATGAGTATTCGAGTTAGTGTTTAGATAAAGATAGAACATGAGGATTCGAGTTAATGTTTAGATAAAGATAATACATGAGGATTCGAGTTAGTGTATAGATAAAGATAGAACATGAGTCTTCGAGTTAGTGTTTAGATAAAGATAGTACATGAGGATTTTAAAAGGCGAAGGTTACTAAGGACAAACAAAATGGCTCCGTAAATTAAGATCACTGTCAGGTATGAATTTCCTCTTACTTTAAAATCTGTTTGTATCCGTTTTATTTTTATAATTGTTCATTTATTATAGTAAATATTATTACACTCTGAAGATGGCCTAAGAACAGAAACCGGTCATGTATTACAGTATTATAAAAAATGAATAAAAGGGTACTTAGACTAATTATAGTTATTATTCAATTCATTAAACTAGTAGCTGTAACTCGTGAACCAACTTATACATTTGAAATAATAATGATTTATTTTGACATACAAAAAGTTTACAATTGATTATTAAGGAAAGAATTCACTGGCTACAATTACGACTATTGGATGTTGTATTATAGACCCATAACTTAGTAACGCTACTCTACTTCCAAAACAAATGATAAAAATATATAATCACATATTCATGTTCAGTGTTTAATCTACTTTATAACAGTACCAACGGTTTTTAATTTTTATTCTACGTGTTAATATGTATGTGGGTTAAAACTTATAACTACTAGCTAAAAAAAACACGGGTTTTCACGTAACTTTGAAGTGACTTTGAGTTATAATTTATTTTAAAGTATTAGAGATTTTTTTTTCACCAAATCTAACTAGTACTATTATGTGTAGAATACTGAAATTTCATGATGAAATAATAAATCGTTACTATGTTATTATTTGTTTTCGTTGGTGTTGTTATTTTTGCACTGAAAAGGTATTTTAAAAACTGGTTAGTTTCTATCGATTCTATGTCTCAGTAGCAAAGTGGAGATCCCATTTTTAACTATAATAGAACTTAAACAAATATTAAATGACGAAATTAATTTAAAATGTTTTGGATGTGACGCGGGCTGCGTCTTTTCAAGAGATGGACAGTTTGTTGCCGTCCACAATGGAGCACTGCGCTGCATTGTCGCTATGATGGCAAATAAATTATTCGGCAATCTGAAAATTCTTAGATATATGAAAATATGTGATTATTTATTTATTTATTCATAAGACGCCGATCGTCAAGATATGGGCGAATATGGATTTCGAATGACTGTGATGAGTGTAGATGAGCGAATGTAGTCATTGTTACAAACTAAGGCCGACTATTCCTTAGAAAGTGTCATTAATTAATAGCCCATTGACAAATGAACAGCCGGTGATTATCAGCTGATCCTTCTCAAAATGTATTATGACTCTGATTGGAGTTGAACTGAGAACCTTTAGCACATGAAGCTGGGATTGAACCCACTACGCTACCGACCAATTAAACCGTACAAACATTGATAAAACTTAGGATAAAATTGTCAGGTGGTATTTTTTTACCATCATAACACGTAGAGAATTGTTGTGGTTTTCATTTCATATTATTTTGTTTTAGTCTTCAATCGAACATAACAAGATACGAAATACAAAATTATTTCCAAATTGATGCCTTTTTATTAAATATTTAACCACATAAAACCAATATTTAGAGCACAATTAAACAACTTTTTGGAATATTTACAAAAATCATGCTTTGTAACGTAATTTACCTAGTTTTTACTAAAGCGTATCTTTATGTTTGTAAATGAAACTCTTCAGTTGTAGAATATAAGTATGGTAAGTCTATGCCTAACTATGTTACATTTGAACCGTCTTGAGAATCAAATGTTGACAAAAACCGCGGTTAAGCTCGTGTTGATTGGAAGTTCAATAATTTAGTAGCCCCCTTCTTATTTTCAGTCGATAATTGGATTAAATGTAGCAAACACGTAAACACTATTTATTATTATTATTACAATATAATATTGTAAAACGTGTATTAGGAAATGAAGTGCAGCTTTACCGGTATTGACTATAAAATCGTCAATTGTTGAAAAGAATCAGTTAGCCCAACATTCGCAAAGTAGGTCGCACACAAACAAATTAGAAGTGGGGGTAATTGGGCGTTTCCGGTTCTAAATGTACTACGAAATCTCCTACTATACAGGAAATGATTCAGGAACTACACTGTCTGTACTCTGCCCGGCGTAGTACTTACTCCTCCTTCAGAAAAAAAAATAAAAAAAAAACTGGACGTAGTTTCAACTTCTCTCACCAGTATCGCATGACTTCTATATTTTCTTTCCTTTTAGAGCCCTCTTATTTCTGTTTTTCGAGTTAAAATGTAAAACTTACAGTGTATATTCTTGTCCGGACACTTCGCAGGACATGGGAAGAGAGGCGAGTCAAACCATAATAAGCAGAAATTAAAAATAATATACATTAAATGTGTGAGATTGTCGGGGCACACATTCTGGAACCTCCCTCGTGGTGATGTCACATTCTGGAACCTCCCTCGTGGTGATGTCACATTCTGGAACCTCCCTCATGGTGATGTCACATTCTGGAACCTCCCTCGTGGTGATGTCACATTCTGGAACCTCCCTCGTGGTGATGTCACATTTAATGACATTCGCACTTTCCGTGTTAGGATAGGGACAGAGTTTAGTGAAATGTGTGAAATAAAAAGTGGTGTACCTCAGGGGTCAGTTTTAGGGGCACTCTTATTTATAATTTACATCAATGATCTATTTGGTGCATAACTGAAAGGAAAATTAGCGTCCTTTGCGGATGATACGGCCTTGTGCTACTTAGAAAATGACTGGGAAACAGTGGAATCAGACATGAGAAATGACTTATGTTCTCTACAGTGGTGGTTTACTGCAAATCAAATGCTGCTGAGTGCAGAAAAACAAAGTTTATTATTTTCAATCTTAAAAAAATTCAGTATAAGTTTGATCAAGTCAAATACACATGTGCTGACTGTCTGGAACAGGATAGTGCATGTGTAACAAATAAGTGCACTTTAATAGGAAGAACCGATGAATTGAAGTATTTAGGTGTCTTTTTAGATAGTGAGGTTTCATGGAAAATTCATTTAATCAAGTTGAAAAATAAACTGAATAGTACCTTAAGGTATTTTTATTTTTTGAAAAATTTAATTGATAAGGACCTGTTGCGTACCTTGTATTTTGCATTAATTCATAGTAGGATTGAGTATGGGATAGTAGTGTGGGGAAATACTTATGACACTGTTTTAAATCCAATTTTTATTCTACAAAAATACGCGGTGAGGCTAATTTTTAACAAAAATAAATTTGAACATTCACATTCTCTTTTTGTTGATTTAAAAGTTCTACCTCTTAGATATATTTATGTTTATAAGGTATTACAGCTGTTATACTCTGTGAGTGGAAGTAAACCTCACAATGATAATGCCTACAGAGAAAAACTTAGATCAAATAGAAGTTTTTTTGTTCCAAAACCTAATTTAGCTCATTTTACAAGAACTTTCAATTTTATTGCTCCAAGAATATTCAATAAAATACCTGATTTAATTAAATTTGCCAATAGCAAGCAAATTTTTCAGTCTAGATTAAAAAAGTGGTTGTTGGAAAGGGAAGACATAAGTTTTTTACTTTTAATACAAAAGTAGTTTATTTATATATTTTACAGAAGTAAATTTACAGAAGTATATTTTGTATATATTTGATATGTTTTCTTTTTACTTTCACCTAAAAATGTGTTAAATAAGGGCACAAGAGCAAGTTCATGCTCATGTATGTGTGTGTATGTATGTGTGTGTGTATGTGTGTATATATATAAAGCTACTCTTTTTTAAATTATGTACAGTTCAGGCTGTGTATAAATATGTTATTTGGATATTGTTTATTACATATTAAAATGATAGGCACGCTATTGAAAGCCGATCTTATTTTAATTTACAAATTTCTCCGATCGCTGGAAATTATTATTTAATTGATCTTGTAGGAACCTCTAAACAGGATTACCTTAGAGGCCCTAAATTTTCTTGGATTTATATAAATAGTTATGGAGTTGTAATCAGTTTTAAAATGTTATGGTTTACTAGGCTATTGTTATTAAATTGTTTGTTGTTGTCAATGTATATAGTAACATAACTGAAATATATTGTTTGTTTATGTTAATCTTAAAGTTACACATTTAGTTCTCTTGGTCAGACCTGACAAGTAAAGACTTTTATTTTGTAATAGTCTAGAACAATTAGTGATGTTTTATTTTAATATTAAAAGATAGTATGCACAATTAATTCTTGTACAAAAGAATGTAAATTTAAATTTAAAATTCAAGAAAATAAATGAATTCTTCTTCTTCTTCTTCTTTTGTTGGTTGATGAAATATTTGTGTACATTTCATTTTCTAACAAGGATGAATTTTATTTAAAAATATATTGATGAAGTCTTCTTAAATATTATATTTATCTGAAGATGAATAAACTTTACTATCTATTGTATTCAACAAAAATAAAGAATTTTATGCAATATTTCCAAAAACAGATAGTTTTCCGACTTTGTATTTAATCCTGTTTCACAAATATTCTTTTATAAATACACCTAAAAAATCAATTTCACAACTGTCACTTTTATAGTTAAAAAGATGGATTTTCATAATATAAATTCTTCACTTTCTAAATACAAGGGCTATCAGTTGTCCCGTATTTTACCAGGGCGTCCAGTGCTTCGCAGGCGGCACTTCTCATACAGTAAAAAAAGATCCCATCTACTACAAATCTCCCCATTTTGCTTTTAATGTAGGAAACCACCTCTTCGACTAGCTTCCTAGTTAAACTAAAACAGTTTTCGCCAAAAACCAACTGGGCATTAACTTTGGATATATTTAACAGTCGAAACAAATTTCTGAATCAGACATTAGACATTATTTATTCTGAATAAAATACAAAAAGATGTATATCTCATTCGTCATTACAGATAAACTTAAAATAAATAAACAACTAGTGTTAAAATAATATATACACATGACAAAGTAACAAAGACAATGTAAATCTGTTGTTTTCGGGTCAAGTAGACAGGAATTCCTGTAAACTATAAAATTCCTTGCTGATCAAATAATTCCTGACAGATTTCTTGAATCCAGCCCCTTTTAAACTGTTAATTTCAGCAGGGAGTTTGTTATAAAAAACAGGTCCAGTAAAAGATACTCCCCTTTCAGAGAGTGTCAGGCGATGTTGGGGAGTGCGGATATCGTCACCATGCCTGGTCGGATACCTGTGGTTTGCGCCGACAACTGGGAGATCATCAGCATTATATATCGTGGTCATGATTACCCTGAATATGAAAATGGAGGGAAGGGTAAGCAGATTAAGGAGTCGGAAAATTCCTCTACACGAATGCAGTGGAGGTAGTCCTTTCAAGATTCGGACAGCACGTTTTTGCGCCAAGAAAACCTTCAAAGCAAGTTGGAGACCCACCCCACACTTTAATTCCGTACGTCATGACAGAGAGGAAACATCCATAATAAACCATAATCAAGGCATTTAAATCTATGAGAGGATATAAGGTTCTGAGTGCATAACTGACTCGACTTAGCTTACTGCACAGCTGAGATATGTGAGAAGACCATGATAAACCACTGTCCACGGTCAGACCTAGAATCTTGACCGAAGAACATTCTTTTATTTCAAACTGTTCCAAAGATATATGCTGAGGATTTTTATTTTTGGTCAGAAACTGAATAAAAACTGTTTTCTCTGAGTTCAATAAAATATTGTTAACTGATTACCAATGTTGAAGAATTTCCATAGATTCTGTGACTCTATATTGCAGATCAGTTTGAGGACCCCCAAACAGCAGCGTTGTGTCATCCGCATAAAGTATAGATTTGGCCAAAGGAATATGTGAAACAAGATCATTTATATAAATGATGAAGAGCAAGGGCCCTAAAATGCTACCCTGGGGTACCCCATACCTGCATTCAACATATTCAGAACGGCTTCCTAAAATCTCCACGAATTGTCTTCGGCCTGCAAGGTATGACTTGAACCAGGAGAGAGCAACTCCACGCACTCCACACATCTCCAATTTCTCACCAAGGATGTTGTGATCAACCCGATCGAAAGCCTTTGAAAGGTCGCAAAATACTCCCAAGGCTGGATCACGCTGATCCAGCTGTGATACTACATCATTTATAAAATCAACATCTGCTTGAGTGGTTGAACGATTTGGCCTAAAACCATAAGGATGTTATTTTTCTCCAGATGATCCAACAACCTTTTATAGGCAACTTTTTCTAATACCTTTAAAAGCGTGCATAAAATAGAAATAGGTCGATAATTATTGACATCACCTTTGTCCCCCTTCTTAAAAATAGGGACAACCTTAGAAGTCTTATAGATGTTGGGAAAAATGCCTGAGGAAAGTGAAACGTTAAAGAGGTGTATTAGGGGTTCAAGAAGGCCCTGGTAAATTTGTTTGATGAGAAAACTGGATATTTCATCTGTTCCTGAAGACTTCTTAGATTTTAGGGACATGATAGCTTGTTCGACTTCAACTTTATTGACAGGAGCAAAAAATAAAGAACCGCTTGGTGGAAGTTTTTGAGCCAGATTACACGGAACATTAGACTGAAAATTTGAATGAGATGAAATATTTGTGCATGAAATATTTGAGAAATTACTATTAAAAAGATTAACCACTTTAGATAACGACAGAATAGAGTCTCCCTGGTGTTTTAAGGCTGGAAAAGAAGCATTAAGATCGGTCTCACGTGTCTCTCTACGCACAACACTCCAGATTGCCCGCTGCAAGCAATCGGAGCTCTGCACTTCACGAGAAATTGTTGCACGCTTCTCCTCGAGTAAACGCTTACGAAAGAGTTTTTGCCTTTCCTTCAACAATTCTTTTAGCGCTGGATCATTTGAATCGCGGGCCTTAATCCCCAAATCGACATTCCGATTGGCAAAATCCTTTAAACTAGTGCTTAATTTGTGTTTCTTTTTGCCGCCAGGTTTTTTCTGGACTGTTTTGAGAGAAAATGCATTTTCAAAATGTGATTGAACAATTCCAGAAAAAGATTCAAATTTGTTGTCGACACCTTCAATTTTGTTTCAGAAACTCCAGTCTACCTTAGACAAAAAATTGTTGAAATTAATAATATTTTGTTTTGAGAACACTCTTTTGAGAGACCCTACGACCATTGTCGTCGTAAGTAATGCTCTGTGTTGAATCAATTCCGCACGGATGTGGGAAGATGCAGCTGCTGGAAATATAAGTGCGAAGTGGCAAATTATCAATCAGTAATGTGATTTTGGAGTCGAAATTCAATATATTAAATAATTCAATTTAGTTACTTTACATTTAAAATTTAAGCGTGGGTAAATAATAATTTAGCCCAAGATAGTTACTGCACGTGCTGTAACTATCTTTGTACAACTTTGGTAGTATTCCACCAGCTAGACCTTGCCTCCCCCTGTCGGAGCTAGCGCAACGCTTCCTCGCCTAAATATGTGTTCTGATTTGCAATTTATACCAAACCTTCATATTAAGCAACATAAGAATAATAAAACAAAGATAACGCTCAGTTTTTAATTGATGTAAATTAATCATTTATCCAAGTTATCCTCTCTTAGAATGATATATGTACATTATACCAATTCCCGTATTATAAAACATTGTTAAATTTGATTCGAAATCACATTCAAATTCGTACTTCCAATGAATAATCAAATTTAACATTTTTGACAAAATATGTATTCCTATAAAAAGGTAACCAACTGTCGCGTGTAATGTTGCAGCAATACAACACTTGATGTACGCCATGAACGATTGCCGTAGCACACTAACAATCGAAATGATTATAATGAATAATATACAACCATTGCAAGTTTTCTTTCTATAAATTAAATATCAATTAATTCTAAACTGGTAATATTTATTACATTATTCAAGCCTATATGTTGGAAGGGGCCTTTCCAAAAATAAATTTGTATTGGCTTTTTTAAACTGGACTATACATTCAAATTTTGTTCAAATGGATTTTACGGTGAACGTCAGTGATGACCTACCTACTCAACTCACCCATACACGTACTGTAGTAATGAGCCATCCATACACGTACTACGGTGATGACCATCCATACACGTACTGTGGTGATGACCCATCCATACACGTACAGTGGTGTGACCCATCCATACATGTAGTGTGGTGATGACCCATCCATACACGTGGTGTGGTGATGGCCATTTATACACGTACTGCGGCGATGGTCCATCTATACACGTATTGTGGTGATGGCCATCCATACACGTACTGTGTTGATGACCCATCCATACACGTATTGCGGCGATGGTCCATCTGTACACGTATTGTGGTGATGGCCATCCATACACGTACTGTGGTGATGGCCATTCATACACGTACTGCGGCGATGGTCCATTTATACGCGTATTGTGGTGATGGCCATTCATACACGTACTGCGGCGATGGTCCATCTATACACGTATTGTGGTGATGGCCATCCATACACGTACTGTGGTGGTGACCCACCCATATACGTACTGTGACGATGACTATCCATACAGGTGCTGTGGTGATAGCCCATCCATACACGTAATGTGGTGGTGGCCATCCATACAGGTACTGTGATTATGGCCATCCATACACGTACTGTGGTGATGACCCAACCATAGACTTACTGTGGTAATGCTTTTCCATTTTATGGCTCTGTATATTTGAAACCCAGATTGATGTTTGAACATCAGGTAATTGCACAGTTACAAGTGGACATCAGGTAATTGCACAGTTACAAGTGGACATCAGGTACATGCACAGTTATAAGTGGACATCAGGTACTTGCACAGTTACAAGTGGACATCAGGTAATTGCACAGTTACAAGTGGACATCAGGTACTTGCACAGTTATAAGTGGACATCAGGTACTTGCTTACCTATGATATCGACCTAGTAGACCTGTGAAATACAATGTTCTCAATTACACAAGTTGTGATGAAAATCCATAACTAAACTTCAGGAATGGTCTAAATCCAGTAATTATATCTAATATCAGTATGTTCAAATATAACCATATAAATGTACGTAAATATATAATTAAAACATGAGAAACTATGTCTTATTTAAGGCTATTAGACTTTATACAACTAATGATTTCAATTTATCTAAGAGAAAGTGTTAATGTATACGGAAAAGTTTTGCATTTCAAACTTAATAAGTCGTCATAATAAAGTAGATCAACGTACTTAATTCAAACTTTCTGAAAATATGAAGTAGGATTGAAGTTGAATGTCAGTGAATTACTTTCCCCCTTAATGTGGTTTGTGACTCTTTATTTATACCACTCTCAGCGTTTACGTAACTTTTGTTTGGTTTAAGGTATTTTTAATGTGAAATATGTTTACATAGTAGATGTGATGGATACTACATCCGGTGTATTTTGAGCAGAATGTGAAGGATAAAGAAATGTATGACTTCTAACACCCAAATTTGATCAGTAACCCAAAATCCTTTCGAGGGAAGCCCACTTTCTTGACCACCAAATCTTTTTTATAGTTTTATATGGAATCTTGACCACATAGTGTACGCCTCTTTATGTATTTGGTCTGATTATCAGCTAAAATCTCAGTTCTCTCCAAAAACTATGGATCATACCGCTCCTCAACACATTTTACTTAGCTGTTTTTATATAGCATCGAAAGTCATATAAATTATAGCCCATACCTGTATGAAATACAACATTAATAACGTTTAACAATATTAAATATTGTGATAGTCTAGTTGAATGTATTTTAATTAGTTTTTATGTGTTAATACCGGGAGACCGACTTCACTCAGTTGAATTTTGCAAACTGAAGCATTCACATCTCCTAGTGAATCCTGAGGATCGTTTGTTGTTGCTCTCTACCTTGTAGGTTAGTAATAAAATTACGTTTCGGAGGTCTTCCACATTTACCTTAGCCTCTTTGTGGAACTCGGCCTGTGGCCTCGCCAAGACGCTCTGCAACAGGCCTCTTTGTGGAACTCGGCCTACGGCCTCGCGGAGGAAATTTCGCCCTGAGGCTTCACCAAAGCATTCTGATATGATACAGTTGTCCCATTTGTAGATCTCGGCATGTCGTTTCGTGAGGAAGATCGGCCTACAGCCTCCCCAGGATTCTTAAGCAGTATGACCATGAATTTGGGGTTTTAGGGCAATGTAATCCAAAAACTAGAAGTCCGATTTTATAAAATCTGATGGCATATTAGTTATCAATAGAATAATATCTTTAACTTGATACCTCACTTGGGTGTATTAGTTTAATAAGATAATTTAATGATTAATTATGACAGTAAATACAAATAGGATATAAACACATGTATTAATAATGAGTAAAAAGGAAAACAGTGATAGTGAAAAAAACAATCTGACAAATTATATAAGTTGGTAATTATACACAACCGCATGTTAAAAAAAATATTAAATAATTCCATCACATATGAACAAGTAAGGAAACAAACAGACATGATCTACTAAACAATAAATTGTTAAATAATTCCCACACGGGACGTCTAGAAACCTCTGGGGCATAATCAGACTATTCTCCGGATTGAGACCGGTACCAATCGATTTCTCGTGGTCCCCCCCCCCCCCAATTTAAAATCTTTGGAGCGAAACAATTTCGTCTAGACGTGGCTTATTTTAGATAATAAGATATTTAAAATATTAGAATAATTTAATAATAGGAACGCTTAAACAATAATTAATAGATCCTTAATATGCGTAATAAAGTTTTAGTTTCCTAAGCTACATTAAAATAATCGATGATTTAATTTTACTCTTTACGTTTAGTGCTGAATTTCTAGTATATTAGTAAATTTTACCAATGTAAATATATTTTAACGAACTGTGTGTTTCATATTTACATGTTTTTGTTTTTTTTATGTTATATAGTTATTTTTTATGTTAAATCTACTATTCGTTCTTAAAAGGCTCATTGTCCAGGTAAAGCACACAGTTTTTATTCATAATTTAGAATGTATAAAATCAATGTAAGTGAAATCATTTTAAAGCCCAGCTCTTCCCCCTAGCGTTAACTACTGAGAGGCTTCTTTAACTTGTGACATTCAGTATTGCTAGTGTTTAGCTTAGATATGGCTTCCTAAACTGAAGGAGAAAACTTGGCACCTGTTACAGCATACAGTCCGACTTGCTAATATTGTGGTTGTACTCGTACTTGATTGTGTGTATACCTACTCTCTAAATGATAGTGATGTACACAAATATATTTAGATATAAATAGTTTTTAGTTTATAATATTTAGTGTTTAATAATATCTCAGAACCGTTGTTTTTCATTAACAAAATAATAAATTACACTAAACACAAACTGTTATTGCTTATATATTTATTGAATTACTAACATTTAGTAGTGACGACCTTACCAAAGCGAAAAATGACAAGCAAAAATGAGTAGACAAAATTAATCCACATAATTAAAAGCAAAATATTTTAATGCAATACTGACAAAAATAACTATTCTGGATCATGACATTCATAATGTTGTGTTTAGTGGTTCCTCAAGTGTGTATGTTGATTATTAGTTTCTGTGGTTATATATTTAATCAAAATGTGAAAAAAACCTAGTAAAAAAGGGTCAAAATAAAATTATCCTAGAAATAAATTACTATAAGTTCAGTGAATATCCTTTTTTTTTTCATGCCCATTAATTATGAATCTTCATACATTCTCAAGGAAAATGTAACTATCGACAATTTATTTAATATTCTTTACTTCCATTACTTCACATTCTCACGAATGAGGGGATGGGGATGAGGGGATGAGAGGAATGAGGGGATGTTTTACAAGTATTAGGCGTGACTCTTGTGTCCATATTTGATTGATGCACACGTTGAAATGATGGTCAGTAATCAAATATTTATTTACGCAACCTATAATGTTTGTAACAGTGCAGCTTAAGTCACTATTCTCAAATTTACTTCTGCTGTTAAATTTTCTGCATACATTTCATTAAATAACTGAAAATTCTTGAAGAATGTTGCAAAAGCGTAAGGCCGTTGTTTTTTACAACTATTCCCCATTCTTGTACCACTCCATACATCAAACATAGTTTGAAAATTCTAAATGAATATTTTTCAATTAACTAACCTCAACTAATCCAAACACTAAATTCAATGAATTATACGATAAAACATTAAATTCACACAAGTAATATCCAAACAGCATCAAGTACGTTTAAATAATTAAAATGTACGTACCGTATATGTAGCATTTGAATCCAAACCGTGGTTGTATCCTCTTTGTAAAATAACAAACTGACACTAAACCTGTAACTAAGGCATCAATAAACTCAACAACGATGTAAATTTAAACAGGCCAGTGTATAATTATTAATGTATTTAGAAGACACGGTCTTGGCCATAATAATGGTATCGGCTGAACGTAACAGTGACAACTGACGCGTTTTCCTTCACGCTAACACATTTCGACGACTGGTAATATACTATATTTAAAGCAAATGATATGGAGACAATTGTATATAAGATCGGTCTAAGGCCATCCTTAAGGTCCGTGGTATATATAGAGAGCGCGCGGTAGAGGGTCGCGCATCCCGTCGCCCACTGACAGGGAGGTTGCCGCCACTCCACCCCTTAGCATCGTGCGCGGGCGCCAACACCACGTGCACTCGCCCACACAATTACTCTAAAAGCCAGGCTGAATCATTGACTAGAGTTTCTACACGGTCCGACTTTATTTCCCCAGCAGGTGTTTCTGCGTGTGTACTCTCACAAAAAGAGAACTCAATATGTGATGTCTATTGTTGAAATTATAATATCACAACTGTTCCCCATAACAGTGCAGGGAGAAACTAGATGAAAACATTGTTTGACCTCACGATGTTAGCCTTGGTGTCCTGATCATGTGAACACATTTTATTCACATATCTAATACATTTTTTATTACAGATTGGAATTCAAAATCTTGTTTTCACTTTCTGTGCAATTTGCAACAGCTTAACTCACGTCTAGTAGTCATTCATTTATAGTTAGGATATTTTCACTTGGCTAACACATTGGCAAATTTTGACTAATCTGAAATTTGATCAGTTATCGATTATCAGGTCTGAGGTCTTAAATACCTAGCTTGTAAGTTTAGTTATAATTGTATAGTACTGTAAATTTTGTTGATGTCATAATTACTATGTCATATATGCCTTTGAAATGATCGATGAAAAATAAAAATTTATTTTTAAAAGAAAACAGTTTTTCATCAGATTAAAAATTAAATTTCCGTAAAGTCAGAAGAGGGTGGTATAATATGCACGGTAGTTAGTTTTAAGTAGCCATGCTTCGCTGTGAGATTTTGGTGAATATAAACATATGTCAGATATTTTAAATGCTAAATCTTTAAGTCAGTGCAAAGTGTGTTTTTAATTTTCTTTCAATACATATATGTTCAAGCAGTCTGCTTGAAACTGAAGAAATTAAAATAACACTTACCACAAAGAAATAATAAGATTACAAAATTAATCTCTATAAAAGAAAGCAAAATGAACTTTACATATTTAGCTATCCTAACATTTTCAAGTTTGGCGTGTAATGTATAAGGAATATAAATCAACAGGACGAAATAAACATAAAACATATAAAATAAACCTAAATGAACTAAAAATAAGTCCCGTTATCAAGTAAACTTGTAAAAAAGGACACTTTAATCAAAAGTGAAGAAAAACGTGAAATGGTAAAGGGAGTAATGAGTTTGAAGAGTAGCAGAAACCACTGATGTTTCATTAATCAACAGAGGACGGTGCAACTTGACATTTGTACTAATAATAATAATGTTTATGGCATCAAACCTCAAATGAGGTATTACAATATATAATATAATAAATATAATAAAAATTTAGTTAGATCTACATATAAATTACAGTTGAATTTTAAAAAAAATTTCAATGTTGTTCAAACACTCCTCTAATAAATAGTTGCATATATTTTTTAAATTGTTTCATTTCCACATTTCTTAATTTATAATGTACGCTAGTAGGTTTGGCGTTGTCTGGTAGTATTCCCAAAAAAACTATGATATTCAGATATAATAGTTGGAATTGTTTGGATTATTTTTGAAACTTTATCAATAATTATATTACTAAGCTTTCCAACAATATATTTCTTACCTTTAAAATTTAGATGTAGACCATGTGTGTAGTGTAAGAGGAACGGAATATGTTATTTAGTGATATAAATGTTAAATGTTGGTAAGTATTGGCTAAATAATGCAGCTTTTCGTTGTTGATATGAATAATTTTGTTGTTTAAGTTGGTATTATCATATCTGAGTGGTATCCCAACTATAATTACCTTAGTGTGCTTCAGATTCTGTACATTTTTCTCAAACTCATTTAATATTTCTTCTTCTTTTGTTTCGTTTATATCATTCGTTTATATCACTAACCCCCAACCCAATATAAGCCAACATCAATACAATACAAGAAATACAGGGGATTTTATACACAATAAGCATCGCCTCAGCTTGTTTCAAAGTTGTCCCACTTATATGGGAGGGAAATTTTTTAACAGACTGCCTTATGAAATTAAGTCAATTGAACCAATGTCTATATTTAGAAAATCACTTAAGCAATATTTAATAGAAAATGTGTTTTACTCTGTTAAAGAATTTACTAATCCTGACAGTATATTATGATGAATGTGAGGTAGAAAGTTGAAATATGTATTTTTTAGTGTTTGTATCGCATTTTGTAAATATTTGTTAGTATTTAAGGATTATTGACAATGTCACCTGTTCAGTAGCACTGCTATGTATTTTTGAACGTTTTTTGTGACAATAAAGCAATTTGAATTTGAATTTAGTACCACCAAGAATTATTACATAATCGTTTATTGTCATATTCTCTGCTTCTTTTTCGATTCCAGTCAAAATATGTTTAATCTTCCCATTAGGTTTAAAAATACATGTAACATTGTCTATTTTTGTTTTGTTTTCAATTAATTTTCTTATTTGACGGCCATAACTGTCTGCGAACATTTTTATTTTAATGCCATTATAGTTTCCATGTGAATGATTAACTGATTCTGGAATGATTTCATGTATTTTCTGATTGAGGCTACTATTTATCTTGTTATGGACTATATTCTCTTTTTTTATCTGGAGTTACTTCAGTCAATTTTATTTTTTCTCTAATAGTAGTATGAGGATGATCATGATTTTTATTAGATGATTTTATCTTCTTTTTATATTTTATATTCTTTAAATTATTACCTATTACATCCATATTATTGGTGTTTTTAAAATGTTTACACTTATTGTTATTTTTTCAGTTATAGGTTCATTTTCTAAGAAGTTGTTGATATTTTCATGTGAAAGTGGTGAGAATCTGTTATTGCATGGAATGATAGTGTGTTCTTCTGATGAAAGTTTTTGTATATTTGTTTATTTTGAAGTATATGTTTTACTTGTTTGAATTTTCTTATTTCTTTTTGTTGTGTTTGATTTAAATTTAGCATAATTTGTATTCATTTTTCAAAATATTGCAATCATCCTGATCAATATTTGATATGCAACATTCAAAATCTGTTTGAGAACTACCATTCTGATTTTTTAGGATAATGTTTATTATAGATGTTGCATTGACAATGACATGTAATCCACAATCATAGGTATTTTGTTGCTGTAATGTTTTAACTTCATGAAATATGAAGCCTGGATTAATATTTGTTAATTAATATTAATACTACTGATTATATAACGTACATTCAATGGAGGTCACTGATGATAAGTGAGGGGAGGGGTATTTAGATCATAATCAATTCAACTGATAAGGTAAACCTGACTGTGGACAGTGTCTACCTCCACACCGCCACAGGTAGATAAATTGTAAACGGTCGGACCAGTTATATCAAAATGAG
This sequence comes from Stictocephala bisonia, assembly GCA_035578905.1. NCBI lineage: Eukaryota > Metazoa > Arthropoda > Insecta > Hemiptera > Membracidae > Stictocephala > Stictocephala bisonia. The sequence goes on along the minus strand of JAQJVL010000462.1, from coordinate 350,028 downwards.
GTCAGAAAATACTATATTTATTTTAGAGATTAAAAATGTATTTAATAATTCGTAGTTTTGTCGTTTATTGCGAATGATAACATCGGTTCTAATTGGCGGATAAAAGTATATAATAATCCACCCTATTTTAGCTATTAGCATGGAAATATCTTCAAACCTTTTCTTGGTATGAATCAATCTGGTTGAAATTGTTGTGATCACGTAATGTCTTTGACATATTTAATTTAGAATGGGTTTGAAAATAAAAATAAAACAGCAGTATTTGTAGATTTTTCAACAGCCCATAACTCAGTCTATAGAAAGGGCATGTGACTTAATTTTTTAAACTTAACTCCATGTCATCAATTGTTATAATTTCTGAATTCTACCCTCAGCAAAATATTCAATTAAAGTTTGCCTGGGTCTCAGAGAAAGTTCTTTTAGGCACCTACATGATGGATTGGAACAACCCTCTGTTCTTGCTCCTCTATTACACAATATATACACTGCTGACATTACCACCACATTATCCAAAACATTCCTATACGCTAGTGATATATAAACTGCTGACATTACCACAACACAGTCCAGAACATTCGTATACGCTGGTGATATATACACTGCTGATATTACCACCACAAAGTACAGAACATTCCTATACGCTGGTGATATATACACTGCTGATATTACCACCACACAGTCCAGAACATTCGTATACGCTGGTGATATATACACTGCTGACATTACCACCACAGTCCAGAAAATCCGTATACGCTGGTGATATATATACTGCTGACATTACCACCACACAGTCCAGAACATTCGTATACGCTGGTGATATGTACACTGCTGACATTACCACACACAGTTCAGAACATTCGTATACGCTGGCGATATAAATACTGCTGACATTACCAGCACACAATCCAGCACATTCGTATACACTGGTGATATATACACTGCTAACATTACCACCACACAGTCCAGAACATCCGTATACGCTGGTGATATATACACTGCTGACATTATCACCACACAGCCCAGAACATTCGTATACGCTGGTGATACATATACACTGCTGACATTACCACCACACAGTCCAGAACATTCGTATACGCTGGTGATATATACACTGCTGACATTACCACCACACAGTCCAGAACATTCGTATGTGATGGTGTTATATACACTGCTGATATTACCACAACAAAGTCCAGAACATTCGTATACGCTGGTGATATATACACTGCTGACGTTACCACACACAGTCCAGAACATTCGTATACGCTGGTGATATAAATACTGCTGACATTACCACCACACAGCCCAGAACATTCGTATACACTGGTGATACATATACACTGCTGACATTACCACCACAGTCCAGAAAATCCGTATACGCTGGTGATATATACACTGCTGACATTACCACCACACAGTCCAAAACATTCGTTTACGCTGGTGATATATACACTGCTGACATTACCACCACACAGTCAAGAACATTCGTATACGCTGGCGATATAAATACTGCTGACATTACCACCACACAGTCCAGAACATTCGTATACGCTGGTGATATATACACTGCTGACATTACCACCACACAGCCCAGAACATTCGTATACGCTGGTGATATATATACACTGCTGACATTACCACCACACAGCCCAGAACATTCGTATAAGCTGGTGATACATATACACTGCTGACATTACCACCACACAGTCTAGAACATTCGTATACGCTGGTGATATATACACTGCTGACATTACCACCACACAGTCCAGAACATTCGTATATGCTGGTAATATATACTGATGACATTACCACCACACAGTGCAGAACATTCGTATACACTGGTGATACATATACACTGCTGACATTACTACCACACAGTCCAGAACATTCGTATACGCTGGTGATATATACACTGCTTACATTACCACCACACAGCCCAGAACATTCGTATACGCTGGTGATATATACACTGCTGACATTACCACCACACAGTCCAGAACATTCGTATATGCTGGTGATATATACACTGCTGACATTAACACCACACAGTCCAGAACATTCGTATACGCTGGTGATATCTATACACAGCTGACATTACCACCACAAAGCCCAGAACATTCGTATACGCTGGTGATACATATACACTGCTGATATTACCACCACACAGTCCAGAACATTCGTATACGCTGGTGATACATATACACTGCTGACATTACCACCACACAGCCCAGAACATTCGTATACGCTGGTGATATATATACACTGCTGACATTACCACCACACAGCCCAGAACATTCGTATACACTGGTGATACATATACACTGCTGACATTACCACCACACAGTCCAGAACATCCGTATACGCTGGTGATATATACACTGCTGACATTATCACCACACAGCCCAGAACATTCGTATACGCTGGTGATACATATACACTGCTGACATTACCACCACACAGTCCAGAACATTCGTATACGCTGGTGATATATACACTGCTGACATTACCACCACACAGTCCAGAACATTCGTATACGCTGGTGATATATACACTGCTGACATTACCACCACACAGTCCAGAACATTCGTATACGCTGGTGATATATACACAGCTGACATTACCACCACACAACCCAGAACATTCGTATACGCTGGTGATACATATACACTGCTGACATTACCACTACACAGTCCAGAACATCCGTATACGCTGGTGATATATACACTGCTGACATTACCACCACACAGCCCAGAACATTCGTATACGCTGGTGATACATATACACTGCTGATATTACCACCACACAGTCCAGAATATTTGTATACGCTGGTGATATATACACTGCTGATATTACCACCACACAGTCCAGAACATTCGTATATGATGGTGATATATACACTGCTGATATTACCACCACACAGTCCAGAACATTCGTATACACTGGTGATATATACACTGCTAACAATACCACCACACAGTCCAGAACATTCGTATACGCTGGTGATATATACACTGCTGATATTACCACCACAAAGTCCAGAACATTCATATGTGATGGTGATATATACACTGCTGATATTACCACAACAAAGTCCAGAACATTCGTATACGCTGGTGATATATACACTGCTGACATTACCACACACAGTCCAGAACATTCGTATACGCTGGTGATATAAATACTGCTGACATTACCAACACACAGCCCAGAACATTCGTATACACTGGTGATACATATACACTACTGACATTACCACCACACAGTCCAGAACATTCGTATACGCTGGTGATATATACACTGCTGACATTACCACCACAGTCCAGAAAATCCGTATACGCTGGTGATATATACACTGCTGACATTACCACCACACAGTCCAGAACATTCGTATACGCTGATGATATATACACTGCTGACATTACCACCACACAGTCCAGAACATTCGTATATGCTGGTGATATATACACTGCTGACATTAACACCACACAGTCCAGAACATTCGTATACGCTGGTGATATCTATACACAGCTGACATTACCACCACACAGCCCAGAACATTCGTATACGCTGGTGATACATATACACTGCTGACATTACCACCACACAGTCCAGAATATTCGTATACGCTGGTGATACATATACACTGCTGGCATTACCACCACACAGCCCAGAATATTCGTATACGCTGGTGATACATATACACTGCTGGTATTACCACCACACAGCCCAGAACATTCGTATACGCTGGGGATATATACACTGCTGACATTACCACCACACAGTCCAGAACATCCTTATACGCTGGTGATATATACACTGCTGACATTACCACCACACAGCCCAGAACATTCGTATACGCTGGTGATACATATACACTGCTGACATTACCACCACACAGTCTAGAACATTCGTATACGCTGGTGATATATACACTGCTGACATTACCACCACACAGTCCAGAACATTCATATATGCTGGTGATATATACACTGATGACATTACCACCACACAGTCCAGAACATTTGTATACGCTGGTGATACATATACACTGCTGACATTACCACCACACAGTCCAGAACATTCGTATACGCTGGTGATATATACACTGCTGACATTACCACCACACAGCCCAGAACATTCGTATACGCTGGTGATATATACACTGCTGACATTACCACCACACAGTCCAGAACATTCGTATACGCTGGTGATATATATACACAGCTGACATTACCACCACACAGCCCAGAACATTCGTATACGCTGGTGATACATATACACTGCTGACATTACCACCACACAGTCCAGAACATCCGTATACGCTGGTGATATATACACTGCTGACATTACCACCACACAGCCCAGAACATTCGTATACGCTGGTGATACATATACACTGCTGACATTACCACCACACAGCCCAGAACATTCGTATACGCTGGTGATACATATACACTGCTGACATTACCACCACATAGTCCAGAACATTCGTATACGCTGGTGATATATACACTGCTGACATTACCACCACACAGTCCAGAACATTCGTATATGCTGGTGATATATACACTTATGACATTACCACCAACCAGTCCAGAGCATTCGTATACGCTGGTGATATATACACTGCTGACATTACCACCACACAGTCCAGAATATTCGTATACGCTGGTGATACATATACACTGCTGACATTACCACCACACAGCCCAGAATATTCGTATACGCTGGTGATACATATACACTGCTGGTATTACCACCACACAGCCCAGAACATTCGTATACGCTGGTGATCATATACACTGCTGACATTACCACCACACAGTCCAGAACATTCGTATACTCTGGTGATATATACACTGCTGACGTTACCACCACACAGTTTAGAACATTCGTATACGCTGGTGATATATATACACTGCTGACATTACCACCACACAGTCCAAAAAAATCCGTATATCCTGGTGATACCGCTCTCGCAGCTCAACACGAGGATATATCAAAATCAGAAAGAACGCTTACACTTGATTTATTCAACCTCAATAATTATAATGGGGAACTTTTTCCTCATTAATAAAAATATGCATTTAGTGTTTTTCAAAAAAGCCGTCATTTTTCAATATGGCAGACAACTTAATTTTTTCTTTTAGAACGCTATGTATTTAATGTTTGTTTCTGATATAAAATGTAATTTTAAAACTTTTTTAATATTTGCAATTTTCCCGTAATATTAGCCGTTTCTAAAATATATCTCTTTAATATCTCTTTTTTTGTTGTCAATGTAAGAGACTGAACTAAATGAACATTGAGCACAACAGTTTTGTTTTACAGTAAAACAATGTAAGCCTACTTTGAGAGAGAGCAAAGTAGGGCAATTATGGTTGTATGTAAATTAATATTGTAACCTTGCTATTTCAATCAGAGTTTTCTTATAGTGTACAAACTTTGGTTGTCTAAAAAATCATAAAGTCTACTTTTAGATTCCGTAAAGTACGGCAATTAACCCTAAATCAATGAAATATTGGGTTTCTCGCCATATTTAGACATGTCCTATGATCTGGCTATGAAAACTAAATTATTAAATTTACGATTGCAAGCAGTTTGTTCTCCTAGATAACAAAGTTTCATAGTCTAGAAAAATCTGTAAGTCTACTTTTAGAGGACGCAAAGTACGGTAATTGACTTTGAATCAGTGAAATATCCTGTTTCTAGACATGTCTAGCCATGTCCTATGACCTGGCTATACATGTGTTCAGATTAATAGTATATTTTCCCATTTAATACAGTATGTTCTCCTAGATAACAAAGTTCCAGTCTAGAAAAATCTATAAGTCTACTCTTAGAGGCCGTAATTTAACTGATTTGATTTACACGCACAAATTGAAAATCTATCTAGCTCTACCTAAGGATGAAGGAGGTGAAATGGAGAAAAAAGTCATAGGGCAAAGTTGTAGATCGTCTCAAATCAGGCACAGAAAATGGTGATAGTTTTGCTGTAGAACCGTTCATTTAGCCGCTACAGTCCAATTAGAGAAACGCCGTTTCTTTATGCCATCTTCGATTTACTAAGAATTGTTCAAAATCCCTTCTTATTGCACATCTACAGTATAAGACCTTTGAATACAAAGTTTCAGCCTCGTAGGCTCAGTACTTTTTTAGTTACAGCGATGAGTGAGTGAGTCAGTGGTATTTGGCTTTTAAAGGTATAGAAAATAATTCCATCATATATGGACAAGTAAGTCAATCGACAAATGGAGACCGGTGCCAATCGATTTTTCGTGGTCGGAAACCCCTAAAAATATTTAAAATATTTGAAGAAAAAAATTTTGATGCCCCCACAAATTTTGCTTTTTGTAGAGTCAATGAGCATAAGACCTTTGTTTCTACAAAATTTCAGCCTCGTAGGCTTAGTACATTTTTAATTACAGCGATGAATGAGTGAGTCAGTGGTATTTGTCTTTAATAGGTATAGATATAGATTGAGTCTAGGTTTGTACTGTACAGGGTGATTTTTTAAGTGTGCCACCATTGGAATCTTTTAAACCTGCAGAGATACACAAACTTTAAATGGGGAACTTCACCGACTTCTTCCTGATTAATAAAAATATGCATTTAGCGTTTTTTTAATCCTTATTTTTTTCTTATGGAACTCTATCTATTTAATGACTGTTTCTGATAGAAAATGTAATTTTAGGACTTTTTTATACTTTGCACTTTTTCTTTAATATTAGCTGTTTTTAATCTATGGACACTCAAATAGGTAAAAACGGCAACTTTTGAGGGAGCCAAGGCATTGAATGTTAAAAGATATACTGTGTTTTGATTACATTCATATCATAATAATTTACTTATGTTGTGCTAAGGGCTATTTTTTTATACAAAATATGTTTAATTGTGAAACTAAAAAAGGAAACAACAAATGTTTTTAAAATTAGTAGTAGAAACTGGGTTATTAAAAAATTGTATTGTGCTAAAGATATTCAACTTTTATGATGACTAATATGTATGAATTGAAGCCTGGGTCCTAATATTACAGAATAAAACATGGCTGTTATTTCAATTTTGCAATGTCATAAGTTTTTAACTATTTGAGTGTCCAAAACCAAAATTCATATTCATACTACTTAAGAATCCTGGCGAGGCAATATGCCGATCTTCCTCACGAGGCGACATGCCGAGATCCACAAATGGGACTGTAGCAGAGTGCCTTTGTGAGGCCGCAGGCCGAGCTCTTCTACGAGGTCATAGGCCGATTTTGTCAAAGAGGCTAAAAGCAGAGTTCCCAGGCGATGCCGCAGGCCGAGCTTACTTCACGAGCGCAGCGAGTACTTTTACGGGTGGGCGGCTGGGTCAACACCATTGTACGTGTACGGGTGGGCCGGTGGGTCAACACCACTATACGTGTATGGGTGGGTGGGTGGGCACGCGAAGCGTGCAGGGGTTTCCCCTAGTAAAGTATATATATATATCCAAATGTTAGGTCCAAAGCCTTACAGTTTTTTTAAACTGTGATCGGCTTGTCAGTAAGCCAATTTTATTTGGCTTTTATATTATTTAAGGTTTAAAAGAACAAATTCATTATGCAGACTAAATTGAGATCAAATGTTATGTCCTCATACAGTTGGGATATGATGATACAAAATACAAGGTACGATATAGACTCAGACGAAGTGATGTCATATGTATAAATATATATAAATATGTATAAATATATATAAGTGATGTCATATATATAAATGATGTCATACACCCACTTGGCCCGGGCATTTATAAAACCTAATCTGTAAGTTAATATAAACAATTATCACTTAATTTTGCACTCAGATCCTTAACAAATTCTTTTGTTGGACGGATGCATTTTTTCTCTTGATTCTGTTCATACAATATCATGAAGAACTTTGCTTTTTGATTCTAAATTGTTCTACCAGACCTGAAATGTCGATGCGTTACTCATAGGCCCCTATATAAAATCAATAAGTATATGTATTACATACACACGACTGTTAAATCAATAAGTATATGTATTATATACACACGGCTGTTAAATCGTTCGTCAAGGTATGGTTTTACAATTCAATTGTTTCAATAAATTGTGTGATTTTTTTCCAATTTAAATAATTTTTTAATTGCCTAATATTGAACTTTCTTTATAAGTCATGTAAATTTGTACATGTTAAACAAAAATCACTCAAATTTCATATAAAATGTTATTGAAAAAATCAGGAAATTCTATAAAAATATAATGAGAGAGCTAAGCTGGTCAAAGCCCTACTTTGAATCCAACAAGTAGAATCCTCAACTTGCTTGGTAATGTTAATTATATGAGCAATAAAATACTACGTAATTGGACAAACTGTTAAATACTTACTATGCTAATTTGTAGCTACAGTGAAAGAATCAAATCAATATAATAATTAGTTGTTACTAAGTTTTATATACTTCCAAATATTGACATATTTTGGAGTCTTAAAACAGTGAAGTAAATTAACTAATTTCTGGGTCTAAGGAATACTTGTGTTACTTACAGTGGCATAAAGTGTTGTAAAGCAGCAATAATTTATCAAATAAAATGAAAAGCATCACTTGAACGATAATGACTGCGTACTTATACATGTATAAGTACGATATACATACGTACTTTACATATATACGTGCATACATACTGTGAATACATACTGTGCATATATACTGTGCATACATACTGTACATACATAATGTACATACATACTATACATACATACTGTACATACACACTGTACATACGTAATGTACATATATACGTGCATACACACTGTGCATACTTTCTGTACGTACTGAGACCCATTCCCCACAAAAACTGGAAGTCGTGCCATCTGGAGGATGGCTCAAAACCAGTCAAGCGTTAGGATCACGGGTGGCAGTTGGAGGGTCAAATTACAACTCGGCAGCTGAGCAAAAACTAATTTATTTTCAAGAAAAATTTAATTAATTAATCTGACAAACCGGCAGAAGGCCACAATATCAAAAATTACACTTAAGAAAAACAAGCTACACAAAATTAACAAGAAATAACAAACTAACAGGAAAACAACAAACACCATAACTACCCAAGTTAAAACCACAGGTGCATATCTGCAGAAAACTAGAGACACCAACAATTTTATAAAACTTACAATGAAAAATTTAGAAAAATTTAGACAACATACCGGCAATTTAGCCCACATCCCATGATTCCATCGAGGTCAAGGAGTAAGCCGGGGTCCTTGGGCAGCTCCGAATAGAAGTTACAGAAATAATACAATAAATAATCCCCTTATGGTGAAGATTTTAAAAAAGAAGTAATTAAAAATAAAATATAACACGGTACCGTTTCATTACCAGCTGACATCAATAATACAATAATACAAATAAATAAATCAATACTAAATAACTTTACCACTAGGCCTAACAACAATATAAACAATCCCATAATTAATCAGTGCCCCAGAATATTTGTTTTTTTTTAACTATAAATAAATACTGTACAATGATAACAAGAAAAATAAACCTCTAAAAACGTAAATAAATATAATAACAAACAAAATTAGCAGGTATACACTATTAAAAAAATTATGACCAAAATAAAAATCGTTTGGCTGCGTTCAAGTTCATTTTATAAAGATAACTTTCAGTTCATTTATGAAGGGCGTGGCCTAGTGGAGAACATCTTCTTTTTTTCTTTTTATTTTTCTTTTCCTTTTTTTATCTCACAAAAAATTACAACCCCCACCAGCTCAGCCGACGGGAAAAACGTGGAACGCACTGACCTGAGGACTGAAGAACCCCACCCAGAGATGTAGAGAGGGCAGCGAGGGGCAAAGCTCGGCTCAATCACATGGTCACCAGGCCAGGCTTGCAGTAGAGATGGTAGAACTTCACACGGACGGCAGGCTGAGGGAAAACGTCCCACTCAAGGACCCTGGATTGCGAGGACAAACACAGCACATTAGAAACGTACAGCCAAACCTTTATACAAAAATATTACACATAACAAACTAATAAACATGGAATGGCAAAACAAAACAAGAACAGACAAAATTGAACATGATTGGAGCAGACTAGATAATAAGAGATTAATTTTAGAATACAAAGTTTATGTTAGGAAAAATATTTATTTAAACCAAATTACAACTTAACAAATTATAAAAGAATTACGTATATGGAAGTGAAAATGACAAGCTGAAAAACTAGGTTACATGTACAGAAAGCAAAATGTTACAAATGAAAATCAAACTAAACATATAGGCTAGGTCAATGAACAAAAATATGGCAAATTGGTAACTCTAACTGCAAAAGGCTCAATAAAATGTATACCAAACTAAAACTGAACCAAAAACCAAACATAATAAAGAAATTAATTATAACCTAGTAACCTTGAGCACATGGCACGAACCTAGGTTGACAAAGATCTAGACAAAGAACAAAACCCTGAAAACAACAAATAATCCCGATTATTATTATCATTAAAAAAAATATTTTCACCAAAAGGGTGATTAGATATTCGAAATTACAAAATGAACACTTACGTTTTGAGTCTTTAGCCAACAAATATGTCGTGACGAAAGGCGGAGAACAAGTCAAACGACAGGCCAACCTGACACACGAGAGCTGGAACAAGGAACGACCGAATCGGAGCCATCGGCCACCAAAGTAAGCAAAACGCAGCGCACGAGCGTTCTCAGGCAGCCTGGCTAACCACGACGAAACATAACAAAAATGTACCAGTCAGACGACCCAGTACAATACTTACTGTACATACACACTGTGCATACTTACTGTACATACATAATGAACATACTCACTGTACATACACACTGTACATACATACTATACATACACACTGTGCATACTTACTGTACATACACACTGTGCATACTTACTGTACATACATACTGTACATAAATATTGTACATACATACTGTACATACATACTTTACATAAATACTGTACATAAATACTGTACATACACACTGTGCATACTAAATGTACATACATACTGTACATGAATAATGTACGTACATACTTACTGTACATAAATACTGTACATACTTACTGTACATAAATACTGTACATATATACTGTGCAGACATATTGTGCATACTTACTGTACATACATACTGTACATAGTTACTGTATATACATACTGTACATAATTACTGTATATACATACTGTACATAAATAATGTACATAAACTGTACATACACACTGTTCATACTTACTGTACATACATACTGTACATAAATACTGTACATACATACTGTACATAAATACTATACATAAATTCTGTACATACTTACTGTACATACATACTGAACATACTCACTGTACATACATAATGAGCAAACATACTGAACATACTCACTGTACATACACACTGAACATACTCACTGTACATACATACTGTACATAAATACTATACATAAATACTGTACATACTTACTGTACATACATATTGTACATACACACTGTGCATACTTACTGTACATACACACTGTGCATAATTACTGTACATGCATACTGTACAATACTTACTGTACATACATACTGTGCAAACTTACTGTACATACATACTGTGCAAACTTACTGTACATACATACTGTGCTAACTTACTGTACATACATACTGTGAAAACTTACTGTACATACACACTGAACAAACTCACTGTACATACATACTGTGCAAACTTACTGTACATACATACTGTGCAAACTTACTGTACATACATACTGTGCAAACTTACTGTACATACACACTGAACATACTCACTGTACATACATACTGTGCAAACTTACTGTACATACATAATGTGCAAACTTACTGTACATACACACTGAACATACTCACTGTACTTACATACTGAACATACTCACTGTACATACATACTGTGCAAACTTACTGTACATACATACTGTGCAAACTTACTGTACATACATACTGTACAATACTTACTGTACATACATACTGTACAATACTTACTTTACATACATACTTTGCAAACTTACTGTACATACATACTGAACATACTCACTGTACATACATACTGTGCAAACTTACTGTACATACATAATGTGCAAACTTACTGTACATACACACTGACCATACTCACTGTACTTACATACTGAACATACTCACTGTACATACATACTGTGCAAACTTACTGTACATACATACTGTGCAAACTTACTGTACATACATACTGTACAATACTTACTGTACATACATACTGTACAATACTTACTTTACATACATACTTTGCAAACTTACTGTACATACATACTGAACATACTCACTTTACATACATACTGTGCAAACGTACTGTACATACATACTGTGCAAACTTACTGTACATACATACTGAACATACTCACTGTACATACATACTGTGCAAACTTACTGTACATACATACTGTGCAAACGTACTGTACATACATACTGTGCGAACTTACTGTACACACATACTGAACATACTCACTGTACATTCATACTGTACAATACTTACTGTACATATATACTGTGCAAACTTACTCTACATACATACTGTGCAAACATACTGAACATACTCACTGTACATACATACTGTGCAAACTTACTGTATATAATACTGTGCAAACTTACTGTAAATACATACTGAACATACATACTGTGCAAACTTACTATACATACATACTGTGTAAACTTACTGTACATACATACTGAACATACTCACTGTACATACACACTGAACATACTCACTTTACATACATACTGTGCAAACTTGAATGTACAAAAATAAATAGACTATACATTCATAAAAATATTAAAAAGTTGCCGAACGTGATTTTTCTCTATTTTTCAAATTAATTTAACATATAAACTAGGTATAACTTTTTTGTAAGGCTTATGTAATCACTAATCTTACTGATACTGAAGAATATTCTAATGCTAAAGGTGGCATATGTGAGCAAAGCAAAATACTTTATCGCAAGGCCAAGGTCAAATAGAAAGAATAAATAAAAGTTTTAGACTAAATATAACTTAATAATATAACGTCATGTCCTTGATGGATAACACTCTCAAGCATTGAGGGGTAAAATTAAAATATTCAGAAATAATCTTTTTAAACACAACACATTATACCGCAAATAATAATCAGTTAAATTGATAAACTGAAATCACCTCTTATAATCGCCATTCGGTAAAGTAACTACTGATTTGTGAGAGTGATCAACTTGTGCTAACCTTTAAGTTAACCTTGAACTTCACTAGCTACATATGTTCTGTTTGCAATAGTCATGCTGCACAACGCCCGAAATCACTTTCTTTATTTTAAATTATTTGCAATAACTAGGTATTTAAGGAAGTTTTATTTTTTCCAAGAGCTACATAACATAAATAGTTTGCCTTTTACAAACAGGTTCAACAAATCATAGAAAGCTGAACTAAAACTAGAAATGCTTGCAAGTAACTCATATTATGACGTATATAGTAAAAACGTTCCCAATAATGAAGTATTTAATTCACTAAGTAGCTGCTAACAATAATCTACTAAAACTATTTTCCTACTTACTGGGAAAATGTTGGTGTATTGGACACAACTTCGATAAAACAAAGCGTCTAATGGCCTGCCAACTAAATAACCGGGCTCCCTTCCTTTTTTCATTTTCCATTACCTCTATTTTATTTTATACCTTGCTGTTTCTTATCACAAAATTGTTATAGAATTTCTCCGATTCGTCTTGTTATTTGTTTCTCTATTGAAGTGGAATGAGTGGAGTTGAAAGTTATGTTTTTATACAATTTGTTCACTTTAAAATTAGCATGAATATTAAAAGCCACTGTTGGTCAAATGAATCACACGACAACTGAAGTTTTACTCCTGATAAATTAGACAATTTAACGACATCAGTATAATATACCTCTCTATGAAACTCTGCCGAACGTTAGCTAAAAATATGAAAACTTTTTTACTATTTATTTTACAATATTGACATTATAAGGTATAGACTTATGTTTATGAATTGTTTCTACATACATCTGTGTCGTAGCTTCATGTCGTAACATTGTTTATAATGCTTTAGATATAAATATTTTATTTTATATAAACTATTTTCCTATTTTCCAAAAAATATATATACGGTAATTATGTGGTCACATATACTGTAGGATGACATTTTTTCTTAGATGAAATCTTTTCACTTCATCTCCAAAACTCCTGCCCTATTCCCATATAATTTTGATTCGTTAGGCTTTAGATTCTATTCTTTAATACTAAATGAATAATAACGAACTAAGCAGTGCCACAGGCAGTTGCATGGTTGGCTGCAGCAGCTCTTCGATCGCCAGTTGAGGGGCCATCCTCGCTAGGGTTGCCATAAATTTTCATAGAAAAACATGGACACCAGTATACTTGGGGTTCTTAGGGGAAGGGGGATTTTTTAAACGTTCTGTTATGTTTATGATATGTGATTTAGGTTGTTAAATTGGGAAAATAATATTAACAGCATTGTTATGTTTAATATTAATATAACAACTATATTTTATTTTAAGATTTCAGAGTAATATTACTAACAAACATATTTTGCACGTTTGAAAAAGTAGTTCATAATCTTTAAGTTAAGTTGGCCGAACTCAATGAATTTTCATAAATCTCCTTGAAAATGTTTAGGCATAACTTGTACTAGTTGTACTGTATTGGCTGAAGGCTGAAACCAGTCATATTTTTTCTGAAGATATTAATTTTTAAAGTAAAGAACCATTGTTTTAAGGGCTTCAAAAATGTCCATGCATGACATGTCACTGTTAATTTTGATGCTCAGAATAACTTTGACCTTCTCCAAAGGTTACTCAGTACATAAGTGAAAAAAATCGTTCAATTGGTGACGGAGTACCGGGTAGAGAAAGAACAAACTCTAACACTCTTTCAAAATGTACGCACTTATTTTCAGCTAAGTTCAAGAGTTGAAAACATTCTTCTTTTTTAAGGGGATGGAAGTGTGTGATAGTATAATAATAGTGCATAGTATATGAGTCATAATATAACACACAACCTCTCACGATTGTCGATTGACGATTGCCCAAAGTAATACATAGTTAGTTTGTCTTTTTTACAATAATAACTGTTTAAAATATATATCTAATACTAAAAGAACGAAAAACACGGACATCTAACAGGTTTTTCCTTTGTACGGTACAGACACAGACATAGAATGTCAAATACAAACTGTCCATACAAAATACTGACGTATAGTAACCCTAATCCTCGCCAATGATATTAGCTGTGGGTGAGGGAGGAAGGGGCTTCGCTAGAGATTGGCCGAATGTTCACGAAGTAAAATAATTTGGCGAGCGCGAACATCTAGTGCTTTAAAAAACAGTCAACTGAGAGTTGAGGTTATGTTATTGTTTTCAAAACAGGTTTTAGACCACTGGCTACGTAGCTTACTTATGTTGGACATTAAAACATCCAGTTTATACTCGTGATTTGAAGTTTTTCTTTGTGCTCAACTGTAAAACTATTCAATTTTTATTTCACAGACATAAAATTCATTTTATACCAACTCAATTTTCTCAGCATAAAACACAGTGAAATTTGTGTGTGTCAAATTGGACACTATATCATTGATTTACATCATAGTGTACACGTCCGTACAGTGACAGTGGTATTGACACACCCACATACTCATTCACGTACAGTGGTATTGACCCTCCCGATCAACAATACTCGTACAGTGGTTCAGCCATAGTTATTCTCACTTCACGCAATAAACAATAAATGAATACTGTATTAATGATTGTCAAAAATATAAATGTCTTATTCGTTCGTCAGTGACAGTAAAAAATTATGAAAACAATTTTGATAGGTCGTAGATTGGTTATATTAATGTGTGACAACATTGATCAATCAAGATATTTGTTTGGGAACAACCCTACGTGGGTATAAATGATTTTTAATCAAGAGCTACTCTACTGAATATGTTGAGAATATATCCCTGTTGCTGTTACAGTTTCAGGGTAAATTAAACAAGACAATAAAAGGGTTGTAACAAGTTAAATGTCACAAAATAAATACTATTCGAAAGGAGTTGTACAAATCTGAACAATGATGAAGATGTTTATCTATTAGTGGTGTATTTAAGAGCTCATATTTTTATTAAGAACTACGTCATAATATTTTGTTAAAATGTCTTTACGAACATCTATGTCAAAATAAGTAGTAAATTTAAAATGTCAAAGGAAACATAGTAGAGTCGAACTAAAAAAAGTTGCATATACAGTAAACTCTGGTTAACCGATTAAATATCATGGAAGGTAAATCCGGATAGTACGGAACGTAACAACATTCTTATTTTTAGACAAGAATATGCCACACAATTCCTCCCGCGATAGCCTAGTGCAAGTGAATGTAAAGCATCATACACACATATTGCTGCACATCCAGTGATGTTGTTATATGCATATTACCAGATTTAAGTACCTAGAAATCTGCTGTAATTTAGTGGATTAGCATCGTTAGCCTAAACTTTTTATACTGTAAAATATATAATTTACTTTGCAGTATATCACAATACTATATTGAAACATTTATAGTATCTTTTTATTGATTTCAATAAAACGTTACTATCGATTACTGGGCCTAAACTTTAGCTTTTTACTCTCTCAAAATCTGTATTAGTCTGGAAATGGAATATGAATAATAGCAAATTAAATTAATGGATAATTATAGTAGGTTACTAGGAAGTCCAAATGAACGCATTAAACTACAGAAATATCACTCTATAAAATACAACAATAACAAAATATTTCTTTACTGGACGACAGTAACCAAACAGACTGATGGTTGACGGTGCCAAGTAAGCAATACACACGACACGCCCTTCATGACAATTAATTGAACTCTTCCAGCCACGTTATTACAGCATTGTATATTTTGACTGCAGGTTTTTTGAGTGTAGAACACAGTGACTACTGAAATACGACTACTATGTCTTAAATATAGTGTATATATTGAAAATTAGCTTATCCGTGTCAGGAAAGAGTGCAACGTTACCACGTACGAACGGAGTGCCGCTGCCTACTACCGGATTTGAAATCAAGTTAGTAAGAACGTTTTCTCATAAAGACTTTTTGGCCTTTTTAAAACGATAGATTTAAAATGTTTTTACTGAAATCTTGTTTGCTTATTCAATTGTATTGTTCTTAGGCTTTCACGTTTTTATTACAACTTATTCATTTGCATACTTTAGGCCCCAGATAACTGATCACTCGTTTTCACATTAATAGACCTATTATTTTGCTACAACGAGACAATGTATTTTCGAAACACTAAATCGATTACACAAACAAACAGAATCGGCGAAAAAATACAAAATAAGATTAAAAGCTTAATCAATAAACCACTACAAATACAAATAAATTCACAATCGCTGTATTATCTTAAGTTTGTAATATTAATATATCGTAACTACTGGTTTTGTAGGGATTACAACGCGACCACGCAATTGATTTTCCTACCACTAAAAGCCAAGATAGAGTTGAAATTTAGGACAAGTATAACAATTTTGTTTGAACTAGTATATACTTTTGAAATTAAAATTAAAAATAAAACATAAAGAAACACTCTCGTCCCTCTTGTATAAAATGCGGTCCAAAAATGGAGTTTTTAGTAATACAAATGTAAAGTTAACGGGTTTTTTGATAGGTTTTATAGAAATAGTGTACGAAAACAGAACATCTCTTTGGGGTGTCCACACCACTCAAGTATATTTATATGTTCACAAACTGGAGAGATATTTTGGTGTGTTCACAAGCTGGACGACTATACACTTGTTCGCAAACCAAACAACCGACGAGTGGTACAGCTCCAGTCACACACCAACCAGAGCGTATGCTGTCACGCCACTATGCCGACCGCTGACAAACTTCAAAGACCAGTGTTAAACTTGCTCCAAAAGGCTCCCTGCTTACTATAAAACCTATGGTTTAGTTAAAATGTTTTAAAACTAAAACTGGGAGACTTAACTGGCATTTTGATCCCCAAAAATCCTGATTTTTTGATTAAGGCCTGACGCGTTTCTTATGTAGTATATTATTAAGTATTTTATTTTTTGTTGCATGAAATGTGACCCCCCCCTCTCTGGGTGGCCCTGAGAGCAGCCACGCTTAATTATGTTATCAGCGTGTAATCGTATAATACTAATGACTAAACTGAAACTAAACTATAGGCACGTTAGATTGTCGATGATCTTATGCTACATTCTATGACAGAAATAACAATGAAATACTGCTAGTTAAAATAATCTAAAAGTTACAAATAAACATTTTAGTGATCAGTTTTCAATAATTGTTTTTAATACTTTACCCCTTACCACTTATTTGATTTGTAATGCATAAACAACTTATCACTGTAATTTTAGGTTCCTATATTTTATAGCATTTATTTTCTAAAAAAATTGAACTCCTGACGAATGAAAATATGACAAAATATGAATTATTTAAGAACCTATAATTTAAGCTTGGCTTTATTAAACAGTTTTAACAAAACTGCTATAGTATTTTTTTCTTTTTTTAACTTTCTTATCCAAATTGTATGTAAGACGTTCTTTAAAAAAACTATTTTCAATTGAGATTATGTTTGTTTACACAATATTGACACGGTTTATAAGGCCATCCCACTTCTGTCTCTACATTTTCTTTTATTTACACGCCCTAAAAGGCCTAACTGAATTACACTTCAAGATATTTACAAACTTAAATTAGGAAAACAAATATACAATATTGTATCATTATTATTTGAAATTTGAAATGTATTAATATTTTTTACAACTTAATAAGTGAAATGTATCCACTTACCTAGGCGGTGCCGCCGGCAATCTCCGTGATCAATAAAGTAGGGTACAACTTATCACCATAGGTAGTATCCACTTACCTAGGCGGTGCCGACGGCAATCGCCGTGATCAATAAAGTAGGCTACAACTTATCACCATAGGTAGTATCCACTTACCTAGGCGGTGCCGCCGGCAATCTCCGTGAACAATAAAGTAGGGTACAACTTATCACCATAGGTAGTATCCACTTACCTAGGCGGTGCCGACGGCAATCGCCATGATCAATAAAGTAGGCTACAACTTATCACCATAGGTAGTATCCACTTACCTAGGCGGTGCCGCCGGCAATCTCCGTGATCAATAAAGTAGGGTACAACTTATCACCATAGATAGTATCCACTTACCTAGGCGGTGCCGCCGCCAATCTCCGTGATCAATAAAGTAGGCTACAACTTATCACCATAGGTAGTATCCACTTACCTAGGCGGTGCCGACGGCAATCGCCGTGATCAATAAAGTAGGGTACAACTTATCACCATAGGTAGTATCCACTTACCTAGGCGGTGCCACCGGCAATCTCCGTGATCAATAAAGTAGGGTACAACTTATCACCATAGGTAGTATCCACTTACCTAGGCGGTGCCGCCGGCAATCTCCGTGATCAATAAAGTAGGGTACAACTTATCACCATAGATAGTATCCACTTCCCTAGGCGGTGCCGCCGGCAATCGCCGTGAACAATAAAGTAGGGTAAAACTTATCACCATAGGTAGTATCCACTTACCTAGGTGGTGCCGACGGCAATCGCCGTGATCATTAAAGTAGGCTACAACTCATCATCATAAGTAGTTTCAACTTACCTTTGCCGTGATCAATATTCATAAAGTAGGCTACAGCTCATTAACATAGGTAGGATCCACTTACCTAGGCGGTGCCGCCGGCAATCGCCGTGAACAATAAAGTAGGGTAAAACTTATCACCATAGGTAGTATCCACTTACCTACGTGGTGCCGACGGCAATCGCCGTGATCATTAAAGTAGGCTACAACTCATCATCATAAGTAGTTTCAACTTACCTTTGCCGTGATCAATATTCATAAAGTAGGCTACAGCTCATTAACATAGGTAGGATCCACTTACCTAGGCGGTGCCACCGGCAATCTCCGTGATCAATAAAGTAGGGTACAACTTATCACCATAGGTAGTATCCACTTACCTAGGTGGTGCCGATGGCAAACGCCGTGATCAATAAAGTAGGGTACAACTTATCACCATAGATAGGATCCACTGACCTAGACGGTGCCGCCGGCAATCTCCGTGATCAATAAAGTAGGATACAAACTATCACCATAGGTAGTATCCACTTACCTAGGTGATGCCGACGGCAATCGCTGTGATCAATAAAGTAGGCTACTACTCATCATCATAAGTAGTTTCAACTTACCTTTGCCGTGATCAATATTCATAAAGTAGGTTACAGCTCATTAACATAGATAGGATCCACTTACCTAGGCGGTGCCACCGGCAATCTCCGTGATCAATAAAGTAGGGTACAACTTATCACCATAGGTAGTATCCACTTACCTAGGTGGTGCCGACGGCAATCTCCGTGATCAATAAAGTAGGGTACTACTCATCATCATAAGTAGTTTCAACTTACCTTTGCCGTGATCAATATTCATAAAGTAGGCTACAGCTCATTAACATAGGTAGTATCCACTTACCTAGGCGGTGTCGACGGCAATCACCGTGATCAATAAAGTAGGCTACTACTCTTCACCATAAGTAGTATCAACTTACCTTTGCCGTGATCAATATTCATAAAGTAGGATACAACACATCACCATAGGTAGGATCCACTTACCTAGGCGGTGTTGACGGCAATCACCGTGATCAATAAAGTAGGCTACTACTCATCACAATAAGTAGTATCAACTTACCTTTGCCGTGATCAATATTTATAAAGTAGGCTACTACTCATCACCATAGGTAGGATCCACTTACCTAGGTGGTGTCGACGGCAATCGCCGTGATCAATACAGTAGGCTACTACTCATCACCATAAGTACTATCAACTTACCTTTGCCGTGATCAATATTCATAAAGTAGGCTACAACTCATCACCATAGGTAGGATCCACTTACCTAGGCGGTGTCAACGGCAATCGCTGTGATCAATAAAGTAGGCTACTACTCATCACCATAAGTACTATCAACTTACCTTTGCCGTGATCAATATTCATAAAGTAGGCTACAACTCATCACCATAGGTAGGATCCACTTACCTAGGCGGTGTCAACGGCAATCGCTGTGATCAATAGAGTAGGCTACTACTCATCACCATAAGTACTATCAACTTACCTTTGCCGTGATCAATATTCATAAAGTAGGCTACAACTCATCACCATAGGTAGGATCCACTTACCTAGGCGGTGTCGACGGCAATCGCTGTGATCAATAAAGTAGGCTACTACTCATCACCATAAGTAGTATCAACTTACCTTTGCCGTGATCAATATTCATAAAGTAGGCTACAACGCATCACCATAGGTAGGATCCACTTACCTAGGCGGTGTCGACGGCAATCGCTGTGATCAATAAAGTAGGCTACTACTCATCACCATAAGTAGTATCAACTTACCTTTGCCGTGATCAATATTCATAAAGTAGGCTACAACTCATCACCAAAGGTAGGATCCACTTACCTAGGCGGTGTCGACGGCAATCGCTGTGATCAATAAAGTAGGCTACTACTCATCACCATAAGTAGTATCAACTTACCTTTGCCGTGATCAATATTCATAAAGTAGGCTACAACGCATCACCATAGGTAGGATCCACTTACCTAGGCGGTGTCGACGGCAATCGCTGTGATCAATAAAGTAGCCTACTACTCATCACCATAAGTACTATCAACTTACCTTTGCCGTGATCAATATTCATAAAGTAGGCTACAACTCATCACCATAGGTAGGATCCACTTACCTTTGCCGTGATCAATATTCATAAAGTAGGCTACAACGCATCACCATAGGTAGGATCCACTTACCTAGGCGGTGTCGACGGCAATCGCTGTGATCAATAAAGTAGCCTACAACTCATCACCATAATTACTATCAACTTACCTTTGCCGTGATCAATATTCATAAAGTAGGGTACAACTCATCACCATAGGTAGGATCCACTCAAGGCTAGTATACAGGAGGTTGCCTCAGTCCGACCGCGCGCACGCTCACACCCCCGGCCCGAGCGACGTCATCCGGCGACCATGCCGCCTTGCCACCGCGCCGACCCTCACTCACTAGCTGCCACAACACAACCCCTCTCCACTTTTCTATAAATAGGAAAACGCGGGAAAGTCACTAGTTGTATCACAACACAAACCCTCTCCACTTTTCTATAAATAGGAAAACGCGTTGAAAGACAACCGTTTGAAAGACCTTACGGCCAAGATCTCGAAAAACAAGATGAAATTATGCATACAATGACAAACGAAATAAAAGATATGAGGTGTACTGGAAAAACCACGCTGCAGGTGTTTCAAAAGGGTTGCAATTTGTCAATATTGTCATTACAAGAACTGTACAAAGATCTAAAACAATCTCACAACATAAGCTACATACTAACCCACAGGTTGAACCAAGATTCTATTGAAAATCTTTTTTCACAGATTAGGTCACGTGGTGGACTGAATGATCACCATTCTCCACTAGATGCAATGTATAGGCTAATAATGATCATTTTGGGGAAAAAATCAAGGGATGCTGCAAGCTAATACAAATTATACAAGTAACACTGATGACGGTACAGAGACAATAGTCGTACAGTGTTAAAAGTTGCTGGAGTTCAAGTGCCCCAAGAAGTATCTTTCAACGAGGAAAACTGCCTAGAATTGGAAGTAAATAACTTAAGTTTTTTTAAAAGAATCTAACGAAGATGTTTTTGATAACAGTGCCCGTGTCCACGACTTGAAAGTTGATGCACTTGAATATCTCGCAGGTTGGGTAGCTAAAAGACACAAAAAAGAGTACCCCTATCTAACTGACAACAGTGAAGACAAAACCGACGAGATGTGTGAAAATAATGTGACAGATTCCTGGATCAAACATTTGTCGTACGGAGGCCTGACAAAGCCGTCACAAAACTGGCTGAATGAAGCTAAAATTTTGAACGACGAGTTTGTGATGTTTCATCAAGACAACCTATCAAAAAACCAAGGTAATAGTATATTTCATAACAAGAGTGGAAAGTGGGGTTTTGCATGTTCGAGACCATATGTTTGAAGTGCGAGACTTGTCGAGCACTTCAAATGGTCGAGAACATACAACACACTTTCACTCGAGTTTTGAACGATACTTTTCACTACACTACGGAATAAAAACAGGTTTTGTTGACTGTGGAAAATTTTCGGTTGTAAACAATGTTACTTTCGGTAGTAAACAATAGACAGCTGTTGAAAATATGATGTTTCGCAGGTTGTAAACACATAACGAAAACAGCTGAACTCATAGTAGTGTAGTGAAAAATTATATAAGTATTCCCAAATAGACTATTAATTTTAAAATTAAATAGCACAGACACGTAGACTACGTATTATGGTTTTGTTAATGATCTTGCTTGTTTTGTCTTATAGCACTATTACGCCTAAATAGCAATTTTTTTATAAAAACTATACTACAAAAATAAATTTTACTAAACTTATACAGTCTATCCTATAATAATAGATAACGTACAATGCAAACATTAGGGAAGAATATTGTTTATAACGTTACCAGCTGTAGTTAAGATGTTTGTCAGTTACTGCAAAGGAAGTCACATGGTAAAACGTAAACAAATTATTTTAGTGCATACCGGTGACTTACATTTTGTAGCTTCGCGAATTAAGCCGCGGGTAACAGCTAGTCTATAATAACTGTAGGAGACTATTATTAAAGGCTAAGTGAGTAGTAGAAAATGCAAATTAATATACCAAAGATATATGTATAAACCTATTTCACATAGAATATAAAACATTTCTTCTACAGCTGGCTGAAAAAAAAACATGTATCTTCCAACAAAACCTCGCCTAAAATTACACATGTCCTTAATAAGCCAATAAATATAATGATTGTTTTTTAGGTGTCGTTTAAAATCTATCCAAGATTGTGGTAACAAAGTACCCTAATGTTCCATACAAAGTGGCAAGGACATTCATCAAACAAAGGATGTTTATTCGTCTGAAATTTCTTAATTCTATTATAGAGGGAAAGAGGAAGACTTTTGAAATACTGACCGGAAAACAGCAAAAAAATTAAAGAAGTTGACTACTTAACACTAATAGTAGGCCAGCATATCAAAGCAGTTTTTTTTCTGTAATGTTATTGTTAAACTTTGACAAACTGTAAAAATGTCTCAGTAAATTTCATGTACACAACTCAGTGTTTATCTCCTTATTTTAATGTAACCTAAGTTTAATGCAAATATGAAGGCCTAATAAGCTGTATAAATAAGTATAATTATTTAATACGTGTGCTTATAGAGATGAGCAATAAGCTAAAACTAAGAGGGAACATTCATCATGTAAGTATATTTTAGCTTAAAAGCAAAGGAATGTGGGGAGCGAATATCATTTCTGTCTAAAATCTTTTCTAATAATTAGTCAAAGAAGAAGTCATTTTCTATTAAGAAACAAGCTGTATTTATAATATAAACACAGTAAGTAAGTAAGTTCAGAGCCGTAATGGTTCCTATGTGCGGCGAGGCAGTGCGGCGCTCAGGTCGCCGAATGACGTCACACTCCCGCCGGCTACTGGCTCCATGCGCCTTACGGGACTGAGGCAACCTCCTGTATACTAGCCTTGGGATCCACTTACCTAGGCGGTGTCGACGGCAATCGCTGTGATCAATAAAGTAGGCTACTACTCATCACCATAGGTACTATCCACTTACCTAGGCGGTGTCGACGGCAATCGCTGTGATCAATAAAGTAGGCTACTACTCATCACCGTAAGTAGTATCAACTACCTATGCTGTGATCAATATTCATAAAGTAGGCTACAGCTCATCACCATAGGTAGGATCCACTTACCTAGGCGGTGTCGACGACAATCGCTGTGATCAATAAAGTAGGCTACTACTCATCACCGTAAGTAGTATCAACTACCTTTGCTGTGATCAATATTCATAAAGTAGGCTACAGCTCATCACCATAGGTAGGATCCACTTACCTAGGCGGTGTCGACGGCAATCGCTGTGATCAATAAAGTAGGCTACTACTCATCACCGTAAGTAGTATCAACTACCTATGCTGTGATCAATATTCATAAAGTAGGCTACAACTCATCACCATAGGTAGTATCCACTTACCTAGGTGGTGTCGACGGCAATCGCTGTGATCAATAAAGTAGGCTACTACTCATCACCGTAAGTAGTATCAACTACCTTTGCCGTGATCAATATTCATAAAGTAGGCTACTACTCATCACCATAGGTAGGATCCACTTACCTAGGCGGTGTCGACGGCAATCACTGTGATCAATAAAGTAGGCTACTACTCATCACCGTAAGTAGTATCAACTACCTATGCTGTGATCAATATTCATAAAGTAGGCTACAGCTCATCACCATAGGTAGGATCCACTTACCTAGGCGGTGTCGACGGCAATCGCTGTGATCAATAAAGTAGGCTACTACTCATCACCGTAAGTAGTATCAACTACCTATGCTGTGATCAATATTCATAAAGTAGGCTACAACTCATCACCATAGGTAGTATCCACTTACCTAGGCGGTGTCGACGGCAATCGCTGTGATCAATAAAGTAGGCTACTACTCATCACCATAGGTACTATCCACTTACCTAGGCGGTGTCGACGGCAATCGCTGTGATCAATAAAGTAGGCTACTACTCATCACCGTAAGTAGTATCAACTACCTATGCTGTGATCAATATTCATAAAGTAGGCTACAGCTCATCACCATAGGTAGGATCCACTTACCTTTTCTGGGGTCCATCAAGTTTATCAAATTTCACAAGAGTGTTTGCCCTTCAAAAATGGTGTGTGAGAGCCATAGCAGGGCGAGCAAGACTGAACTCTTGCAAGCCACTTTTTTGTGAACTCCGAATTCTATCTTTGGCTGGCCTGATTGGTTATGAGGCATGTATTTTTGTCAAGAAACATCCAAATATTTTTGTTGAAAATGGTACATTTCATCAATATCCCACTCGGACTAGAGAGATGTTGACAGTATTGAAGCACAACACAACTTTGTTTGAAAAAGGGCCTTACTATGTTTGCACTACTGTATACAACAAACTGCCATTGAATATTAGAGATGAGAGATCATTCTCAGTTTTTAAATCTAAAGTTAAACATTATTTCTTGGACAAGTGTTATTATAAATTTAGTGATTTATTGTAACACTATTTTAATTTTTAATTTAGTTTTAATTTAATTTAGTATTATACATATTTTTAGAATAGACGTGTTTGTACAAATATAAAATGTTTCAAACGAATAAAGATGAATAATAATAATAATGAATAAAAGGCGGTGTCGACGGCAATCGCTGTGATCAATAAAGTAGGCTACTACTCATCACCGTAAGTAGTATCAACTACCTATGCTGTGATCAATATTCATAAAGTAGGCTACAACTCATCACCATAGGTAGTATCCACTTACCTAGGCGGTGTCGACGGCAATCGCTGTGATCAATAAAGTAGGCTACTACTCATCACAATAAGTAGTATCAACTACCTATGCTGTGATCAATATTCATAAAGTAGGCTACAACTCATCACCATAGGTAGTATCCACTTACCTAGGCGGTGTCGACGGCAATCACTGTGATCAATAAAGTAGGCTACTACTCATCACAATAAGTAGTATCAACTACCTATGCTGTGATCAATATTCATAAAGTAGGCTACAACTCATCACCATAGGTAGTATCCACTTACCTAGGCGGTGTCGACGGCAATCGCTGTGATCAATAAAGTAGGCTACTACTCATCACCGTAAGTAGTATCAACTACCTTCGCCGTGATCAATATTCATAAAGTAGGCTACAACTCATCACCATAGGTAGGATCCACTTATGCTGGTATAAATTATTATGTTAAATTGTATGTTTAAGGAAGTATGATTGGAAAAGGAAGTTACTGATCTAACATGTTTTATGAATCAAAGTTGTAAACTTTACTATCTACTGTACAGATGAATACCATCAGTTTCTCGTTAGGGCTTGATGACATTTTAGGTCCTATAGAGATTGTAATTCATATGTACGCTTCACCATTTGCAAATAAATCCTAAATTTGAATAGAACTAATATTGTTTAGTATAAATGTTATGATTTCGGTTATTAAATAAAGCTGCCAATATAAATAAAGGCTTGATAATTCAGGATTAATCGGGAACAAATTAATTCAATTATCCCTACATAACTGTATTCAAAAGGTTCGATAATCCAATAACGTTTAAGTGCAGATGTTAAAGTGCTTTTTCCGCCAGAAGGTAATGTTTTGAGTTTATTTTACATTTAGTTTTATAATTTTAAAAACCTTTACTCCAATTATATCTTACTCTTTTATCAGTGCGACCGCGAGTACAAATTCTAACGACCCTTCGCGTATACAAATTCTAACCTACTTGTGGATCAGCCAGAAACTTTAAACTTGTAAAATTGGTGGCTTTTATCGAGGAAGAAAGATTATAGTTCCTAAAACTGAAAATATTTAATTAATCTTTTAAAAAATCAAAATGACGGAAGCATGTTTTAACTGCATGTAAATATTTGCTTACGGGTGTATTGTATACCTTCCTAATCCACTTGGGTAGCCACACTATGAACTTGGATGTACAGTGATACTGACCCACCTACCCAACCGTACATGTAAAGTGAGTGGTACTGACCCACCCTCCTACCCATACGTGTACGTACAGTGATAATGATTCACCCGTTCACCTTTACACAGAGGTACTGACCCCCCCCCACCTATACGTGTACAGTGGTACTGACCCCACCCCCCAAACATACATTTAGAGTGGCAATGACCCGCCCACCCTTCTACACACGTACAGTGGTATTGACTCACCTACCTGACCATAAGTATGCAGTAGTACTTACGCCTGCATCTTCAGCCTATGATCAACTTATGTAGTCACTCGTTACCAATTTATGAACCAATATATAAAACCAAATACTCAAAAGAATAAAAGTATTCAACCTATTGTCAACCACATGGTCACTATTCATCGCTTTATTTGTCATTGTTTATTAAACCTATTGTCAACCACATGGTCACTATACATCGCTTCATTTGTCATTGTTTATTAAACCTATTGTCAACCACATGGTCACTATACATCGCTTCATTTTTCATTGTTTATTAAATTGATTAGTAATTGGCCTGAACTGTACATTTATACTATGTACCCGTACTGAGCAATGTTTCTTTGGCGGTAGAGAACTAGTACACCGTGAACACGTAACAAACATTTCTCACCCTTTATATAGATATTATTGATCTTAAGATCATATAAAACACAAAGCTAAAACATAATAAAAGGTCTTCTTGATATGACGTATGAGACTGTAGGGATTTTTGTATACAAAAGTCTTACATTGATAACATGTGAATGATTCGATTTAAGTTAGCCAATGTTTGCAAGAGATGAAGGAGTTTACACTTCTAAATGTTTATTGTAATCTCTATACCTGTCAAAATATTATATAAATCATTTGAAATGCTACATGTAGTATAATACACATGAACAGAACCATATGGGATGTTTTCAATAATTTATTATTGTGCCTTCATAAATAATGTTTGACAATAAATTACACATAATAGAAATTGAGGTACAACAACGATCTAAGTACATACCACAATTTACTTTTTATTTTTGCTTACACTTAAAACTATTTTCAGACCCAGTAGTTATAATTTAATGAGGACTGATATATTGTATTAATTCATATATGTTATGTTAATTATTATTGTGCTTTGATATTACTTAATATTAATCTATTAATAATTTAATGGTTTGAACCTGTTCACTTAATGAATTTTGAGGAAGACAAAGGTTGATGGACATTTGCCATCATTACGTGAAAAATACCAATCACGACGTTCGATTTGATAAACCCAAACCTTTTTTAACTGCTAAAAACTAAATTATATCCAAACAAACATGTTATAAAACTACGTTCTTAAAATAATAAACTTATCTACATTAATAATTATATACATTTTAACCTAGATCCTAGAATGGGGTACAACAAAATGAACCTTTAATAAATATAAAAATGTTAAATGGTTGAAATTAATATAACCAATTAGGCGCTGCCAAGATCACAATATCAACGAAAAATTGTTAAAATACGATTAAATTAATATTCCAATTAGACTGAAATGAGATTATATAAACTAAGCATAAATATATAGTACCTGAAAAACACTATTAATTTAAAATAAAATTAAGCTTGCGCCAAAATGATATCTGTGACTCGAAAGGACTGAGACTGCTCTCTAATATCTGTGACTCGGAAGGACTGAGACTGCTCTCTAATATCTGTGACTCGGAAGGACTGAGACTGCTCTCTAATATATGTGACTCGGAAGGACTGAGACTGCTCTCTAAAATCTGTGACTCAGAAGGACTGAGACTGCTCTCTAATATCTGTGACTCGGAAGGACTGAGACCGCTCTCTAATATCTGTGACTCGGAAGGACTGAGACTGCTCTCTAATATCTATGACTCGGAAGGACTGAGACTGCTCTCTAATATCTATGACTCGGAAGGACTGAGACTGCTCTCTAATATCTGTGACTCGGAAGGACTAAGACTAATCTAAATTAACTATTACAACTACATTTTAATAGTTACCAATTAATGAAGGCCATAAAATGTTATAGGTACAATCAGTGGTGATTGATACTCATATCTAAAACTCGTATCTCGGGCTGTACCCCATTATTGCATTATTGAGAAAACATTACCTGTATACAATTAATTAAAATACAAAATGATAACATTTTGTCAGCGCAATATAATCAGAGACATCCAAATAAATTGTCTGGTTGTGTCACTTCCATGCCCTGTACACAATTAAAAAATGGTCAAAGGTTATTTAACTGTTTCCTAATTGCTAGTAAGTTTATTTTTGTATTAAAAGTAAATATAAACTTTGAAAGAGGTGAGTATGATCTTATACAAACCAAATTCAGAATGTCTTTATTTTATTTTCATGTTTCTAAAATAAACTACAGATAAAATTAAGAGTTTTTAATATAAGAAGTTAATTTTATAAGTGTTATTTTCCACTTATATTTTGATTAACTCGGTAAGTTATTAAATATTAATAAATAAAATATATTTTGTTTAAAATCATAGTTGGATTCTTATTGTAACCGAAACAAAAAGGACATCCACTTTATGAGTGCCACCTTTTCACATGTTTTTTATATATATATTATCAAAATTGTGCATTTTCTTGATGATCTATATTACTAACACATATTTTATATCAAAATGTCTGTTGCTGTAATATTTAATTACGTAACAAGTTTTAAAAGGTTCTGTACATTTTGTTGGGTGAATGTTATTTTAGATAAGTTTCCTATGATTATAATGAAAATATTATTTTACTGATAGATGAACGTTCAGTCTCGCTTGTACACTGAAAAAAGAAAAATATTTTGAACTAACAATATTTAAATAAAGTCATAATTAAGTATAACTATATGATGAATTAAACTAAAATTGAACATTTAGGAACTCTGGCAGATGATTCCTAACACTCGTTAGTACATACATATGGTATCTTTACTGTAGACATACGTTTATTGCATGAAATTCTTGTTACTCCCTAGTACAAGGGGAGCCTAGTATTCTTGTTACCCACTCCCCTAGTATTCTTAATCTCTATCTGTATTTTACGTGGCCATAAAAAGCTCAAGATGGCAAACTTAAAACATGAAGTTTAAATGTTATATTTCGCAATGAGTTGGAGGCAGCTCACACAAGCCTGTAACTGTCCAATAAAACAACCACAGCCAACTAAATAACCTGGGTTTTCTTCATAGTGCATTTTCACTACCTTTTATATTTATTTTAACTTCACCTGGTATTTTTAGTAATGTATGGGCTATTGTAATTAGATTTATATTCTTCAGAAAAATAATACTATAACGACTCCACAACAATGCTTTGAAGATTAGTAATACCTTTCTCAGGCCAACACTAACATAACTTGAGTAGGTGAAGATATCGAGTGCCAACAATGTATAACAATAAGGTATACATGTAAAATCAGTAATCCCAATTCTTGTCACATAAAATCACGTACAGCTAGAGATCAAGAACACTAGGTAAGGAGCGATAGCAAGTAATAAATGCATGTCTACAGTAAACGTAATATAGATAAACTATTAAAGAGTGTTAGAAACCATCTGCCAGAGTAAATATATTTAATTACTCACCATACAGTTATATTTAATTATAGCTTTATTTACATTTTGAAAGTTCAAAATAATTTTCTTTTTTCAATCTAAAAGCAAAATGTGCAAGTTCATTTATTAGTAAAACACAAAGCTATGAACTATTATAGTAAATAAAATATCCTCCTGATTAACTGGGAAACTTATCTTAAAAATCTTATCGGCAAAAAATAATAAACCGAAAAAAGTTACAATACCTTTTATATTTACTTATGTATTGACATACTACTACAACAGATATTTTCTTATATATTGACATACTACTACAACAGATATTTTCTTATATATTGACATAATACTACAACAGATATTTTTATTTATCTGTATTGACATAATTTATTTATGTATTGACATGCTAGTACAACACATATTTTCTTATATTTTGACATACTACTACAACAGATATTTTCTTATATATTGACATACAAGTACAACATATATTTTCTTATATATTGACATACTACTACAACAGATATTTTTATTTAAAATAGGTATGTGTTACGAAATTCGGGTCAAGAAAATGCACAATTAATCAAAAGATGAGTTTATTTGCTACTTTCTTGAAACAGTCACAAACTTACTTTCTGTTATTAAAAACGCTTAATTTTAACTGTGAGTTATTTTGACATATGACATTTGACATTCTGAGTTTTGGTTTGTATTAGATCATACCTACCCCTTTACAAGTTTCTACTTACTTTGTTTAAATAAGCTTACTAACCTTCAGGAAACAGTAATAACCCTTGACAGTCATTTAATTATTTACCGGCCATGGGAAGAACAAAACTAGACTTTATATTTACAGACTTGTTAAGAAAGTGTTGAGTAGGTACGCCATTTTAGAATACCTAGTGAGATTACAGATGCGACTCTGGTCATACATGAGGTAGGGTAAAAGGGATGGTTGAGAGCTTTTCATCTGCATCAGATCTGCATCAAACGCTTGATTGTCCTCCAATAGTCACGAGACCTTCTCTGTTACTCTGATAACGAGTATGAAGGTTTTATTTTACTACTGACTCAAAATGAATGCCACCAAAGGAAAGTTTTATTCAAAATTGAAAATAAAGATGATCGAATATTTTCGCTTCTGTTTAGATATCGAAGATAAAAATCTACTAATGTTTTTCATATTAACTTAAATGCCTGTACATCATAATGAACATTAGTTATCCATTTATACTCAGAAGTATTATTTTATTAACATTACTTATAATATCAACAGTATTAATTAATGGTGGTATTACTATAGTATATTGTAATATTAATGGAATTTATAAAATAAATTATAAAATTTATTAATATTAATAGATTTAATAAGATATACTATGAATACAGGATAAAATGGAATTGTTTAAAATATTTTGTTTACATTTTCAGTGAAGGTCAAATCCATTTGAAAAAAATCCTTCATTAACTTTATTAAGATCACATTACATTTTTTGGGACATTGCAGATGCTTATGTAACGATTTTGTTGTTATTATTATTGCTAATATATTCTAAATAAGGTTCGACAATATTGGTCAGTTTATGTCCAAGTACAGTATCGTGATACTTTTCTACTGTCCTGATCTTTATAAATATATTAGATTTCTTGGGTGTAGGAGTTTTGATCCGTGAGGTCAGGCACAGACCGTCATTAAAGTTTCAACCTAATTAGTTGTTCCTCTGGAGGGCGTTTTGATCCACGAAGGAAAAGTGAAACTGCGGAACAGGGAGGGAAGACAGCAGATGGGAGTGAACAACCGGGTGGTTACTTGTCGGTCACTTGGCAGAAACATTTTACCTAAAAAATAATATATATATATTTGCTTTAGGTATACTGACTCTACAATCGCACTGACTCTTATTACAGTTGCTAGATCTCTGAAACTGATCCTGAATACTTCCAGAGTGATTTGTTTACTAATTTCATTGTTTACTATGTATAATACAACTTTGTCGATCAATGGCTATGAAACAATTTAAATTAATTTGAATTTTTAATTTAGATTAAAAGTACAGTATTGTATTTATAAGTATAGTTAACCTACTTTAACTGAAAAAACAACTGTTGTTTATTTATTTAAGTTTGTTCACACAACTCTTGATAAATATAGTTCATTAATTATAATGATAATCACCCCTATAAGCTTTATTTTTTAAACAACCTACGTTACATTGCAATTCCATTGAGAAAGTAAACATTATATGCTTCTAATAAAACTATATTAGGTAGTACAAAATCCAAATTATAACTAATGACAAATAGAAATTTTATAAATGTAAAAATCAACATTAAAATTAACGTCCATTAACGGGGAGGAAACAGGTGTAACGTTTAAGTAAACGGACACATACAGTCTGTATTTTATATAATAAAACAATTATATAAGTACATTAAAGGTGTAAAAATAAACGGACCAATTTAAATGTCATTCAATAAAAGTGAATTTTGCTAACCTACTTCATGATATTTTGAGCTTCATTGAATTACATTCGTCGTACTATATTAGTTATAATAATGCCTAAACTATGGCTTAAACACCACATTTTTATTTTATAATTTGACTCCCGTTAGGCCTAATACAATAATCATCTTTATTGTATCATTTAGTATAGTATATATAAATTACAGTTGAATTTTGAAGAAGTATTCAATGTTGTATAAACATTCTTCTAATAAATAGTTGCATTTATTTTTTTAATATATCTTACTTCTACATTTTTTTAAATTATAAAGGAATTTATTACATAATTTAATAACCACAAATTCATGATTTTTTGTGTTGTTTATTTACATTGTATAATAATCAGTTGATTCGAATTTGTTGTTTCATGCTTATGTATATTTTTGTTTTGAGGAAATTTATGTAAGTTAATTTCTATAAATTTGTATATTGAAACTATAATGTAATAAACGTGTAGTGTTTCTATTACTTTAATATAAATATAACAATCTTGGTATATTTTTGTCACTTCTTCGATGTGGGGCACCAGTTTTACCCGCAGTTTTATGTTTATAGTTAATTGTTGTTTAATTGTTATATACCAATATTTAACACCAAGTAAATGATTACGAGAAAGGCAAACTTTCGTATGTATGTTATGTAGCTTTTCAAAGTAACACATTTTAATTTCAATTTTTTTCAGACGACTATGATGTATATTAAAAATATAGCTTATAAAAGCTGTATGTAGGCCTACTGTATTCTTGTTACGTTTAAAATGATACTTCATTCACAACATTTGGATGATAAACAATCAAACTATTTGGTTTCAATGTTAACATTGCTGCTATGGGAAATAATTCAATATGGATGCCAGCATCTGCAGATTCTTAAGCGACAATTCTCCTTTGGAAACTGGGTTGACGAACCACCAAATGAGTAATATTCGGTACGTGTAAATGAATGTGGTATGCGGGATGCTTCAGTCTACATCCTGAACTGTTCATTGTAACAGGTTTTGCTATGGAGGCTGCTCCAAAAGTGATCGTTGGTTACGAGGTAACGTGCAACTGTATTTTGTGCCAATCACCCCAAAATTCCACTTGTCCCTTCTTGTCCCTCACTCTCACCATCCCTTCCACTTTCGCGGATCAAAACGCCACCTGAGTGGCAAATGGATTAGGAATATTTGTGATGGTCTGTACCTGACCCCACAGATCAATATTTATGACGGTCTGTACCTGACCCCACGGATCAATATTTATGACGGTCTGTACCTGACCCCACGGATCAATATTTATGACGGTCTGTACCTGACCCCACGGATCAACATTCCACCACCCAGATTTATTAGATCTGATACCATCTAATCCCCGAGGTTAGTCACTTAAATCAAGTAAGAGGCAAACACAAGTACAGGAAGATGTGCTCCAAATTCCAGTAGATAATATCCGGGCAGGTGGCTTAACGGAATAAATCTTATTAGATTTTGAAAGAAGCTACAGAAGCCTATTTCCACTAATATTAGTAATACTATATGGCAAATAGTCTCAGATATACTGTAAAATTGATTAGGACTAAGCTTTTAGAACATTAACTTTTACTTCTAGAGAGTAAAACTTTAATTAGATGTTTCTTTTATATTTTAGTGACAGTAGAAACCATGAGTAAGAGATTATTTACCTACACCAACGACAACGAGATAGTTAAAAAACGATTTCCCTACAGGTCTACAATTGGCGGTAAATGACAGAGTTCAGATCCTTGGCTAGTACTTATGTATCGTGTTTGAGCTACGAAGGGTGATTTCCTCACAACTATGAATAGAATGTAAATATTAAAATTAGTTTAGCAAATGTAATTGATAGTTAAAATGGAATTTTCAAGTATTTATTTATGCAACTATAAAAACATTATGGGTGTTAACGATCCTGTCCAAGACCGAGACGGTATATCGCACAACGGCTTCAATACGTAAATGTTCATTTCACAATGCGAAGTAGTAAAGACGTAATGGCACGGCAATGAGTAAAGTTAAGACTTTATGTGAATAATAACAGTTATTCTCGCACTGGAGTTCAACAAGATAATGCAGGTCGGTGTTAATACGCACAGTGAAACAGACGACTGTGATTGTTCCATTTGGACACTAAAACTTCTTTTATGCAGCGCGTCGAGCTACGCGCTCCAAAAGACAAGCGTAATGTAGCAGCATCGCGTTATATGGTTCCTGTATTGCACCGCGCCTACCTACTTTACGCGGGGCGCCTCTAGTAACATTACAGCACAGAATATAGACAGATACAGAAGCCCCACGGTATAGGAAATAATGAAACGGGCAGTTCGTGGTATTTCTCAAAATGAAGGCGTTGAGACGGTCGCTAACTGGCGCGGCGTTGCCAGATCATAGTGCGGGATTCCCGTTTTCCCACAGTGGATGGAGGAATACAGAATGGACAGACAGAACTCCAATCGACAGTCAGACAGGGGCAAGGCCCGGAATACCCCCGCTTACGTTCACTGAGTTGCATTTACTCCGCGTATTTTGACCCTATACATCCTCTTGTTTGAATTTTAGCCAAATTCTTCTAGTACATAAGTTATACGTTGAGCAAATGAAACCTAACCTAACCTAACCTATTTTATGCACTTCTAAATAAAGGGGATTGTTTAATTGTATTCTTAATTAACAAGTTTATGAAACATTTATGATAATTTATCAAATTAAATTATGAAACAATTAATTGTTTAAGGAAGATAAAATAACGATGGATGATAAGAAAACCAAGATTTTTATTCTGCAGTTAGATTGGGCATTGTCATTGATATTACACCACGAGGAACTATAAAATATAACATATAATTTAGACATACATACTATACAGAATTTATTCACCACAATTTCTCAATACATACCTCTCATAAGCTCATTATTTTTATTCATTTTTATTAGGGCTTACTATTTTTAAACCTTTCAATTTGCCAAATTGATTGATTTTTTTACTTATTTTATACCGACTGGATATCGTCAATGTTTATAGATACTACATACTGTACCTGAGCAGATACAGAGACAAGCAAATTGTATTGATGGCACATGCTTATAAGGATCCTTGAAACATATAATTAGAAATTATACTTTTAACTATTGATACACTTATGAACTATTTACATTAATAAACATTTGATTAAACCCAAAAACAAAACATAAATTGTTACATAAATACGCCTTAAAAGTGTTATACAATACAAAATAAATACTGTAAACACATAGTAAACATA
Organism: Stictocephala bisonia; assembly: GCA_035578905.1. Lineage (NCBI taxonomy): Eukaryota > Metazoa > Arthropoda > Insecta > Hemiptera > Membracidae > Stictocephala > Stictocephala bisonia. The sequence goes on along the minus strand of JAQJVL010000462.1, from coordinate 313,006 downwards.
TAGAATATTTTAAAAATTATATCTTATCACCAAAATTTCTCATATCTCGATATTTTATAACCACATTATTTTTATTCATCTTACTCAACCCTCTATTTTCTACGTCCCTTTTCACATTTTTAAACCTTTCAATTTGGCCAATTTAATAGGTCGCTTATTACTGCTTGTAGATACTTTAAAGTGGACAGATTAAGAGACAAAAAAGAAAAATTGGTGACACAGTTAAAAGACTGATTTATATCCAAGTCTTTAGAACAGATAAAAGTCTTAAACACAATTACTAAGAGAAATTAAATTATCAAATTATGTATGGAAAAATAACCATACAAATTAGTTACTTCACAAGACAAAAGATTAAATTTGTTTGTCATGACATTCAAATGACCACTACTCTGTAAAGTATACTCCTTTCCAATTCCAGTTTGGACAGTTAATTCTCTTAAATAGACCTTTCATTGAATACCAAACTTGGCTTAGATTTAAGATGTTCGTTCAACTCCTCACGGGCCGTACCAGTGAAAGGATGAAAAGTCACTAATGGTATGAAAAAGTAGGTTTTTGTGACCAAGATGATGTGCAAGATTTCACTTTTATATGTTAAGTCATTTAAAAGCTGTGACAGCGTTTCTATATTTTTTCACTTTGTATGCACGCTATGTACATGTTGCCGACGTTTTAAGTGCATTGCAGTTTCATCTTCAGGGCAACACACTGTTACTAGATCCACAGAGTATATGTAATTTACTTGGTGATGAGTATGTCGCCCTGAAGATGAGAGCTGCAATGCACTCAAAACGTCGGCAACATCTAATTAGTGTACATAGCAATCAGACACGGTCCTACCCGGATTATGATAATGTAAATAGTTTGGTCTTACGTGGAGTTTATATCAAACTTGTTTCACTTATTCATTTTAAGGATTAGTCACCAAATACGAATGTGGGTATACTTTTGCTGCAGGAAATATATCGCATAGATCATTGAAGTAAGGTGTGTGAATGGTGTGCGACTGTAGCATTCGTCACATTCACTCCGTGAACGCTGATAGCGCTACCATAAGGTTGAAGACGGGCTTTGCTAAACACTCTAACATTTTAATTTAGTATTTTTCAGTTTACTCATGGCATTGTTACAGTTTTAGACAATAGAAGTTAATTGACAATGCGGGGACAAGATGCAGAAGACGTTTGATTAATTTATATTAACACATGGCACAAATGGCTCGAGGAAAATAATCTAGGCCTAAATGATGTGTATTATTTAAAAAATTTCTTTCACTTACCACAGTTCTTTCACCTACTCATGTGATAGGTGTTTTGGGAATCTTAATATCCGCAGTGATTCTATTTGTATAAATTTTTATACTTCCTCTAACACAAACTGTCCTAGTCTTTCTTCCTCTCCATTAAAACACTAAGTTATAACAAGACACAATGATAAAATAACCGAAACCAAACCAATTTTATTCAGAAACTAGGGGACACCCCTGCCCGCTTCGCATGCGAACCCCGTCGTCACTCGCTGTGCTCGTGAGATATGGGTCACCTGCGGCCTCGTGGGGGAGATCGGCCTTCGGCCACGCCAAGACGCTCTGCTACAGTCCTCGCGGGGGAAGGTTCGGCTTGCGGTCTCACCAAGACACTCTGCTACAGTCCCATTTGAGGAACTCGGCCTGCGGCCTCGTGGAGGAGCTCGGCCTACGGCCTCGCCAAGACGCTCTTCTACAGGCAGTTATGGAACTTGGCCTACGGCCTCGTGAGGGAAAGTTCGGCTTGCGGCCTCACCAAGATACTGCTACAGTCCATTTGTGGATATCCGCATATCGCCTCGTGAGAAAGATCGGCCCTCTGCCTCGTCAGAATTTTTAACCAGTATGACCATTAATTTTAGTTTTTGGGATAGCGGAACCCCTAAACATAGACTTTTCTCAAATCTGATGGTAAATTAGTATTTAAGAGAAAATACTTTTATTTTGATACCCCACTTAAGTGTATTAGTTTGACATTAGTAGCCTACTCAATTTTGGGTTTTGGAGCTTCTTTTTATTTGGGGGGGGGGGGGGGAAGAACCCTTAAACGTTGTCTCTTCCAAGATGTAAAGGTAAAATGTAATTTTTGAGATAAATACCTATAGTTTGATGCTCCACTTGTAAGTTTTATTTTTGTACTACCCTTTTACTGGTTTTAGGAGTTTTTTGTTTTGTTTTAGGAGCATTTACCCCTTAATATTTATCCTGTTCAAAATCTGATATTGTATTTGGATTCAGGAGAGAAATGGCTTTAAATTGATACCTCACTTGAGTAGATTAGATCAATTTTTAAAATGTTTACATTTTTAAAATTTTTAGTTTTTGAGCCCCCGATACCACAAATGTTTGAGTTATTAATCTGAAATTCATATATAAGGTGCGCGTTTGTTACACGTGTAGAACTGTGAATGTTTGGACATTTTACTAAAGATTTTCTTCAACTTAGGTAATAAAAACTACTTTTTAGTGATTTTTTTCATTGGGAACATTGGGGAAGTTTTGGGGTAAAAAGGCCGCAATCTTGTTTATGAGTGAAAAAAGTAAACTTTTGTGAATTTTTCTGGAGGTTTCAGACACAGAGCTTCAATTCAAGTATACCCGGGTAAGACGCCGGGAAATGCCTCAACATTTAGTGTCAGGAGTCAGTCACTACATCGAGCTTTATAGTATATAGATTGACTGAGTTTTATTCAGAATTTTTTTTTATAGACGGAAAGGATGCAGGAAGTAGATGAACACGTGATCGGCGCGCGTTCTTTGAACTTTACCTCAAATATTATTTTCCATCTAGTTTGAAGGAAACAGTATTTGTTCTAACATATGAGACGCCGACACAACGTTGTGCGTATTTTAAGGCGAATATGAACTATGATATGAGTGTAGTATGGTTACTAACTGAGTTTAACTGTTCCTCAGAAAGTGCAATTTATTAATAGCCCAACAGCCAGGGCAACTATCGGACCTGCAGCTTTCCGTAAAATCCGAACCACGTAGTGTTGGTCTGATTTTCAGCTAACGGACAAGTCTGACACTCAGTTCTCTTCCCTACACAACATCCGAACCTTGACTACCATCCAACATGAACACCCAATACGTCTCTAGTAGTGTCCACGTCGATGGCAACCATTGTGCGGACGCCGTGTCGGTTTTAAGAGGACCGAGCATGGAACCTATCGCCTTTAATCTCCCAAACACGTTGTCCCCATTCAAGATTTATGTTCCTTTAAACATTTTTTACCCATTTAAAACTGTAAAAAATAATAGTAATAATCCAAAACCTAATTTTTTCTTAAACTAGGGGATACCACAGCACGCTAAGTGTGCAAAACCCCGTTACTGGCTACGCTCATTACACTAACTCGTGTAATTTTGTTATTTTTCTTCGTATTACACGCTTAACATTGTTTCAATACACTGTTAAAAAATAACCTCTTATGTCAAGTGTGCAACAGTGTCAACGGTGCACGTCATAAGCTTTCTCAATGTTAGGGTAACAATGATTTGCTAGTATTGGGATATTATTATCTGCCTTAATTTAGCTGTTTGAGAAAAACTGTTGACAAATCTCCTCTTAGTATATGTCTATAGCCTATAATGAATGTTTATAGCAAATTTCGTGGTCTTATGATTTTTGAGAATTTGTGATTAGTCAGTGTTGTTTGGCTTTAATAATACTTATAGAAATCATCTCCCTAGCCACGATAAAATTGGAAAACATTTGTTCTTTGTAATAGGATTATTTATGTTTTATTATTATCTAATTTTCAGTTAGTCAAGTTTTGAGCAAAAATAGCACCCTACTGATGAATACCTGAAGAAACGTTTAAAATAATGTATTTTTTAAATACTTGATTAAGCTACGTGTATGGAATTTTAGTCTGACAACGCCAATAAAATAATAAAGTATACAAAATAATTTTACTAACATTTATGTAGGCTATTATTTACAAATTTGCAAGTATTTATTATTATTACTATCTTAAATACATTCATGATAGTAAGCTTTTACACCTACTTTATTCATTTACACGGGCCTTTACACGGGCATAATATTTTTCCATATATTTTATTCACTTAATTTTACTCGTGTGTACAAAATCTAGGTCTCACCAAGTTATGCAAAACTTGTCGGTGAGGTCCTATAGTAAACAAGAGAAACAAAAACGTATTATAGGAAAGAAAACCTGATTATTTTATTTATTTTTTTTTTTTCTAGTAATTACTAAGATTGGGCGGTTTAAGGCAGGTACCGAATTAAACAAACAATAATTGTCAATAAAAAATGTTAATATGAATATTACGTTTTAACAGTAAAAGATGTACAGTAATATTAAACTCCGCATATGCATCATTGTTGGACTGCTCGTGCCATACACGCAGGACTGTTGCAGTTGACTAGCCTGAGAGACCACAGTCGATGCGTAGCGAGGGATTTCTCCCTGGCCGGCTGGGCCGGCCGGCCAGCCACAGTTTGGCAACCGCGCTTGGCCGGTTTTTACCACTAGCGCCGCGTATGATCTGGCCGGTGAGTTAAGCGATCTCGCGTTTCAAAATTTAGCATTGCGTGGGGCTTCTGTATCTGTCTATATTCTGTGATTACAGCTTATGGAGCTATTTATGCAACGCGTCATTTGGCGCTCGCTCAATGACGCGCGGCGGATGCGTCAGGCGCGCGTCCAGCAAGCGCCTCTCCGACGTCATGTTGTAGGAGTGGAGGTTTGTTTAGTTTGCTCCAGTTTAATTCAGAGATAGTAAGCTTGTGTGCAGTCATGGAAGACGTTTATGTTCAAGTCGTAATAGAGGCAGTGGTCTCGACCGGTGATTTGAGATTCTGCAAACGAGCTCTACAAACACAAACTTAAGAAGAGAGATGCATGGGTGGAAGTATGTGCTGCGATTTATCCTAATTTTACGAACAAAAGTGACATTAACCAGAACAATATAATAACGATGTACTTCTATTATTTCACCGGAACTTAAAAAGAACTTGATTTTATCGAATCCTTCTCTTCCTAAGTTATATTGTTTGCCTAAAATTCATAAAACTGGCAATCCGATGCGCCCAATCGTATCTTCTGTTAACTCACCAAACTACCATATAGCCAAATGGCTTCAGAAAAAGCTATCTTCTTTCCAACAACCAGAAACACTGTCTATTAAAAATAGGTATGAATTCATAAAGTTAGTAAAAGATTTAACCTTAGATGATGATGAATATATGGTGTCGTTTGATGTTGTCAGCCTTTATCCTAATGTCCCCATAAACATGTCCATTGAATTAATCGAAGAATGGCTTTATAACATCAATATACCCAAGAATGAAACAAAAGAATATATGGAACTTATCAAAATCTGCATGAATCAGAATATATTCTCGTTCAACAATAAATACTATGCACAAACAGATGGCGTAAATATGGGTAATCCATTATCTTGCCTGGTAGCTAATATTTTTATGAGCCATTTCGAACAATTTGCAAAACAATCATTTAGTTATTTTCCAAGAGTATGGATAAGATATGTTGATGATGTCTTTGCTGTTTTTAGCAAAAAAGAAAACCTAAATGTTTTTATGAACAAAATCAATAATATTTACCCTAGTATAAAGTTTACTCAAGAAATAGAACTGGATAAAAAACTTGCTTTCCTAGATTTATTAGTCATCAGAAATAATGTCAATTTAGAATTTGATATATATAGAAAACCGACTCATACTGATAGATACATAGTAAATGACTCGTTTCATCCAGCTGAACAAAAAAGAGCTGTTTTCAATTCATTAATATTCAGACTTTTGAATACACCTTTAACTGCTACTAGATATTATAAAGAGTTAGAATATATAAAAGATGTTGCAATTTTTAACGGTTTCAATGAATCATTGATTAATAACATGCTAAGAAAAGCAAAGAAAAAACATGAAAAACGAAACCGAACAACTTTATTTAATACAAAAAGTGAAGATGAAAAATGGCTTAGTGGCACATACTCAAGCATTTCAAGAAATGTACAAAAAATAGTTAACAAGAACATGAAATCTAAGATATAATTTAAATCCACTAATAAATTAAAAAATAAAATAGGTAACCCTAAAGATAAAGTTGAAAAAGATTCTCAATCTGGCATATACAAAATAAAATGCAATGATTGCGAAATGGTATACATAGGTCAAACTAAAAGAACTATCAACAAAAGATTCAGTGAACATCAAGCCCATTTTAAATACAACAGAAGAGAAAAATCTGCTATAGCTGCCCATTGCATAGACAATAATCATAATTTTTCAAAACACAATGTTTCGTTACTTAAACAGATAGTCAAGCCTAAATTCTTAAATGCATGGGAGACATACTTTATAAAATCAGAAAGAAATGATAAACTATTAAATAATGATGAAGGACCTATCTTAAACTCTAGACTGATTAATTTAATTACAAAAAAGTCAACATAAATTTTACTTTTTTCTCTTTGATTCTCTCACATGTTTTTCTCAGCATTTAAATTTTGTTGAATAGTCAGATGTTTTTCATTTATATATTTTTCTAATTGTAAAAAATAATAATTTTTATTTACACATAACCTGAAGATGGAAGCTTTGCTTTCGAAAACGTTTGTGTTGTAATAAATTTTATATTGGATTTACGATCTATGAATTGTATTATCTTATACAGAACAATATAGGTAAGTTTGATTTGTTTTCTTTTAAGATAGCCTTTATCACGCTTGGGTCCATCTTCTTACTAGAACCAATGCAAACTGAGGTAAGCACAACACTCAAATTACGTACACACGACGGTCTTTTGGCGCTCGGAGAACGCGTTACATTTTGTTCTCGCATCGGACGACGTCCGCACTTCGCGCGTCGCTCTACGCACTGCTTAAAAAGGAGCCTTAAGGACGCACTGGCTCATGGGAGGAGAAGTCATGTCGACTATTGTTTGAAGTGAACCTTGTACCCAATTTGAATCTGATGGACAATGCTACCTTTCAGAATAAAAACTGCTTGCTTTATTATTTAAAATATATAGCTAAATTATGAGTAAGAAATAAATATTTTCACACATTAATAATCGTTACAGTTTTTAAAAATATACAAATTAGAAATTATTATTCCAAGGAGCATTGTATTGCTAATCTGAATTAAAAATACACAAATGCCCAACTGAAATATTTTAGGGTATTTAAATTATTCAGTGTTATTTTTGTTTTCAATGACTCCATGGCTTACAGTACCATATTATTCTAAAACCGTTCTCTTTACCTCTGAGAGGAGCACAATATAACAAAATTGTATTTCTTGAGCGCTCCTTCCTTAATTTGTTTCCTATCGTAATTGTTACCAATACCAATGAATACACATCTATAAGAAGCTAAAAGGTATAGGGATATAGTCAGTCAGACACAGACGAAACTAACTTGGCGCGGCCGTCGCTAGTAATCGCCATCGATGTATATATGGCGCTGGATTGCGCGCTCAATCCTTGGCTGTTTCAAAGGACCGGTCCGGTCCCACTGTCGTAATCCCGCCAGTAGAGGGGATAAGAGCATGACTCACCTACTGGCCGCGCGCCGCCGAGCGTCTTCTATGATAAAACCAAGACAACATAGTTTCATGATCAGCCTAAAACTCCATCAAAAGAGCAAGGAGTTGAAAATAATTATACATCTCTCATCAACAAGACAGTGAGTGTTAATAAATAGTGTTACGTTGTGTTACGTAATAAATAAAGTGTTATACATTGTGTTTCCACATGCAACGACTACCTCTTGCAAACGAATCTTTAAATGACTTAGGACTAGTTAATGAAGGCGTGTGTCCTATGACAGTTTACTTGTAATGATTAATAAATAAGTCATTATTCTACATCTTACTTAACTAACAATTATTTACAAGTCTTGATGCACTGTGCACTTTTATTACACAATAATTAATTTATAAAAGATAAATCTCTTAACTAAATTCCTGTTAAACCTTCAGAGAGTTAACAGATTGATAAATCAAAACAGAGTCGATCATTTCAACCGCCCGCGCGAGCAACACAAAGAGCGCGCATGCGTGCACTAAATATAATCGTCTGTAAAAGCATGAAATGAAAATTTTAGTTTGGACTATTTTCTAGAACATTCCTTCAGGAAGTCTACCCCTGGCAGAAAAATAAAAAACTTCCTTGCTTACTACATTTTTGATGTTTTAAAGTGTTCTTAGAAAGCGTAGTCACTTTTAATTAGCACGTAAAGCTATTTGGAATATTTTTTTCCATCAAACTAACCAATACAGTATTAAAGCACCGTCTCATTATGAAAAAGACGATTCATAGCATGACTCCAGAAGAGCGTGTTATGAATAAAAACGACATTGGAAAAGAAAGCAAACAAAATAACTCGCCCGCTGGTTATCCCGCCAGTAGAGGGGAAAGAACCGGACCATTTTTCGTACATCTTAGAGCTCAATCCCGTTTACTATACAGTAGCCTATACATCGATGGTCATCACTGGCTGGGATTTTCTGACTCGTACTCCCCCTCCCGCCCTCCCCACACCCCTGTCTACCCTCTTCCTTGAAGCTGCTCGTGCACTTCCTGGGTCATGTTGTTCTGTGTTCTGTCTGCCAAACCATTTTACTCTCCTGGTTACATTCCATTATAGATAGTTTTTTAATTAGCATAATACGTGTTGGTACATATACAGTACAAGTAAACGTCACACAACACATATTTATTACAATATAAGCACAAAATGCACAAATATATTACAATAAAAGTACAAATATAATGGTGATCGATTTCGGTGAACCACGCTCACCTTCCTCAGACCACAGGGATTCACAAAAGAATTTGTGTTGTGTAACGTTTATTTGTTCTGTATTCTATTATAGCACGCGCTAGCGCGAGTAACAGACGTTGCAGGCGAACTGTGGGACAATTATTTGTCCTACTTTTTGTCCTGATTTCGACTACTGTCGATAAAACTACATTTCGACAATTGTATCTTATAGTTAGTGTTATACGTCATGGTTTATAGTTCATTTTAACGTTATTGCATTTTCTTAGACTATTACAATTGTTTTTTTATTTCATTTCCACTATTGCATAGACTTTTCTTAATTACGATTTTTTTAGATAGAAGATTTACAATGAATTTTATTATATATTTATTTATATTATTTCATAGATTTTTCTAGGATACGATTTATTATTCTATTTTTAAGGTGGTTATGGAAGTTTAAAATTTAGGAATTGTTTTGTACTATTTATATGATTAATTTTAGGTTTGATTATATTTTTCTGTTGAAAAATACAACTGTAATTTATATTAAGCGTTGATTTAGGAATTGTTGTGTACTATTTATTAACATTCTATTCTATGATTATTTTTGTCTTTCTCTTATCAAAAAGTCATGATTAAAATTATATTCTGATTTGGCTGGTGCTTTCTATTATTTTAGTGTGCTGAGTATTTTCTACTAAGTAATGCAATTTGTAGTTGTTGTCATTGTATTAATAATGTAATTATTCAATTGACGAAATCTTGTTATTTAATGACATTAGTATATGTCAGCTTCTATTATATGTATACTTATTTAATCATTGAAACTGTAAGTATATTCCATTCTCTGACACTCTCAAGGCCACCAAACTGTTCCCTATAGTAACTCCTATTTTCGGCCTCGCTCCGGACTGCCGCGCAATAGAGCTCAGAGATCAACCCAGTTGTGGCAGCCGCGCCAACTAGCAAACATTTGTCTGACATTTGAAAATTGTCTTTTCGCTTCTTATAGATGTGTTTTCATTGCCAATACATAATATGTTAAATAATTGTTTTTATGTTATGATAGAATTGTATATTTTTATTATTCGTGTTTTAAGAATGTTTAATTCAATCTATTTATGTCTACATATACATTTGTGTTCTTAAAACTTCCTACAGATAACATCTGTAATTTTCTTTTCATTCCGGTTTGGTTTTACTTTATTTGAAAATTTACATTGATAATTTTTATAAGTTAAAATTGTCCTATCGACTTCGTTTTTGCAATTATAAACAGTAAAAAAGTACTTCCCAATTAAACACTAAAAGATTTTAATTCCCACTAAAAAATAAAATTGGAACCTCCTACATTCTTCCCAATTGTGAGTCACCGGATGTAAAAGTTAGAGGAGGGCTGAGGCCGTGCGACGTTGCCGATGTCGATTTTCTTATTTAGCCCGCAACCCTCAAGCGACGTCTACACGACGCGGGACTCGGCGAGTCGCTGATAAGGTTATCACCGACTTGGCGAATCCCGCGTCGTTTGGATTAGACATCAAGTTCGCGATTCGGCGAGCTAGCTCGGAGTGGCTCGTAACTGCCCAAGTCAACCCGAGTCAGTTCCCGCAAGTTGTCGGTAAAACACGAAACATCAAAGGGTTTGGGCTTGGCAAAACGCAATTCTGGCTCGACTCGTGCTACTGTCTACCAACCTGCTTAAGTTCGCACTGGTGACTCACAATTTAGAAAAATTTAGGAAGGTACAAACTTATTTTTTTAGTGTGAATTTGAAACTATTTAGCGTTTAACTGAGAAATGCTGATTTTACTGATTATAAATGCCAACAAACAAAGTCAATTTGAGTTGCACAATAAAGGAAAAGCGTTTATAAACCGGAATGAAATGTAAATTAAATATGTTGTGCAATTTTATAATTCAAATGTTCCTGTTTAGTAAATAGACTGAATACAAAATTCTTAAAACACTTATGTAATAAAAATATAAGTGACTCATGATATTAAAAAGTAATTAACTGGCACATTATGTATTATTGGTAGCATTTATAACGCAAAGAGATGTCACATAAGTTTATTTATACACAATGTAAATTTATGGATAGTTCCGGTGATTCATTTCGGTAAACCAAGTACAGTATATCTTTTTAAAAACTTCATGAAGTATTCACATACAAATGGCACCTAATTTCTCCCGGATCTAAATTGTTAATAACAGTTACCGGATTTTTTACGTTTTCGTTTTTTCTCGGATGTCGTCAAAATTAGTTTTCCGTCAGCACTTCTTAATATCGTAAACTAATAACCATCGTACTGGAGTAAGTAATTATTTCAGGAAAATAATGTTTTGACCATAAATCTTACAAATTAATCTATTATTCATATTAATAATTGAAAATACAATTTTTGTACGTCGTGAAAACCACGGTGAAAATACTGAATATTTTTTTAAAGACCGTAGATGGCTTCATATAGAACGGGAACAAATTAGCCGTGGGACAGGAAGGAATCAAGCGCTCCTGGAAAACCACGTTAACTGAAAACACTAGAATAGTGTTGAGGAGATTGTCACAGGTGATGGGCGTATCCAAATTCACACCCCATAAAGATTACCAGCAGCCACATAGGCTCTATGCTCGGTCCTCTTAATACCGATACGCCATCCGCTCAGTGGTTACCATCGACGTGAACACTACTAGAGAAGTCTGGGGTGTCCCTGTTGGATGATAGTCAGGGTACAGATGTTTTCTGAGGACAGTAACAATGACAGTCGACCCTAGTTAGTAACAATGACTACACTTGTTCATCTACACTCATCCGCCCCTCATATTCGCACATATCTTGATGGTCGGCGTCATATGACTGAATAATAAATAATAATGACATTTAGAACTCCCATCAGAAGGTAAGATAGAGTGGATTTATATAATAGTTACCGAGTCAAGTGCAGAGTGTATTGACCTTTCGTTAGTTGTGGTGTTTACAATGTTGAATTCTGTGCTAAGTAATGCCCCCCCCCCCCCCCAGCAACTGCCGACGTCACAAAAACATTATTTGGACAGCTGACGAAACTGGTGTCCGTGACTGGAAAAGTATTCCCCCCCCCCTCGTCCAATCTAGTAACAGTATGGGGTGTCTAAAAGATGCATTCAATGAACAAAATAAGTAATGGAAGACATTTATACAATGGTAACCATCACCACTTTCGAGATAATTGATACAAAATAACTTTTACTACTAACGGCTTCATAATTATTATGACATGTCAAAAACTAACGATTGTAACAATCAATATTATAAAAATATGTAACATTTTGTATTTAGTTCTTTTCTCTGTCACAGTCGTTAGTAGAGTGTTTGTCAACCAATGTAAAAAGTGTATATTGCTACCTACCGATGCCCGTAACTGGACAACTGTAAATTAATTATAGAAAGACGTAGGCCTATAACTTTTAGAAGTATGAACAACCTTTGTCAGGTTAGCATTTTATACTAGCTTTACATAAAAAAAAAACATTAAAATAGCAGTAATGCTGAAGAACTCGCCGTTTTGGAAATGCGCAATGAACGAAATGAGCTGTAGGCCTTTCGTGGGGGATGAGGGAAATCGTAGGGGTCTATAAAAATGATAAGATATTAATTTATAATTTATAAGAATATAATATACACCACCTAAATAGAAACAATAAACACTATATCTTCTCTTTTTGCTACGTTTAGAATTAATTTAATATAAAGTTTCTAATTAATTGTACATTTTTTCACAACCGTTTATAGTTCTTCGATTTTCTTTCGTGAGATAAGTATGTCAACTAAATAATTTATGTAAGTATTCAAAATAAACCATAACTAGTTAATTTTTTTATACTATGGCATTTCTTGATCAAACCAATCATTTCCGTCACAAAACATTTTTTGTATGTAAGTATTTATAGTGTAACATAATAGTTATACTATGTTAAACACAAACTCATTAACCAGCCTTTTCCTTACACTAGTGAGTGAACGGTCATTTAAGGAACAAAGAAGTTCCAAGGAGTGTACTTTTCATAACAATGACAGTCTCTCCTCTCGTTATTGTTACGTCGAGCACTATTCCTATTGTTAGTCAAAATATTCGTTAACATATATTTAATGACTCGAGGTTAACATCTCATCGAAGTAATCAATTATTATCAAACAATGAACAGAACTTTCATTAAAAAAACGTAAAATATATAGTCTATACAATAAACAAAAGTCTGACAATTATTGTTGACAACAATGTTTTTGTTAATTTTAAATGGAAAATAATTTTGTAAGTTTAAAATGTTTTAGTTTGCATGTACGGCTTTATAGGGTACAGAAGATTTTGCAAAGAGCATAAAGCAGGTTCTTTTGTGAATATTCAATGATTACTGTATTAAGAATTGTTTGAATGAGTCACGGTAACTATTGTAGAATTATTTACAGAATAGGACTGGGACCGGTTTGAGTCGGGTGTGGGGGGCGAGGGAGGTAGCGTAAGGCATCCAACCAGCGCTAAGAAAACGGTCCGGTGTTGCCACTTCATCCGATCGGGCTCAGTCTCCGCTCGGCACTCGGCGCGTGCGCTTCAGTTCCGGGACGAAAACAGTCACAGTTGTGCGATTTTTGTACTAGTGTCGGTGTGCGTTTGTGCGAGTTTCGTTTGTATTGTGGACATGGACAAAGAAAACCAACCGCGGCGTGGTTAATTATAAGTTACCGGTTCGATAATTTCATGGTAGCTTACAATAATAAAAGGATCATGTACTATAAATGTTAACATTAGTATATAGGATAATATCAGAAGATTTAAATTAAGTATTGACTGTAATTGTATCAATGTTAATACTGAATTTTTATATATGAGTAATTATTTTATGTAAATTACTTAAAGGTTCGTAAAACCATTGACATGTAATAATTTTTAAATGTTTTTGATAATAAGTTACGATAATTTCGTGGTAGCTTACAATAATAAAGATGTTTATGATAAAATTTTAACATTTTGTATTGTGTAATATGTGAAAATGAACAGTGAATGAACATGAATATGTGATTGAATTTAGTAAGTTTAAATAAAGTATTGATTCTTAATTGTATCAATGTTATTGTAGTATTTTCTTAAGCAGTGTTATTTAAAGTAATTTACTGAAAGGTACTAAACACCATTAAAATTTATTTAGTATTAGGTTACGATCATTTTCTTTTGAGTAAGTTATGATAAAACATTTGGTGTTATTGCCACAATAAAATAATGAGTGTGTACATTTTGTCTTATTGACCTATCCCCATTACTCTAAATAAGGTAAAAGTGAAAAATTGACATGCAAGTTACAATTGAAATATTAAATGAAAAAACGCTTGGTATAGCATTTTATGAAGATATTTGTAGGTTTTGTAACTTATACTTTAGAAACAATGTATTACTCGAATAAAATCTATAATTATTACGTGAAATAATTTCTTATATAAATTACGTTGTTTATAAATAAACGTTCATTTATATAAACCACTAGACAACGGGATGAATTCAGTTAATGTTTTCATGGAACTGAGGTTGTGGGGCAGTGAGGCCCGCTACCCCTGTGATCTGTCCCTCCTCCTCCCGAGACAAATGTGGCAACAATGCTGCCGCTTTCCCCACTCCAGGCCGCCCGAGCCCAGTCCTATTCTGTAAATAATTCTACAATAAAGCATACGTATCACGCGCATCTTCCCCCACTACTTTCCACTCAGCATGACGTCACTTAGGTGAAGTTACAGCTATACGGACATGTTCGAAATAGGTTTATTGGACAATTCCCTTTGTAATCATTTATTTTTTTAGAAGTTTTAGTTTGAATTAGATTTTTAATTCAGAGTAAAGCAAGCATATTTTGTAATGATTATACTTAAACAATTAATTATTTAATATATCATGAATGACAAAAATAATAAACTTATTTTTTTAAATAGCCTCCTTATATTATGATAGAAATCGTCTACGAGATTATGAGATTTAGCTGAAATAAGATATTTGGAAAACCTTTTATTTCACTATTTAGATTTTTATATAACGTTTGCTGAGTACTATTTTATATTTGGCATTAATTTTCTTGATCAATGTAACAATTACAGTAACATGTGTGGAATTATACTTAAAATAAATAAATAAAACACTGTAATTTAGAACTTGTGTAATAGAGCATATTAGAATGTTTATATTAATGTGATTTTTATTTAATTTATTGGCTGAAGCTACAGTTCCAGACATAAACTCAGCAGATGTACGGAAATTTTGTCTTTCAGTACTAACTACAAGAAGGTGGATTATTGTCAATTTTTGAATATATTTTAGGTCCCCTTCTTGATAATTGAGAAGATAAAAAAAACACATTTCTTAATTATTTTTCCAATTTTAGTGCAAAGGTACATCACTAAAAGACCCACACACGACGTTCTTCATCACTTGGATTCGTAAAACTAGTTGCATTCAATCCTACTACTCCTATCACTAAACAAGCTCCTATTAGCACCTCCATTGTATCATGTAGCAGATGTTTGTCTATTGCTATGTCAAATTCATAAAGTACTGGCTGCCTCCATTTTCCAACCAAATTTCTTACAAGTTCTTGGACTAAGTTGTTATTGGGTCCTAAAATTTGATCATCGACACTGTCATAGCACAAGTCTGGTTTTAACTTCATCTCCTCTTAAAATAAAACGACATTATTTTCCAAATCGGAAAACACAGGTGCATGGACTTTTACTGTGTTAAAGCTCGTCTCAATACATCCAGGTGTTAATTATATTTACCACAAACGACGTTTGATTTTTATTTTACTTAGAAAAGGGCATTTCTAAACATCTCGTACAAACATTTAGATATTTTCGACAAGGAGGTGAAAAACTTACAAAACCTTTAGCGAAACGTCAAACCAGCGAACCGGGAATCGGACCCATGGAACAGTATGAGCCAACGGCCACGAAAGTAACGAGCAGACAGTCCAAAACACCAAAACGTAGAGAACCCAATATGTACCGGTCAAAAGACCCGATTAACTGCAGCAATATTTTCATAAATAATTATTGAAGTCTTGGAGTTAGGTTGTTTGACCAACTTTCATAGCTTTATTGCATTACAGATCAACTTTATATCTTGATACTTTCGTTTTTTTCTTACGTTATACTAAAAATTGCATTATTCATTAATTTAAAAAAGTCCTTTTAAAAGTCCATTTGATGTTGCAGCAGCTCTTCGTTTAGTGTTAGAATCAATGTAGGGTTTGAGCCAACACGATTGCTAAAACTGAACAGCTCGATGTATTTTTGTTACGTGAAGACCTAGATCTAGAGCATGTTGAAAAACCCAGAAGTGAGCAACGTACCTCTCATTGAGTTTAAGAGTTATGATTAATTTAGCATGTTTACCTTCGGAAGGTATTTCAAATTTATCTAGGAGTGGTAGATCGTAATGAAGATCGTATTTCTTCAGGACATTGAAAATCACACTCCAAAATATATCCGATATCACCATGTTTTGGAATTATAGCTATATTTCCAAGACTTTCAGGATCCACACATGTGAAATCACCATAGGGCAGAGGATGATTCATTGCCCAGATATAAAGTTTATTGGCGTCAAAATATCCTAATTAAATGGATTCTTGAGTAGCATCATAAGTGGGTAAATGTCTGCTGTTGGCCTTCACATATCTGGTTACATTTCGGGTTAATCCTCCTCTGATTCCTGACTCCACCAACAACACCATATCAGTAGATAAAAAGCCCAGGAGCAAGACCCACTTTGACCTTTGGACCCAAGATGGCGGCGCAGTGGTACCAACCCTCCCCCCTCCCCCCTCCCCCCTCAAATTTCCCTCAAATTCCCAAATTTCCCTCCAAATTCCCTCAAATTCCCAAATTTCCCACACATTACCCACATTTCCCCCCAAATTACCCAATTTCCTTCACATTTCCCCCCAAATTACCCTCAAATTTCCCCCCCAAATTACCCTCAAATTTCCCTCACATTACCCAATTTCCCTCACATTACTCACATTTCCCCCCAAATTACCCTCAAATTTCCCTCAAATTACCCAATTTCCCTCACATTACCCACATTTCCCCTCACATTACCCACATTTTCCCCCAAATTCCCTTGTTATACTATATAAGATACACTTTTTTGTCCAATATGGCGTCTTTCCCTCCCGCGCCAACTCACACCCCGTGGGAAAATTCCCTCCCCAAAATTCCCTTATCCAAGATGGCGGTCTTTCCCTTGTTATACTATATAAAATACACTATAATAAATGTAAAAAGATGACAACCGGATCCAATATGGCGTCTTTCCTTCCCAAAATTCCCGCCAAAAATTCCTCATCCAATATGGCGGTCTTTACACTATAATAAATGTAAAAAGATGTACTTCAGGTACTTCCGGCGACCGTCGGCTACCTTCGTACGCTCTTAGCCTATGATGCACACGTCGTCTGCTGGTCGGGCGCGCATGCTATGGGCAAGTACAGAGTATAGGAAACATTTTTGATCGTCATTTTTAATATTTACAATTCCATGCATAGGGTTTGAAATTTTTTTCGGGGTGGGTATGAAAGAAGAGGCATACAAAGGTTGAAATTTTACAATAAACAGATTGAGTCGTAAAACATTTTCTATTACCCACCCACTACCTTGACTTACCCACTTAGCCACGCTTTCTAAAATTTTGTCTGTAGCCTCAGAGTATTGTACATCTAGAGAATCGGAAGGTAACAAAGGACGAGTTTTGCCGTGAAAGAAGGGAGTGGTGGTAATTTCTTCGTTGTTAACAATTTTGGAAAATTTAATTTGGACCGCGATGTACCATTTTACTCCCCCAAGCCTGTTTAGGTGTTTATTTATTTCGACCATAATTTTATTTTTATGACTAGTAAGTACGTTAAGGAGATCAGGGTCGGAAGTGTCAAATTGACGGGAAATGGTGACTAGGTTATCGTTAATGGCAAAGGATTCCATCTTTGGCAATTAAATTTACTTTAAATTGATTAAAAATTAATTATTAAATTAAAGTAAAAAAGGGTGCAAATTATTGATTTTTACTTTGAAATACCGTACAGAGAACGGTGTCCAAAATTACAAGAATTACGTGAGTAGGAGCAAAGTGAGGATACGTCTGATCAGTACGAGTACGAGAACAGAAGTGATAAAGATTGATTGTGTTGATCGTTTATATAGGGATGGATGAGGTAGGGGTCAATTAGGTCACGCGCCTGTCCAGACATGAAAATCCGATTACGTAATCCTGTGTAGATTCAGACATGAAACTCTGATTACGTCATCCTGTGTGGTAACGGAAGCAGATGTGATAACAGATGACCTTTGAGGTCAAGTGATGTCTAATTTGTTTAATATATATTTATGTTTTGGGAAATTGCTGCTGGGGGCGCTGCGATCACGTCAGCCACATAGAGTATATATGAGTAGAGTAACAACGCGCATGCGCGCCCAACCAGCAGACGACATGTACGAAGGTAGCCAACAGCCGCCGGAAGTACCCGAAGGGAAAGACCTCCATATTGGATCCAGTTGTCATCTTTTTACATTTATTATAGTGTAAAGTCCACCATATTGGATGAGGAATTTTGGGAGGGAATTTTAGGAGGGAAAGACGCCATATTGGATCCAGTTGTCATATTTTTACATTTTATATAGTATAAAGACCGCCATATTGGATGAGGAATTTTTGGCGGGAATTTTGGGATTGAAAGACGCCATATTGGATCCGGTTGTCATCTTTTTACATTTATTATAGTGTAAAGTCCGCCATATTGGATGAGGAATTTTCGGTGGGAATTTTGGGAGGGAAAGACGCCATATTGGACAAAAAAGTGTATCTTATATAGTATAACAAGGGAATTTGGGGGGAAATGTGGGTAATGTGAGGGAAATTGGGTAATTTGAGGGAAATTTGAGGGTAACTTGGGGGGAAATGTGAGGGTAATTTGGGAATTTAAGGGAAATTTGAGGTTAGGAAATTTTGCGGGAAATGGAAATTTGAGGGTAATTTGGGGGGAAATGTGTGGGAAATTTGGGAATTTGAGGGAAATTTGAGGGTAATTTTGGGGGAAATGTGGGTAATGTAAGGGAAATTGGGTAATTTGGGGGAAATTTGGGAATTTGAGGGAAATTTGAGGGTAATTTTGGGGAAAATGTGGGTAATGTGAGGGAAATTGGGTAATTTGGGGGGAAATGTGTGGGAAATTTGGGAATTTGAGGGAAATTTGAGGGGGGAGGGGGGAGGGTTGGTACCACTGCGCCACCATCTTGGGTCCAAAGGTCAAAGTGGGTCTTGCTCCTGGGCTTTTTATCTACTCATATCAATGTCTCTTATTAAATAATATAATGTGCATTTCGTCTCTTTTAAAATCGCCTGCCAAGCTAAACCTGGAGATGTGTACGAATGAATGGGATCCAAGCCATACGCTTTCATACACGTGTTGCGGAATTCTTCCATGACATCACAGAGCAAGGTTACATCTAGTTTAACGTAAAAATCACTGTACTCACCAAGGGTTTTCATGTTAAGTTCTGTCCACACCCTACATGTGTGCTGGTAGTCATCAGGTTCAATGTGTTCATCGTTTAACTTGTTGTAAAAACACTCCCGAGGTGGCAGAGATGTCTCATTGAATCTTGGTGCACTATCTGTGTAATCGTATGAGTAGACTCCTTTCCTTAGCACAAGATCTAGTTTATCTGCAGGAACAATCTTTGAGGTTTCTACAAGGTCTTGTCTTTGCAGATTTTCTACTAGTTTCGTTAAGCTTGAAGCCATGAACTTCAACGAATCAATAAACCTTATCTTCATTTTACCCGCTTTCAAATATTAATAAACTTCTCCATACTGGTAGTGACTATCGATGGATCAGCGGACACATCGATGTTTCGGTCGTCTCTTCTCAATTGTGGAATTATAAAGTGGGAGTCATATTCGCTCAGATTATGTAGGACAACCGGTATGAAGCGAGGTAGTTTATAGTTAATGTTATAACTGTTGCAAGCAGGTCCTCTGTACAATCCAGTCAAGTGATCGTGATCTCTCACCTTTCCATTAATGTCTGTGAATATGTTGCCATATAGATAACATGTAGTTGCAATTGTATGTCTTTTCAATTCATCATCTTAGAGGTGTCATTGGTTTTTTACAACTGTAAAGTAATTCCACTTTACGTGCTATTTCGTACAATTGATCTAAAAAATTTTCAGCAGCCCTGTCACCTCTGTACGTGAGGAGTAGATGATAAACCTTATTGTTGTAAATGATTATCTGTTAACGTAGATTTTATTAGTATACAGTAACTTTTAGGTTTAATGTACCTGATATCTTTTGCCGTCTGGTGGGGTCTGGATCTTCAGTGTCTAGAGGTAACAGGGAAGGTTCAAAGTCTGCAAATACCACAACAGGAACTTTGTACTGATGACAAACTTTTGAAAATTGCACCCTAGATTGCTTTACACTAGGTAAACATATTCTAGCACATTCCTTCTCCTTACAGAGACGGTTATGCTCTACTAGCCTATCTTTGACATATCTCCTTTGTTGTCCTCTTGCAAAACAGAAACAACGTTTAGAAACTGTTAATAGATGTTCAGATGTTGATACTTGCTTACCAACGAGTCTATTGAAATATTTAATATAGACATAGACTGATACATCACCGTCTTTAATAAGCAGTAAACTAATGTGGTCTGTTCTCTCTGTAATTGTTAATTGTAGTGGGTTCACATTATTTGAGTTATCTAAAGCAGAAACATTTACAGATGCTGTAGGATTCTGTTTTTCAACACGTTTTATATCACTCAAAGATGCAGGATATGACACACCGTTAAATTATTTATGCCTTAATTCTACATATTTATTATTAGGTCTATCTATATGAGAACCGTTTACAAATTTAGCCAACATAGCATACCTGAAACATTCATTATCATTATTCGCTACATTTATACAGACAGCATTTTGTTTGTTGATTTTTTCTGGCAATTCTATGTAGCTTCTACCTCTATCTCCATATCCATGTTTATGTACTCTTATATCCATCCTCTCCACAGAAAATAAACTCCATACAGATCACCTTCCTTCATGTTTACTTAGTTTCATCTTTAATACTTCATACAAATCTTCAATCACATCTTCAGTGTTGGTTGCTACTATAATTGTTTTGTTTTTAGTAATAAAACCTCTTGGTGATAATTTATTCTGAACATTTGTAAATATATCATCAAGAATTATACCGAGTGTTATAAAGTTTATTCTTTTCAGTTCATTTTCTAATGTGTTCACTACTAGCCCCTTTGAATGAAAGTTCTCTCAAACCATACTTCTTTGTGTTTTTAATCTTGAAGTGTCTTACCGAAGATCTTTCAAGAGATTCTACTAGGTTTCAGGTTGCAGATCTGAGAGAGGTGTGAACCTAATAACACTTGCTCTATTTTGCTCTTATTGTTGTTCTTCATATTCTTCCTCTTCTTGTTCTTCTAGCACATTTAGATTATTATGACTTAACTCATTATGAATAAGTAAGAGTATTTCATCATTGAATTGTTCCATACAAATGACACAAGTATACATCTCTGTTGTTGATTCAACAAACCCCAGATAAGGACTGTTTACAGGTAGAAGCGGTGTTGGTTACATACCCGAACCAGATTGTCTTGACCAATGGAAAACTCAAGAAGTTTGAAACCAATCGAAACACACTAGTATAATTTTGGGAGGAGGTAATGTGTTGTTAGCAGCTAGCAATGACTCTAGTAGACAACATCTACACCCATTCAATGATCTTTGGGTTTGTCGTTTCATTACCACTGTACGTGTATGGATGGGCGGGTGGGTCAATACCACTGTACATGTATGGGTGGGTGGGTGGGAAATGGTGGCTATCGATGAGCAAAGTTAAGAGGAGGATTATTATTACAATTCGGATGAGATTCCTGATACCGATGATAATATGGGGGTTGGAAGCATTTTCTCATTTTCATAAGACATACCTACTGAAGAGGAATATTAAAGTTCAGGTGAAATTGCTGATATCGAAGAGATTCCTGATACCGATGAAGGTTCATCATTCACGTCAACTCCAACCACTAGTTTAACTGTGAACGATATTGAAATGAATAAAATAACGACGGTTTCTCGACATACTTATGTTAGAAGACAACTGTTCCCTGATAACAGATATTAATGATTAAATTTAGATTTTTTAAAAAAACATATATGAATGACCTTGACCTACTTATAATCTTTAAAAAGCACAAAGTACTTTTCTATTGCAATGCAATTATAAGATACACATATTTTTAAATCTACAGTGTGTTCAAATAATAGATTCAAGTTTAGACTAGCGAAACGCGCCTCATAACCGTTTCTAAAGCGGGAGAAGATAGGATTGAAAAAAAGAACAGAAATGTTTTCTTAAACAGGAAACAATAAAGCGAAATGGTTTGCTTCGTTTTGATCAGTACGAGGATAAATACTTGGACGTGTAGCCTGGAATTTTCATTCCTGGCCTAAGTAGGAGGTATAGGCCAAAACATAGTATGTACGTTTCTATTACTTCTTGTGTCAAACCCATCTTTAACTTCAACCTCAACCAATTCCATCTCTACATGTTTATTTCTAAATGGAAGAGAGAATAGTTCCTATTTGAAACGTTCTCTTTCTTCTATAGAAGTCAAAACACGAGTAAGAATAATAGTTGCAGTTACAATAATCGTGCCTCCTGCGCAATTATTACGAGTGTCTACCCAAATTGAT
Organism: Stictocephala bisonia; assembly: GCA_035578905.1. Lineage (NCBI taxonomy): Eukaryota > Metazoa > Arthropoda > Insecta > Hemiptera > Membracidae > Stictocephala > Stictocephala bisonia. The sequence continues at coordinate 290,412 of JAQJVL010000462.1, read as the reverse complement.
CACGGGGGGAGGGCTACCTATGTCTATCACGGGGTCTACCTAAGTTATTCTTGATTCTGCCCAAGTCGATCACAGGCACTGTGCAGATTGGTCACAAGGGTTACCTATGTTGATCACAGGTGGCTATCCAAGTTGATTGAATTATTATACCACCTAGTGAAATTTATTTTTTGACCAGAGTAACCACTGCATGATTCTAAACGGCGGGTAGTCTATAAATTGCGAAAACTACACTTTTAATTTTTAACCCCCCAAAAAAATCAAAATGGTGGATGGGAATTTTGAATATGTGCAGAGGTTTATTACCGGCTTGATTGTAGGCAAATCGTTAGTTGTAGAGCATATCTGATACCTTAATTCAAATTTATAATTAGATTTCCTACAATTTTGGAATGAATGAATGAAAAAATGTATGTAAATCAAATTGTAAAGTTGCTCAAAACTATCTTGAAACAAAATTACTTCCGTTTCAATAACAAATTTTACTTACAAAACGATGGTTTAGCTATGGGTAGTCCACTGTCAGCTATTTTATCAGAAGTTTATTTACAGTATCATGAAGACTCCATTTTAGATAAATTAAAAAAGGAACATGATATCATATTTTACACCCGTTATGTCGATGATATTCTGGTTTTGTTTAACGAGAAATCATGTAATGACTTAGATAATATGTTAAATATACTTAATTGTCTCCACCAGAAGCTTAGTTTTACCAGTGAATTTGAATCTATGAATGAAATTAACTTTTTGGATCTAAAAATAATTCGTGATCATAACAAACTTTCATATAGAATTTTCAGGAAACCTACTCAAACCAATTGTACCATAAATAACAGTTCTGTCCATCCCCCGTCTCACAAAACAGCTATCTTCAGAAGTATGTTATATAGGGCGTATTCAATACCATTAAGTGTTGCAGATAGAAAACAGGAAATAAATTTAATAAAATCAATAGCTATTGCAAATGGATACAAGGCATCAATGATTGATTAAATTAGTAGAATAAACTTGAAAAAGTAGAATAAAAAAGAAAATAGAAAACAAAATTCGAGACGATAGATGAACAACACTTAAAAAAGAAAAATCCGATAAAGAACAAAAGAAGTATGTATCCATTCATTACAATGGACCGTTTACACAAAGAGTTGGTATTAGATTTAAGAAATTCAATTTATCAGTAGCTTTTAAGACTTGTAATACTATGTCCAACATTTTACACCCGAATATTGAAAGTGAAGATAAATTCAATAATTCAGGAATATATAGGATTAACTGTAATGATTGTAATATGTTTTACATAGGTCAGACTGTAAATTTTAGCAAAAGATATAAAAACCATGTCTCTGCTTTTAAAAATAAGAAACCTGAAAGATCTAATGTAGCTAAACACCTTCTGAATTGTACCCACAGTTTGAATAAAATAGAAGAAAATGTAGATATTCTAAAAGTTTGTAAGAAGGGTCGTAACATGAATGCTTGGGAAGAGTTATTTATTTTTAAAGAAAAATGTAAGGATCGTAATAAATTAATGAATGAATAGGTTAATTTTGATTCCGAAATAGTTTTTAATAATGTATTTTCAGTGAATAAAAGAAGAGAAGTAACAGACAATAGGAATTAACCAATAATATCACAGCAGTCGCCATTTTGACTATTCCAGCCAATGGGGTCACGTGATCATAGGCCTATAAATTGAGTTGTTGAACACCGTTTTCCATTCTTTTGTGAATCCCTCTGGTCTGAGGAAGGTGAGCGTGGTTCACCGAAATCGATCACCATAATATTTGTGCATTTTGTGCTTGTATTGTAGTATATTTGTGCATTTTGTGCTTATATTGTAATAAATTTGTGTTGTGTGACGTTTACTTGTACTGAATTTTGGTCAGAAGTTTTTTTTATTTTTGATAATAAATATGAAAAAATCCCTAATCTACTATCAAAACTACTATGAAATGAGATTTTTTTACTTTTCATGACCTAGAATAAACTCAAAATGGCTGACGTAAAAACACTGACCTCTTTGCAGAGATTTTTAGTTTAGATACATCAAATAAAACATTCAAATTAACAACTAAATTCTGCACAAAAAAGTGTTTTATATATATATTGTTATGGTACATTCTATAGTTTCCTCAGAAAAAGTTGTAAACTTGAGTTTTTTTTAAAAATATGTGATTTTTTGGAATAGTTCATCCCATTAAACATGATTAAAAGGAGCTAGAAACTTAAAACCGTACACACTATTTACCTTTACCACTTTGTTATTAAACTGCTATAAACTTTAATTTTTTCACTTTTCATAACCTGGAAAAAATTCAATTCAATTCATAACCTGGACGTAAAACTTCTGTCCTGTTTGCGGAGTTGAAATTCTTGTTTGACTGAAGCTGTAATAGTTGGTTTGAATAGCATCTAATGAGGTATTAAAATCAAAAATTAAATTCTGTACAAAAAGAAGGTAAAATTAAGTTTTGTCAAAAAAATGTGATTTTTTTTAAGAGATCCTCCTATTTAAGCATGATTATAAGAAGTCAGACACTTAAAACCCCACATACTATTTACCTTCACATTTCCTGTTAGTAAAATGCTGTACATGACTGAACTTTAGATTTTAAACTTTTCATAACCCAAAAAAATTCAAAATGGCTGCTGAGAAAATGCTTACCTGGTTGCGCAGTTGGCGTTTTTATTTTACTGAATCTGGAATATTCACTTTGGATAACACTTAATGAAATATTCAAATTAACAATTACATTTTGTACAAAAGGTGTTATATACATTTTTGTAGTATAATATATCGTTTTCTTACAAAAAGTCAATAAAGTTGAGTTATTTGTTGAAAAATGTGATTTTTTAAATATTTTCTTCAAATTTAAGTACGATTAAAACAAGCTGGAAACTTAAAACCTTGCACACAATATGCGTTTACCACTCTGTTGACCAGGCTCCCTGATCAACTTCGGTAGTATCTCTTCAACAACTTAGGTAACCCCTTATGATCATCTTCAGTAAATAACCTCCCCCCTCCCAATTATATTTGTAGCCCCCTGTGATCAACTTAGGTGGTCTCCATGATCAATTAGGGTAGCCGATCGTCAACCACTTAGGCCCCCGTGATGATCTTGGATTCCCCGTGATCCCACTTTGGTAACAACTCTTGGTTAACTTGGTACCCTGTGATTAACTCGGAATGCCCCTGGTGATTATCTTTGGTAGACACCCGTTATAGTATTGGAAATGGTTATATACCTTTATGCTGTATAAATTACACTTACCTCACAAAAAGTCGGTAAAGAAAAGTTTTTTTGTCAAAACATGTGATTTTTTTAAAATATATCCACCCATTTTAGCATGATTACAACTATCTGGATTCTTAAAACCGTTCACACTATTTACGTTGACCTCTCCATTTACCTGCTCCTTTGATCAACTTCAGTAGCATCCTGTCATCAACATAGGAAACCCCCTGTGGAGACCTTGGTTAGCTCCTGTGATCAACTAACGCAGATCCCTATGACTAACTTGCATAGCTCCCGTGATCAAGTAGGGAACCCCCTGTGATAAACCTGGATAATCATTCGTGATCATCTTGGGTAGCACCCCTGATCAATTAGGTTTACCTGCCGTCAACCATTTAGATAGCCCCTATGATGATATTTTATAGTCCCCCGTGATCCACTTTGGTAACCGCCCGTAATAAACACGTGTAGCCTGTGATCAACTTGGAAAGCTCCTGTTAATTACCTTTAGTAGCCACCCATTATCATATTGAAAAGCACCCGTGATCAGTCGTCGGTAGCCCCACGTGATCAACTTAGGTAGCTGCCTATGATCAACGTATGCAGCCCCCATAATCAAATAGAGTAGCCGACCGTCCTAAACTTAGATAGTCCCCTTGAGCATCTTGGATAGTCTCCTGGGGTCAACGTGTTAGCCACACGCGATCATCTGGGGTAGCCCTCGTGATCGACTTTTGTAGCTAACCGTGATTATCTTAGTAGCCAGCCATGATCAACTTAGGTAGCCAACCTTGATCAATGTAAGTATTCCCCCGTGATCAACTTCAGCTCAACCCCGTGATCAACCAGAGTAACCACACCTGGTCATTTTGGGTAGCCCCCTCAATTAACATGGGTAGGAACCATGATGAAATTGAGTAGTATCCATGATAAGCTGGAGTAAACCCCTATTATTAAATGTGATAGCATTCACTTTCAGCTTTGGTAGCACCCTTGATCATCTTGGGTAATACCCATAATCTACTTGGTTAGCCATCTTATTCGACTTGGGTAACCCCATTTGATTAATTATTGTTACATTTGTTGTCGTGTATATATAAAGGTCTCTGTACCTGCCCGCTTTGCTAGTTTGCGATAATGTCGGAGCCCTCCGGTCAAGGCCACTGACATATAAAATTAATAACCCCAATGATAATATACTATATATTAATAATGATAATAACAATGATAATACTACAAATACAATGAATTTTGTAGTACATTGTCTCTGTCCCAAAAACCAAAAAGTTTCAACAAAGAGCAAAAAAAGGCAGTACAAAAATAAAAAGGCCAAGTGGGGTATCAGACTATAGGTATTTATTTGCATAACCCTAGGTATTGTGGAGGAGATAACGTTTATGTGCACTAACCCCAAAAATAAAACGGCCAAGTGGGGTATCAGACTATAGGTATTTATTTGCATAACCCTAGGTATTGTGGAGGAGATAACGTTTATGTGCTCTATCCCCAAAAATAAAACGGCCAAGTGGGGTATCAGACTATAGGTAGTTATTTGCATATACCTAGGTATTGTGGAGGAGATAACGTTTATGTGCTCTATCCCCAAAAATAAAACGGCCAAGTGGGGTATCAGACTATAGGTATTTATTTACATAACCCTAGGTATTGTGGAGGAGATAACGTTTATGTGCACTAACCCCAAAAATAAAAAGGCCAAGTGGGGTATCAGACTATAGGTATTTATTTACATAACCCTAGGTATTGTGGAGGAGATAACGTTTATGTGCTCTATCCCCAAAAATAAAAAGGCCAAGTGGGGTATCAGACTATAGGTATTTATTTGCATATACCTAGGTATTGCGGAGGTATATGCAGGTATAACGTATATACAGGTATACGGAGGTATAACGTTTAAGTGCTCTATCCCCAAAAATAAAAAAAACATACCCAAAAACCCAAAAATGAGAAATTTTTAAATAATACAACCAAGTTGGGTATGAAATTTAAGGTATTCTCCTAAATCCTTTATATACCTTCAGTTTGAGAAAAGACAATGTTAATGGACTCCACTGTCCTAAAAACTACAAACATGGTGATACAGGCTATATCCTGGCTAGACCGTAGACAAACCTTCCCTCACGAGCGTAGCGAGTGACGGGGTTAGAACACGAAGCGTTCAGGAGTGTCCATTGTCTCTTATAAAAGAAAAATATTTATCAAAGTTCCTCTTTTATGAAGGGAAAAATTGCCTTGTTGTGTCGAAAACCGGTAGTAAGTAGAAGATGTGAATGTGTCTGACAGTGATGAAGTGAGCCACAACTATCAACTCCCCCAGGCTCTAAGGCTGGCCAACAGGCTCAATGTCTGGCTTTAACCAATATTAAGAATCAGTTATCAAAAACAGTGGATAGTATACACGTGACATTAACTATTTATAATTATCATTGTGATTATTTTAATAGCATTAACCTTGTTGTATACTACTGTTATGATATGTAATTAGAATACATTTTAGAAACATAAATATTGCTAAAAAACCTATAAGCCTGTCTCTCATCACGATGCCCTATAGATTTTCCATATTTTTGGAAACATTTCTCAGCAGTGGGGCACTGTAAGATACGATTAAGACAGTTTTGAAATATTTTCTATTTCCCAGTCAGGAAAAAATAAGATAGTAACCAACAAAGAGTTTTCGGCAACTTTTTTATTGTAAATATTTATTCTTATATATGTTTTGAATTTATTACCGTTAAAATTAGCAGAAACTGTAAAAACATTTGATTAAAATACTTTTTTGTATTATACAAGGTAGAAAATAAGTTCTGATGCAGCTTAACGTTTTCTGAATCGTTCCAAATAAAGCAGTAACATTCATCACTCATAAGCATGATCTAGGATTGTACTTTTTTGCAGGAACTGTACAATTTATATCACTTCTTGGTGACGGTCCGCTTCAAGTTCAAAGTATAATAATCTGTAATCCAAGTACAAGCTTTTATTGATAACAAGTTGAAGGTCTTTATGAGTAGAGCATGATGCCGCAAACTTTACCTCTAATCAACAACATGGTCGGTGTTCGAAATCCAAAAATTATCTGAGATTAACGTGCTCTCACTTTGCAGAGAATAGTCCTTTTACATTATATTTTGGGAATTATATTCTAATAATAGGCACATTTAACCTGAAGTAAATTTAACCTTTGACATAATTAAAATCTTTCTTCTTACTTCTAGTGAGCCATCCATCAACGAACCACGTCGATATGAGTATTCCAGATCATTCACTTATCAAGGTGTCCCGAGTAATTTTGTAGTACAAAAGTCTTTCAACGTATCGTCTATTAACTCAACAATGGGACTACACTCAAAGTCATTCGAGCGCAGAGCAATTGCAGGAAATAGATTTTAATTTTGATTTTTTAGTTCAAGTTGTTAAAATGATAAATGCAATTATTAATTTTGTACCTCTTATATTCTTTTTAAAATATTTATTTACAGTTAAAAGTAAATTAAATAACATGCAGTAAAATAATATCCCAAAATAATAACACAAAAAAATCTTAACATAAAACTAGTTAAGAATTTTTATTCACATAAACAATTAATTAGATATATATGTGGACTAGGAATACTATATGATTATAAGCCTGAATTTACCTTTATAATATAAATTGATATTTATTTCAACCATTCAACGGTAGATGACTTGTAACCTCAAACATAAAGATCACATAGTTGATGGACAATTTTTGAAATCAACTCGTGTAAAGTGTTGAGATGTTTTCCTCTTAAATTAAAAAAAAATGTATAAAGTAACTTAATACACTATCATAGAAGTTATAAGTTATAGATTATACTCATTCATCAATAATATAATATCCTAATATTATTTAATCTTTTCAACTGAAATTACAAACTGACAGATTTTAAATTTTGTGATTGATATCATTTAACTTATTTCATTCAAATGTAATGGGCAGTCGCATATTCAACATACTGAAGGACCTCTTTTTATATACAACTGAAAATGGTTCGTCTTTATTTGGTTTTTATTTGGATCGTATATCATTAAAATGATTGTTACATTATAATCATATGGCAACTATATTTATAATGAAATCTAGTCTATTGGTTTTACACAAAACAATATTCATACAATTTATTGTTCATCGTCAGTACAGCAGTTTTATAGGTTTAAATATTGGCAGAAGATGAAATATAATTGGAACAAAATAATGTAAAAGTAGAGTTTTAAGCTAGCGTAAATTTATATCCTATAAAATGTAATGAATAAATGGACAATTGGCAAATGTTATGTCACAAATTATTTGAAAATAAATATTGTTATTTTAGAATACTTTACACATAATGAACCATAGCGTTAACTACTTTAGAAATCCAATTATTAAGAATTAATTTTACTTTAAAAAAAGCGTGAATGTAAACTATGTAATCTCATTTAATATTAATTGAAAGCAAAACTAAAACGTAAAAGTGATGAGTGTGATAATGATGGTGGGTTCGAGATGTTCCCTCAGGGGTAAAAAAGTTGCCATGAATCTGAAAAGCAGACAAGTTTCGCTTTATTAATATTACAAACAAAAGTTTGGCATAAGTTTTAAAAGGTTTGCTAAAGTTTAACTTTAGAAAAGTACAAACCAGGGTTTGAAATTAATAATGATAACAAGAGGTTTTTAATAATAAAAGTAGATCAATCATAAACGATAGACATAAGTAAAAGACTATGATTAAAAAATAACCTCCTTCTGGAAGTAAATGGCAACATTTAATTCTATAACAAAATCAATCGAAATATTTTTAAAAAAGCTTTAAGTCTAGGTAAAAATACAGCAAACATTGTGTTCTTTATTTGTATACAATACGATAAAAAGAGCCATCGCAACGAAATTTATTTGTTTATTGTTTATTTGTGTTCTTCGGAATTTTAATTAAAAAAAATTACAAAATTTTACGAGTGAAGGTCACACAGCACGACTATATATGATATATTTCTTCTGTGAAGGCGAGGATATATTACCTTAGGAAGGTGAGCGTGGTTCATCGAATCGATCACCATAATATTTGTGCATTTTGTACTTGTATTGTAATATATTTGTGCATATTGTGCTTATATTGTAATATATTCGTGTTGTGTGACGTTACACCATATTACAAAATCATTTTTATTTTGTAAATACTCCATATCGTTTAACTCAGAAAATAACTGTCATAAGGCATTGCATTTTCTATTTATTACAAACAGGTTAGTTAATTATATTTTCATAGTAAAAATGCTATGAAATATAATTAATGTTTTAAGTTCTGTTGTATTATTACACATACATTTTATTTTAAATAATATTACATAAGTGTTATTTAAAAATAAGACAAGACTTTTTATTAACATATTGATCAAGAATAGTTACAGCGTTAATTTTAAAGCTAGGGTTTACATATTTCAGAAATTATGTATGTTTATTGTCCAGTATGTCCATTGTCAAACGTTTGTTGAAAAACTCTTCCATGGATAATAATGGACGGTTAATAAGGCATTTGTGAAGTGCAGGTTGCAGATGATTCTTGTTTTCTATTCTAAGGTCCTGTGGAAGTAATTGTGGAGTTTGCTTCCTACGTATGTGGACTTCTTTTCATACTATATCAGGCGGTGAGCTGGTAGATCGTATATGTTGTGCCTCAGATTATAGGGTTCATGGCCAATTGGTGGGGATTCTTTTACTGCATACAGTATGGCCTCTTGAATGTAAAGTGCCATAACTGTAAAATAATGTAAAATACCACTGTATGTGTATCTTTGGGTGGGTGGGTCAGTACCTTTGTACGTGTATGGATGGGAAGATGGGTCAATACCACTGTACGTCTATGGATGGGTGGGTTGGTCAATACCACTGTACGTGTATGGGTGGGTGGATGGGTCAATAATACTGTACGTGTATGGGTGGGTGGGAGGATCAATATCACTGTACGTATGAATGAGCGGGTGGATTACATACCAATTATAGAACATATCACCTATGATCTCTACAGTACTTTGTCCCCAAGTAGCTGGGTTACAGTACTTTGCACTAGTGTCTAAAAACCCCAAAATATTTTGTCTCTAAATAGTTGGGTTACAGCACTACGCCACTACTAGTAGTACTAACGTTAGAAATAAAACGTGGGGCCATAGTTGTTCAGTGACTTGTATGTCCTTCTGCAGCTATCGAGCCGTTGTCCAAGTATTCGTATAGCTTTTTTTCTTTGGACTCGCTGGAGGTTGGTGGCAGAGGTCCCTCCCCAAACCAAAAGTCCATAAAGCGTATGTGACTCGAAGAGCGCAAAGTAGGCTGTTCTTGAGGTTATGTCGTCTGTTGTTGCTTTGGTTCGCTTCACAGCATATATGCTTGTAGCAAGCTTCTTGCATAACATGTCGATACGCGGTGTTCAAGAGAGATTCTTGTCTAGTATGATCCTCCCAGAAATGTTGTTTCATTACTCACCTCCACGTGTCGGGTATACATGGCACATCATCTGCCCATATATTCATCATTAAAACAAATAATGAAAAGCGTATTAAAATGCGAACAAAATTATTTTTGTGCTATAAAGAATAAGAAGTGGCTTTCGTACAATTTTATGGAATCAGTTTCCAATTTTATATTATTTTAAATCAAATCCACATTTAGTTAAAGAACATTATTAGGCTCTCAGCATATAAAACTGTTTAGAGTAATAATATTAAAATAAACTAGGTTAAAAATGTAATAAAAATTAAACCTATAAATATAGCTGACAAATTCGGAGAGAAATGGACAATGTGAATCTTTGCAGTGAACACAGTACAGTATGTTACATTTATGATACAATTATGATACATTTGTGCTATTGTAACACAGAAAACGTTTACTTGCGATTTCAATGGACCAGCATGACCACCAACCTTATATTACCGACTACAGCGACCAGCATGACCACCAACCTTATATTACCGACTACAGCGACCAGCATAACCACCAACCTTATATTACCGACTACAGCGACCAGCATGACCACCAACCTTATATTACCGACTACAGCGACCAGCATGACCACCAACCTTATATTACCGACTACAGCGACCAGCATGACCACCAACCTTATATTACCGACTACAGCGACCAGCATGACCACCAAACCTTATATTACCAACTACAACGACCAGCATGACCACCAACCTTATATTACTGACTACAGCGACCAGCATGACCACCAACCTTATATTACCGACTACAGCGACCAGCATGACCACCAACATTATATTACCGACTACAGCGACCAGCATGACCACCAACCTTATATTACCGACTACAGCGACCAGCATGACCACCAACCTTATATTACCGACTACAGCGACCAGCATGACCACCAACCTTATATTACCGACTACAGCGACCAGCATGACCACCAACCTTATATTACCGACTACAGCGACCAGCATGACCACCAACCTTATATTACCGACTACAGCGACCAGCATGACCACCAACCTTATATTATCCAAATCCCATGGGACGCAATTTGGGACGATATGAAGATCGACTTAAAAACAATTCGAATGTGGTGCGACAATAATAAAATGATAATAAACGCAACAAAAACTAAATTTATTAATTTTGACCTTAAGGGTTTCTATTTCCAATCTGACCTACAGATACATTCAAATAACTGTTTAGAAATTCCAAATTGTAAGTGTGAAAAAATTGAGCAAATTGATAAATTAAAATACCTTGGTGTGATTCTAGACGAAAAGCTCTCATGGAAGCATCATTGCTCAAAACTGCATACTGAACTTCAGAGAAACATACGACAATTTTACCATTTGAGAAATTACCTACACACTGACATGCTGCGAGTTTTGTATTTTGGCCTCATCCAATCTAGACTACTGTACGGATTGGAATTTTGGGGTGGAACGGACTGTGTCACAATAAATCCAATAAAAGTAACACAAAACCATTATGTACGGCTAATCACCTTTAAAGCAAAGCGTGAGCATGCGTTTCCTCTTTATTGTCAGCTGAATATTTTGCCAATTCGTCATCTTTTTGTGTTTAAGGTGTTGAAAGTATTTTATATCAGAAGTGGCAACACGGCAGTTAATAGGCTCTATAGTGGAACTAGAAGTGCTACTTTAGGTTTGTTTATTAGGCCAAAGGTAAATAAATCATTTTTTAATAAAAGTTTCATATACTTAGGGCCTAAACTGTACAACCAATTACCACAACACCTTAAACAATGTGAAGGACTGACTATATTTATATCTAGAATTAATAAATGGCTTTTTACCAAAAGCAAAATTGATTATATGTTTGATATCTTAGTGTAAATTATTAAGACTTTCCTTGAGAAATAGTGTACTTGTTTTACCATTGAAGAGGTGATGCCTTTTTTTGTACAGTTGTTAGATTAAATTGATAATTCAAGCTTCAATATTGTAATTGTGAAGCACCACTTAGCTTATTGTTAAACCGTATTTAGCAGCTTACTATTAATTTAGTGAAGATAGCGTATGGACAAGCACATACTGCAGTGACCGTCCTTATCAAGTGATAATCTATTGGACTGATAAGAACATTGTTCATGCAAAACACACCTGCGCTAGCCATCGCCTACTTGAAATGATGGCTTGAATTTCCTAGCTAATTAATACATTGTTAATATTGTACAAATGTTGGATGGAATAAAATATATTATTATTATTATTACCGACTACATCGACCAGCATGACCTCCAACATTATGAAAGATCTAACCTCCTCAATATTACAAACACCATTGTTTACATTCCAACAGCTGTTATAACTTTTTGGAAATCGTTATTTACATTTGAAAAGCTGTTACATTAATACTCATTTCAAGCTCACTCTATATTAGTCTTATGGCCTAAAAACGTACTTTGAGGGCTTCTCATATCCTTCAAGGTAAAAATATTGAAGAATTAAGACCTTATTGCACATCTACAAACAGAGGAATATGTTTTGACACCTCAACCGTTTAAATTGGTCAAGAAATAAGGGAGTAGTTGCGTTGACAAAAAACGGCTTCACGTATTATTTATAATGCTAGGGAAAACCTCTGCACGATTCGCGTGCCAACCCCGTCACTCGCTGCGCTCATTACACCACGGCCTCCGACCTCAGGCTGTGAATTTTCACTAAAAATAATATTAGGTTAACTGTATAATATAAAATGACAATGTTAAATTTATTTAGAATATCTCACTCACGTTACTTGCGTTGCTGCATAAGTATAAACACCCAATGATATTACTGAGTCTACTTCAAACGTGTTCATTACATCCTTTCTGGTTTATCGTTATGAAATATATAATTTCCTCACTATTACAAACACCATTGATTACATTCCAACAGCTGTTAAAACTTTTTAGAAATCATTATTTACATTTGAACAACTGTTCTGCTCGGTTCATTTAAATATCTCCCCATGTTATTTTTATAGCCAAAAAACGTACTTTGAAGGCTTCCCAAGATCTTTAGGGTATTGAAGATTTAAGACATTATTGCACAACTACTCTTACAAAGGGACATTTTAAACACCTAACCGTTTATATTGGTCAAGGAATAAGGGAAGAGTTGCGTTGACAAAAAACGCCTTCACGTATTATATATAAGGATTATATTATTATTATATATTGAACCATTTTATTTATTGAAGATCTCATAACTCATAAACAAAAGTGTAATTTATAAACTTAATTAACAGTAATTTGTTCAATTTGTTTTCATATACGCATACTTTCATTTACATGTGAAACATTATGTGCTCAAACTGATCTGCTCGGCGTAAACATGTCAAATGTTTTAGGTATCCCTGAAATAAAAATGAAATCTTCCAATGACTTGGGTGAATTGAAGTCATTCCAAATCTCACATGTCGACCAATGTTCATAGCATGATGACAAATACAACCATTGTTAAATTCATTTTATAATTATTCTACGTACAATATATATTTAACAAGAACTGTAGTTAATTAACTAACAAATCAGCCAGGCTTACTGAAGTAAAATTTGATTATTTTGTCTGTAGTCCTGAGTTTGGGATCAACAAGTCCTTTTTATACATATAACGTCTCCCTGTCCTAGACGTTCTCTGTATCACACGTTTCACAAACATCACTTACTCCTCTCCTACCTCCCTGCTCTAAACGTACTATGTATCATACGTTTCACAAACATCACTTACTTCTCTCTCCAATCCCGGTCCTAGACGTTCTCCGTATCACACGTTTCACAAACATCAATCCACCCTCTCTTCACTCCCTGTCCTGTAATTTTTTTCACGTACAATATTTATATATATATATATATATATATATATATATATATATATAAAACAAGAACTGTAGTTAATTAACTAACAAATCAGCCAGGCTTACGGTACTGAAGTAAAATTTGATTATTTTGTCTGTAGTCCTGAGTTTGGGATCAACAAGTCGTTTTTATATATATAACACGTCTCCTTGTCCTAGACGTTCTCCGTATCACGCGTTTCACAAACATCACTCCACCCTCTCCTGACTCTCTCTCCACTAGACATTCTCTGTATCACACGTTTCACAATCATCACTTACTCCTCTCCTCACTCCCTGCTCTACATGTTCTCCGTATCGCACGTTTCACAAACATCACTCCACCCTCTCCTCACTCTCTGCTCTAGACGTTCTCTGTATCACACGTTTCACAAACATCACTCCACCCTCTCCTCACTCTCTGCTCTAGACGTTCTATGTATCATACGATTCACAAACCTCACTCCACCCTCTCTTCACTCCCTGCTTTAGACGTTCTCTGTATCACACGTTTCAGAAATATCACTTACTCCTCTCTCCAATGCTGGTCCTCGACGTTCTCCGTATCTCACGTTTCACAAACATCTCTCCATCCTCTCTTCACTCTCTGCTCTAGACGTTCTCTGTATCATACGTTTTACAAACATCACTCCACCTGCTCTTCACTCTCTGCTTTAGATGTTCTATGTATCACACGTTTCACAAACCTCACTCCCCTCTCTCTTCACTCCCTGCTCTAGACGTTCTCTGTATCAAACGTTTCACAAACCTCACTCCACCCTCTCTTCACTCCCTTCTCTAGATGTTCTATGTTTCACACGCTTCACAAACCTCACTCCACCCTCTCTTCACTCCCTGTTCTAGACGTTCTCTGTATCAAACGTTTCACAAACCTAACTCCACCCTCTCTTCACTCTCTGCTCTAGATGTTCTATGTTTCACACGTTTCACAAACCTCACTCCACCCACTCTTCACTCCCTGCTCTAGACGTTCTCTGTATCAAACGTTTCACAAACATCACTCCACCCTCTCTTCACTCCCTGCTCTAGACGTTCTCCTGTATCTCACGTTTCACAAACCTCACTCCACCCTCTCTTCACTCCCTGCTCTAGACGTTCTCTGTATCAAACGTTTCACAAACATCACTCCACCCTCTCTTCACTCCCTGCTCTAGACGTTCTCCGTATCTCACGTTTCACAAACCTCACTCCACCCTCTCTTCACTCCCTGCTCTAGACGTTCTCTGTATCAAACGTTTCACAAACATCACTCCACCCTCTCTTCACTCCCTGCTCTAGACGTTCTCCGTATCTCACGTTTCACAAACCTCACTCCACCCTCTCTTCACTCCTTGCTCTAGACGTTCTCTGTATCAAACGTTTCACAAACATCACTCCACCCTCTCTTCACTCCCTGCTCTAGACGTTCTCCGTATCTCACGTTTCACAAACCTCACTCCACCCTCTCTTCACTCCCTGCTCTAGACGTTCTCTGTATCACACGTTTCACAAACATCACTCCACCCTCTCCTCACTCTCTGCTCTAGATGTTCTATGTATCACACAATTCACAAACCTCACTCCACCCTCTCTTCACTCCCTGCTTTAGACGTTCTCTGTATCACACGTTTCAGAAATATCACTTACTCATCTCTCCAATGCTGGTCCTAGACGTTCTCCGTATCTCACGTTTCACAAACATCACTCCATCCTCTCTTCACTCTCTGCTCTAGACGTTCTCTGTATCATACGTTTTACAAACATCACTCCACCCTCTCTTCACTCCACGCTCTAGACGTTCTCCGTATCTCACGTTTCACAAACCTCACTCCACTCTCTCTTCACTCCCTGCTCTAGACGTTCTCCGTATCTCACGTTTCACAAACCTCACTTCACCCTCTCTTCACTCCCTGCTCTAGACGTTCTCTGTATCAAACGTTTCACAAACCTCACTCCACCCTCTCTTCACTCCCTGCTCTAGACGTTCTCTGTATCAAACGTTTCACAAACCTCACTCCACCCTCTCTTCACTCCCTGCTCTAGACATTCTCCGTATCAAACGTTTCACAAACCTCACTCCACCCTCTCTTCACTCCCTGCTCTAGACGTTCTCTGTATCACACGTTTCACAAACCTCACTCCACCCTCTCTTCACTCCCTGCTCTAGACATTCTCTGTATCAAAAGTTTCACAAACCTCACTCCACCCTCTCTTCACTCCCTGCTCTAGACGTTCTCTGTATCAAAAGTTTCACAAACCTCACTCCACCCTCTCTTCACTCCCTGCTCTAGACGTTCTCTGTATCAAACGTTTCACAAACCTCACTCCACCCTCTCTTCACTCCCTGCTCTAGACATTTTCTGTATCAAAAGTTTCACAAACCTCACTCCACCCTCTCTTCACTCTCTGCTCTAGACATTCTCTGTATCAAACGTTTCACAAACATCACTCCACCCTCTCTTCTCTCCCTGCTCTAGACGTTCTCTGTATCAAACGTTTCACAAACCTCACTCCGCCCTCTCTTTACTCCCTGCTCTAGACATTCTCTGTATCAATCGTTTCACAAACCTCACTCCACCCTCTCTTCACTCCCTGCTCTAGACGTTCTCTGTATCAAACGTTTCACAAACCTCACTCCACTCTCTCTTCACTCCCTGCTCTAGACGTTCTCTGTATCATACGTTTTACTAACATCGCTCCACCCGCTCTTCACTCTCTGCTCTAGATGTTCTATGTTTCACACGTTTCACAAACCTCACTCCACCCTCTCTTCACTCCCTGCTCTAGACGTTCTCTGTATCAAACGTTTCACAAACCTCACTCCACCCTCTCTTCACTCCCTGCTCTAGGTCAACATCGCTCCACCCGCTCTTCACTCTCTGCTCTAGATGTTCTATGTTTCAAACGTTTCACAAACCTCACTCCACCCTCTCTTCACTCCCTGCTCTAGATGTTCTATGTTTCACACGTTTCACAAACCTCACTCCACCCTCTCTTCACTCCCTGCTCTAGACGTTCTCTGTATCACACGTTTCACAAACATCACTCCACCCTCTCTTCACTCCCTGCTCTAGACATTCTCTGTATCAAACGTTTCACAAACCTCACTCCCCACCCTCTCTTCACTCCCTGCTCTAGACGTTCTCTGTAACAAACGTTTCACAAACCTCAGTCCACCCTCTCTTCACTCCCTGCTCTAGACATTCTCTGTATCACACGTTTCACAAACCTCACTCCACCCTCTCTTCACTCCCTGCTCTAGACGTTCTCTGTATCACACGTTTCACAAACATCACTCCACCCTCTCTTCACTCCCTGCTCTAGACATTCTCTGTATCAAACGTTTCACAAACCTCACTCCCCACCCTCTCTTCACTCCCTGCTCTAGACGTTCTCTGTATCAAACGTTTCACAAACCTCAGTCCACCCTCTCTTCACTCCCTGCTCTAGACGTTCTCTGTATCACACGTTTCACAACAGTAGTAACATGATGATCAATTATATCCAATTTTTACAATAAACAATTTTATCAATACACAATTTTTACACATAAAAACTTTAAATTTTTTAATTTGAGATATTATGTTTACAAATATAATGAAAGAGATTGTTGACAAAAGAATGCATGTTTAACAATAAATTCATTGGTTTCGCAGTTAATTGCACTACTTATGAAATATAAACTTATAAGTTAAGAATGATATCTAAGTTTATTTTTTCTCTCATTTTACTTTAACTTTCATAATACTATTCGTTGTTTAGGACCTAGTTATTAATACTTTATTTTACTTTAATTTAGTGATGTAAATTTACATACAGTCAGGATTATTATATTATAATACTTCATATTTATAGTGTACGAAACTTAAGAGAAAACACATTGCTACAATCTGAAAGCCATAAGTAAACTATCCAGGAGCAATGTAAAAAATTATTGTTTTCCTTGAATGAACATGTATAGTTGAGATAGGAGCAGTGAACGCTTGAAAATTAGTGGGGGTAAAAGTGCAAATTTTAACATTAATGTATAAAGTCTAAAAGGGTGTGTAACGTAAAAAGTGTTTTTATTTAACAAGATTTTTTTGTTTTTTTTTTTTTTTCAACAGTTACATGGCTTCTTTTACATGGTCCATTATGCATGTACTTTAATTTTCGTACATCACCAATTTTATAATTTGAATAGGTCTATTTTTTATCATGTTTCTCAGTAGTTTTATGAATGTTATAAACTATTCAGCTTAAACATTGTCTTTAGTAAATACAATTGATTTAAATTATACACATTCCTCGTAATATAAAAATGTCCTAATTATATCATTCTAAATTACTGTGGTATGAAAAACACAAAATAGTTTAAGGTCAATGGGGTGATTGTACTCCATATTATAGTCAAATGATACGTTACGACTACATTCCAACATATTTCTTAAGAGACCGAAGAGAATAAATAAGTTTATTTAAATATAACTTGATTTCTCTTTATAAATGACCAAGCAGAAAAATCCTATCATTTTAAAAAACGATCCAAGAAAGTCTATAACTATTCATAACGGCAAACATTGATGTCACCTAAGCACTCGAAAATAATGACACCAACTGCAATTAATTCAGTTTGATAAAGTGTTAGAATATTGTGTATTAAATAATATGTAATGTTATCTCATTTTTGTGTACTTTAAAAATTGTTCTTTGCCTCATTAGGTTAGTTACTTGATTGGAACTAAAAAGGCTGAGTTTGGTGAGGGTATCTTCTCTTTAGGGGAAATGTTGATGAAATCCTAAGTCTTATTACTTCGTTTTAGTTTTGTCATGTATTTTAATACAATGGAGTACATCAGGAAGATGGCCTTAAATACAGAATAAAGTATTAAACATAATGAACCCATACACTAGATTACAGAAAGAAAAAAGTTATCCGCATCATTGATTAAAACAACAAAGAAAATGGGTTTGAAAATTTTGGTTATAACTAATGATTAGACATTCCCATTAATTATTTATTGCTAGAAAACGTTCCCACATATTCTCCCTCGTAAGGGTCTTCGAGCATTCCTTCAATAATATACTCTACCCTCTAAAATACTAATATGTTTTGTTGGTTCTGTAAACCCCATCTTCTTGATCACTGACCGAACTTAACCTAACCTAACCACAGCTAACCCAACTCAACATAACAGGAGCGAGTGGGTCAAAATCACTCACTATACTTGTATGGGTGGGTCAATGTTACTCACTATACTTGTATGGGTGGGTCTCATTTCATTTTTAGACAGTGCTTTGTATCAGAGGTTCTTTTTTTTACATTTTTAATTTACAATGAATAATTAGGTACCGTAACTAATTTGTTAAAATCTGAATATACGGTGCGTGTAGTTTTTAAGAGAAAATTAGTATTTTGGACTACTGCTATCGTGTCTAACCTCATGTTATTGATTTACTTACGTATCTATGCGTATACTAAATATTTAGTTTTACGTATTATAGTTGGATGTCAACACTGCATTGATAACTATCGACACTTTAAGTCGATGAGATTCAACAAATAAAATATACGATTATATTGCACTTTTACAACGTAAATAAATATTATGGAACAAAGACCACACATTTTCATTAGTCCTTTAAAAGCTCTCCGCCATATTCTCATCAAAGGTATTACCAACAGGAACAAACAACCCTCTTGTAAGAGACTTTTCACAATCGTACAATAGACCCATTGGACGGAACATGGTCATTTGACTTTTCGTTTTATATTCGTACGTAGAGGACCTGCTACAAGATATTTTGTGGGGCTATTAATAAGTTATGTTATTTATAAATTATTTCAAGTTCTTTTCAGTATTTGTTTAATTTGTATGTGCAAAAGAGCTTGTTATTGGAGTATACAATTATAAGATAGTTTAATTCGACTAGGAACATCTAATCCTCTTTTAATAATTATTTAAGCTATGTAGGTATTTAAAAAGCAAATATTTATTTTAAGTGTCCCATTTCAGGTTAGTTTAAACATAATATGTGAGCTTTTTAAGTACGGCGACATAATTTCTAAAAAAACTGTATTCATTCTCCCAATTTCAACTTGTGACTCGTGGCTCGTACAATAACGAGTTTAATGTGTAATTAACAACCCCTTTGTTGTGTCGTTTCTTTTTTTTTATAAGCTTTTAGTTTTAACTTAAATGATAATTTATATTAACAGTTTAATGTATATAATAATCTTTCACCAAACCAATAATACGTCATAAAAGTATTAAAATTACATAAGTAAATAATCACATTCTCAAGAAAACTGTTAAATAATAATAAACATTTAAAACAAAAAATTTATTCTGATTACTGATTAAAATATTTCCGCAGTCTAATTATTTAATACTTATCCACAGTGTAGCACAAATCACTATCTTGTAATTGTTTACAAAATTATACTGTCCCTCCTTTTTTATAATACACATTTCTTTAAATGAATGGAATTTATAAATTTGAGCGAAGAAGTAAATTACAAATTCAACTTTGCAATGAAATGAACAAAGTATGATGCCAATACGATCAGTGCTAGTACAAGTGATTCGTCAAAGAATGGAAATTCAATCTTGTTAATAATCTAGTGCAAGTGTCTGTGTCTTTACAAAATGTTTACAAGATTACCAACTTAGGTGCCACATTTTGATTGGTTCACTATCCTTTGCAAAAATGTATATAAATGAATCTTTATAAATAAATTATCTTCATATACTGTAATTTAGAATACTGAATAGTTAAATGTAAGAACAATAGTTTTTACCGATAGTATAAATATTTTAAACAATTTTATTTAATATGGTAGTCTTTGTCTAAATGATAAAAAAATGTAGAGGTATCACATTCATTTTAAATCACTGGTACTCATATTTTGGGGTGTTTTGTACTCGTATAATCGTCTTTGCTAATCCTAATACTGCTTAGTTGTAAGTAACACAGACTACACTCACATCTAGATCACAGTAATGAACGTATGGACATTAGTTTGTACTTCCACTTGTTGCCCTTTGAGTATAACTCTAGAATAACTAAGAAGTGACTCACGATACTGTTCTATTAACTAAACATTTCATCTTTAGAGAAGACAAACTTGGTATTGTTCAGTTTTTTTAATACCAATTAAATAATCGTTCAAACCGATGAGCATTTTAAATGTGAAAGAACATTTACATAAGATATTACGGCAAAGATTTCTCAAATTCCTTAACATAATTCTAGTCAATTTCAATATATTTGTGTTTTTAGCAATATTAAAGTTTTATATTAGAAGTTATCGTATGAACTATTAAATTCTGCTCTCCAAAATTATATAATTTTTACAATCTAGTAATTTTTCAAGAAAAATATCATTTTTGTGTTCTTTGAATTTTTATACTTACTATAAGGTACCAAACAGATTATAAACAATTTAGTAGAAAAATATAATCATTATAACGATTCCCAATGTGATTTTAGAATATCAGTTAATTGCAATTAAATATGGTAATATGTATGTATTCTCTAACCTCACATTTTAACATCAAGTTTTACTTTCTCAATCAAACAGAAGTAAATGTCATTCCTATTGTGATACTATATATTTTAATCTGTCCAATCAATTTTTCTTTTCATTTAGATAATAATTAGGTAGTTTAAACACTGATAATTAGGTCTTCCATTTAAACATAAATGAGTTTAAATAACACAATGTCTGGTAACCATTCAGTAAAACTTACAACAATATACATAAGCAATGATGAAATAGAAACAAATATTGTATGATCAGTATCCAAAACTAATTAAAGTTTTAATAGACAATTATTGGGTAGCTTTATTTAAAGTAATGGATAAGAAAACTAGCTACATTTATGCAGGGTAATTAGCCTTGAAAAAAATAACTACTTGCTTTATAATAAAGATTATAAGTGAAATACTTAAAATTTATAATAAAGACGTACACCAACAAAAATATAAAAATTGTATAGGAAACATATAAAATATAAAATAGTTATGTAACTACTCAGGTCAGTAAGGGTTAAATTGTGTTTGATTTAAGATATATATATAAATCAATACAGCCTCCATTATCAACATACATTAAAAAAAACCGTGATTGTTTATTTTTACTAACATCACTGGTAGAACCACCATCTCTAATTTTTTTTACCATATGTGGTAGTCAAATTATGATGATGTAAATGAATTAAGTCCAAACCAGTTAAAACCCTCATAAACTATGAATTCTGACATTATAACCTCAATATTATAGTCGGTTAACGTACTCAACCCACCCAACATAGAGAATAGTATTAGTAGCTGGTTAAAAGTTACACATATTTCGTTTTATATGTCTTAGGAAATATAAATATAATGTTATTAACAAAGTAAAAAAAACAAACCCTGTAACATAAGAACAACTGTATGATACTGATATATTAGATGTTACCGAGCGTAAGCACCATTGTGAGTTCGTCTCTGTGAGCTGCCAACGTACTGCAAACCCTGTAACACTAGAACAACTGTATGATACTGTTATATTAGATGTTACCGAGCGTAAGCACCATTGTAAGTTCGTCTGTGTGAGCTGCCAACGTACTGCAAACCCTGTAACACTAGAACAACTGTATGATACTGTTATATTAGATGTTACCGAGCGTAATCACCATTGTGAGTTCGTCTGTGTGAGCTGCCAACGTACTGCAAACCCTGTAACACTAGAACAACTGTATGATACTGATATATTTGATGTTACCGAGCGTAAGCACCATTGTGAGTTCGTCTGTGTGAGCTGCCAACGTACTGCAAACCCTGTAACACTAGAACAACTGTATGATACTGATATATTTGATGTTACCGAGCGTAAGCACCATTGTGAGTTCGTCTCTGTGAGCTGCCAACGTACTGCAAACCCTGTAACACTAGAACAACTGTATGATACTGATATATTTGATGTTACCGAGCGTAAGCACCATTGTGAGTTCGTCTCTGTGAGCTGCCAACGTACTGCAACCCCTGTAACACTAGAACAACTGTATGATACTGATATATTTGATGTTACCGAGCGTAAGCACCATTGTGAGTTCGTCTGTGTGAGCTGCCAACGTACTGCAAACCCTGTAACACTAGAACAACTGTATGATACTGATATATTTGATGTTACCGAGCGTAAGCACCATTGTGAGTTCGTCTGTGTGAGCTGCCATTGTACTGCAAATCCTGTAACACTAGAACAACTGTATGCTACTGATATATTTGATGTTACCGAGCGTAAGCACCATTGTGAGTTCGTCTCTGTGAGCTGTCAACGTACTGGTACTGCAAATCCTGTAACAATAGAACAACTGTATGATACTGATATATTTGATGTTACCGAGCGTAAGCACCATTGTGAGTTCGTCTCTGTGAGCTGCCAACGTACTGCAAACCATGTAACATTAGAACAAATATATTATACTGATATATTTGATGTTACCGAGCGTAAGCACGATTGTGAGTTCGTCTGTGTGAGCTGCCAACGTACTGCAAACCCTGTAACATTAGAACAACTGTATGATACTGATAAATTTAATGTTACCGATCGTAATCACTATTGTTAGCACCATTGTAAGCACCATCGTAAGCATCACGTAGTTCGTCTGTGTGAGCTGCCAACGTACTGCAAACCCTGTAACACTAGAACAATTGTATGATACTGATATATTTAATTTTACCGAGCGTAAGCACCATTGTCAGTTCGTCTGTGTAAGCTTAGAACAACTGTATGATACTGATATATTTAATGTTACCGAGCGTAAGCACCATTGTAACTTCGTCTCTGTGAGCTGCCAGCGTACTTCAAACCCTGTAACACTAGAACAACTGTATGATACTAATATTGAACCGTATGAAACATATAAATACTTGAAAACTGTTTTTCTTTTTATTAATACAAGTGACAACATAGTACCTTGCTTTGCGAAGTAGATCAGGAAGGTCCAAGGTTGAGTGGCCTCTTCCAGCCACACTTTACAATTAGAATGCTCTGGAGACACATCAGTCTGTATTGTTGTGATCCTGGTGACGATTATCCCTCTGCTGCCACGATCCCATCACACCCCTCGGATTCTTCACCATGTCCAAGAACACACGCACACGACACATGAAATTAATAGCACTGCTGGAACTGGACGATGAAAGCTTGAGAGGCGAAGACTAGACTGCAAGTGGCACTTGTCCGGTTGAAAGGTCACAACGTTGGAATGAACATGTACGGCTCACCCCTCCACTGCTCCGCATCCCTCTTACCTCACTCACAAAGCGACGTTACAATGAACTTTAGACTGGCTTGATATATAAACGATAACAATAGCACTGATTGATCCACAGTCCTAATATTAAAAATAAACAATACTGACCATACCGGCCACCTTGAATCACTCTGGGATTCAACAGAAAAAAATCTTAACTAAATTTATTCTAACTCTAACTATATACAAGGTAATAAAAAGAGAGAAGTAGTTAATCGTAGAGGAAGGGCAGCAGAAACACCTTGACTGCTGGCCGAGATAAGGTACCGTTTTGTGTCTATAGGTGGACTACTCGGACCACTCCATCTTGCCCAGAAGTGACAAGTGCCCTGGCTAGGTGCCATGAGAGAGTGGGAATATCCTGATGGACCAGGACCAAGTCTCCAGGCTGTAAGTTGCGGGTAGGAGCACTCCACTTCAGCCGTTGTTGGAGGGTCTAGAAATATTTTCTGCACCAACGTTTCCAGATCCGCTGGTCTCCACCAGCCTGGGCCAACTGCTAGTGAGAAAGGCGATTTATAGGAGTTTCTAGAAGATATTCTTCCGGTACGGAGACTAGTGGAGCGCCAATCAAGAAATGTCCAGGTGTCAATGGGTGTATGTCATTTGGGATTTGAAAGGGCAGTGAGCAGCCTGGAGTTCAGCATTACTTCCGCCTGACTAGTAAGTGTCATAAACTGAGACAAGGTTAAAATGTGTGTTCCCATGACACGCTTGAGATGGTGTTTGGCGCTTTTTATAGCGCTTTTCCATATACCACTATAATGAGGAGTGGCAGGAGGATTGAAGTGAAATAGAATAGAGGTTAGAAACAAAATCTTGCAGCTTTTCCTGATCAGAAGAGAACATTTTTTGTAAGGCATTTTTAGCACCTATGAAATTAGTACCGCAACCACTATAGAGCGCCACTAACCACTATCCAGCGTCAAGAGGAATCACGGAGCAATCTGTAGTTATTTGGCGTCAACAAAAACGGTAACCCTCGTCTATACAATGAACATGGGTGTTGCAACGTTTCAGTGGCAATAAGATGCGTACCGCTCGAAGACATGTCTACAGCTAGTTCTCCCGTGTTAGAGTTCAATGTTGTAACGAAGTTGATACATAATGTTGAAAAATAGTTTAACTTTACCAACAATTATTTGTTCCAATGAACTTTAAAATCAGAATGCTGTATTAGCCTGATTTTTCAAATCAATTGAAAAAATATGTCAAGTGATGGCTATTTATTTTTATTTCTAGATATTTACTATGTTTTTTTTTCTTTCTCGACCGTGCGCTCCCTGTTAGATTGCACCCATAGGCCCGGGCCTACCAGGCCTATTGGGAAATCCGGCCCTGAACTTCCTTAATTTTGTTAAAACGAATTTTAATCAGATCAGTGGATCTGCGATAAGTTTCAGCCTTAAAGTCCATAGGTGCCATTATTAAATGCTGGTAGGCTATTAATAAATTATACAATGACACTAATAAACAATAAGAAACTAGAACGCAATTGATTTAAGAATGTGTAGTACAATACCATGTATAAAGAGAGAAGGCAAAAGCTCGTCTCAGATCAAAGAAAAGTCCAATAGTATGCTTTCTAGTGTCCAAATTGATTACAGCTTGTGATATAAAGTGGTACATAGCATCAACAGTTGACAGACCTGGTCTGAAGCCAAACTGTGCTGTAGTTAAAATCTTATTTGTTGACAAAGAGGGCAGAAGACGATTGAATTTGAGTTTCTACAACACTTTAGAGAAGGATGACATGATGTAAATTGGTCTGTAGTTTTCACAGTCACTTTATAGTTGTCCAGTTTTATGAATAGTTGTTATAATTGCCTGATTTAAAGAAGAGAGGAAAACCCAGAGTTGAACGAAGAATTAACTATGTGTTTCAGGGGAGAAGCAAATTCTTTTACACATTTTTTTCCACTCCAAAATACAACAAATTTTCAGGGTGGTCAGAGGACACAGCTAACTCCGTGCAAATGGCTACTTATAAGACGAATGTCAACCAAACAGTACTTCTAAGTACTACCGATGTGGCTTCAAAGTAGCAATGCACTACTTGCAGTGCGTCTGTTCATGCATCAATATATCTCGTCATCATAAGACGAAACGGTGTATCACAACTTCCACAGACTGCCAACCTACGGTGCCAGCAGTCAGGCCTCTTCCTTCAACCATTACCATACGCCTTCAGAAGGAAACTTGCCCAGTATGTGGTGTTGAGATGCTGGCTAAAAATATGTTACGACACCGTAAATCAAAATGCTGTTTGAGTATCGCAGTTTCTACTAATTCTAATACTACAATGCCTGTACTCAAACAGGCTTCTACAACATCAAACGGTTCGCAAAAGTAACCATGCCCGAATTGTAGAGTTGAAGTGACTGCATCGAACATGTCACGGCATCGAAATCGAAAAGATACATCGCGATTTCTTCTCCTGAGCAAATGACTGCAGCTCCAGATATTCACAATAACTCAATTTCGTATGATGCTACAAAACAGGTATATCTTATATGTGACACCGAAGTTTCTGTTCGTAATATGCTCAGACACAGCAAATCCAAGACGTGTAACACTAATACGATGCTACGTAACAGTAACAGAATCAGTAATGTGTTGGTTATGCGAAAAGCCCAGATACGCCTCACATTTAATATCGAGAATTCATAAACGAAGAGCAATGATGCATTCATATTCCACAGAATTGGTAATGTGTGAGGTATGTGAGAAGCTTGTCGAAAAGTCAAATTTGTTGTCCCATGTGAAATCTGAGGATCACAAACATAGGAGGATGATGTTACCTTCGGATTGCGTTGTGCCTAATCCAACAATCAAAAGAATAGAGGAACGCTCGCTCAACAACTACCAGCCACAGCTCCTGACATATCCAAACTTGTTGTAAAATATCCGAAGTCAAAAGTTATTTGCCGGTCTGCAAAACCACTCCAGACATATGATTAAGATAAAAGTAAACGTACACCAAGAAATGCTAGAGCTTATGCTCGTAAGACAAACAAGCGACCAAATAGCCCATTGTTAGATGATGCTTCATCAACTGATTTTCAGGTTATAGATTAGATATCTCTACCTTTCCTTCTCCAATCACCCCTCTCCAATATCTTCCAATATCTCTCCAATACCAGCTTCTCCAATAGCTTCACCTTACTATAACTTTGAGGTAGATTGGTCGGCTCCCATTCCTTCTCCAATCAGCCCACTACTTGAGTCTCCGAAATCAAACCACGAAGATCATGATGGTACTGATCCTGGATTATATTTGAGGGAGGCTGACATAGATAACGTTATAGAATTATTGGGTAACGTGATCTCAGAAGCTCGTAGAAATCCAAACTGGAATGAAACCAAATTAAGAGATGCCATATCTGATTTCGATTTGTCATTTATAGATGATTCTAAAAAGGAAGAAGTCGTGTTTTAACAAAAAAAAGTAGTCCACAACCTCCAGCTATGGAAAGCCGTAAAGCTATAATTAATATTATAAATAATGATTAAACGTGTTTCTTGTGGAGTATCTTAGCCGCACATTACTCAGTAAAGAAAGATCCTCAACAAGTAAGCAAGTATAAAGCACACGAACATGAATAGGATGAATATCTTAAAGGTATTCATTTCCCGGTCCAGACTTCCAAAGTTCCGACATTTGAGTATTGTTCTGCTATTTCAATTAACATATATGCTTATGACAAAAAGTTTATAATCTATCCTATCCTATATACAAACGAATTAGTTATGTTGTATATGAAGAATGAAAAGCGTGCTCATTACTGTTACATAAATAATCTGAAAAAAGTTAGTGGATTCACAGGTGGAAAAAATGGTCATAGATTCTGGCTATGCAAACTGTTTCTTCAGCATTTTGCGAGAGATGATTTGTTAGATAAACATAAACTGGACTGTGGTAACCATAAAACTGTGAGAGTTGAGTTGCCAGAAGAAGGCGCTTTCATCAAATTCATCCAATACAACTGTTGGATGAGAGTATTCTACGCTGATTTCGAATGTTGTTTGATACCTATAAAAGAAGCACAAAAGGAGAATGATCAATACGAAGGAATCACAGAACCCTGAGATATCAAAAGCATCGTCCCATAAGTTTCTGTTTGTATGGAACACACGACAGAGGTATTTATAAACCTCCAGTTAGTTATTTCGGCGAGGATGCAGCCTCAAAATTTGTAGGTTTTGTACATTAATACGTGAATCGGAGGAAATTTATGAACACTACAACAGGGCTAATGCGGTTCCAATATTACTACTAATTACCACTGATTTAGAATTGAAAGAGGTTGGAATCAGCGACAGAAGTCACATATGTAGTAAGGTATTACAAGATGACCGCGTAATGGATCATGATAACATAACCGGTAAATTCAGAGGTGTCACCCATAACAAATCTAATTTGAATTATAGAGTGCCCAATTTCATACCCGTCTTCATTCACAACTTGGCTGATTATGATACACACCTGTTCATTAAGCAATTCGGAGAGCATGGAAACACTATCGATATAATAGCAAACAATGCGGATTGGTACATTTCGTTTACTGTGACGGTAGAACATTGTATTAAACTACCATTCCTTTATTCGTTCAATTTATGAGTCTCAGTTTGGACACTCTCGAAAGCAACCTCCCTAAAAGTAAACTAATTCATACTGTCAAACACTATGAAAATGAATCTATAGAGTTGTTATTGAGGAAGGGTGTATATCCATAATATTATATGGACTCAATTGAAAAGTACAATGAGACATCACTACCACTAAAATCAGCATTTAATAATACATTAAATAAGACCAACTTCACAGAGCAAGATTACAAACACGGTTTGGCATGATTTAGGTGTTAAAGTCCTAACGGAATATAGACTGCTATACAATACTACAGATGTACTGCTACTGTCATAGACAATAGATGTATGCATGGGAATATACAAGTTAGATCCGGCATGGTACTTCACAGCCCCAGATCTAGCTTGGAGTGCGATGTTACAAAATACAAATGTAAACCTTTACCTATGTTACTATGCTACTGATATGGAGAAAAAATGTTTCCAGGTGGAATCTCTCAATGCTCGAACCGTCACGCTAAAGTTTAAAACCCCGATATGAAAGATTTTGACTCAACCCTTCCATGCACATATCTAACCTACCTAGATTTGAACAAGCTTTACTGCCATGCTATGAATCAGACGATGCTGATAAAAGACTTTCACTGGGAGAAAGATGGAGCTGACATTGGAGTAGATATAGATCATTTCGATGTTACAAAAAATAACGATGATGTTACAATCGGTTATATACTTGAAGTTGACTGGTGTACCCTGACAACCTACACGACCAACATTCTGATCTCCCTCTAGTTCCTAAGTGAATTTGTCCACCAGGGTTTAAAGAAGCAAAATTAATAACCACTCTATATAAGAAAGATATATTTTGCATTATCGCAATTTAAAACTGTTGGAAAATAATAAAATAAAACCGATAGAAAAGAAGATTACAGCAACGAACGCTTTTACTACATGGCCGACCACATCATAAAAGCCGCGAAACCACCGAATCTTAGAGTGGTGGACACAGTCGATATACATTGCAATTTAGTTGAAAACAGTTACTCCGATCACGACGAACACTTGCACAAGCACAAAGAACATCGACTGCTATACACATTTTTCCCAGCCGTACCGCGAGACTACAAAATAACATAAACGCCGCTACAGAGATAGTATGCTCCATTAGATAGTGGCCTGCGAAAAATACAGCAAATAACCGTTACTATCGTGGATCAAGACAATCACCTGATCTTGATCCCCTTTGTAAATAACATTGTTTATCTACAACTACAGAAATTACGGTAGACCAAATTCAAGCCTACACCACCGGAACCACCTGACGTGAAATATAAATTTAAAAATACATGTTCAATTCACACCTAAAAACTAGAACAGTCCACACACACACACACACACACACACACACACACACACACACACACACACACACACACACACACACACACACACACACACACACACACACACACACACACACACACACACACACACACACACACACACACACACACACACACACACACACACACACACACACACACACACACACACGCACGCACGCACGCACGCACGCACGCACGCACGCACGCACGCGCACACACACACACACACACACACACACACTGCCTGGAATGCAACAAGTGCATTCGCTACGGAAGTACTTACAGAGTTGCGTTCCATAGAAAGAAGAAGAGCAAAAGCTAGAACTTAGAAGGAAGGTAGAAACAACACCTTAGTCTACCGAAGGAATAGCGATAGATAATTCCTCCCCCCGCGATGTAATGCCTAGACGGCGGTTTCCGTGGGGGATTAGAGGCCAGAAGACAGGATTGGTTTTAGTGAGTATGGGTGCTAGTGTCAAGTTTAGTACGACACTGCGTCGAGTCTCACATATCCAGGCAAATAACTACTATAAGCAATAACATCACCAATAATAACAACTATGGGCCTCTGTCTGGAATGCGTAAATGCATTTCCACTTCTAAGAATAAGCGTCAGTATTATTCTTAGAGACCTATGAGTCATGCATCAAAGAAGGGATCTTTCCCAGAAGATGGAAGCAGCAGAGATTAGTACTACTCCCAAAGGGAAAAAAGCCACCGGATGAGCCATCATCTTACCGCCCACTCTGTATGTTAGATATGGCAGGTAAAATATTGGAGCGCATAATTCATCAAAGGATAGAAGCTGTGGTCGATCCACTTCTAGCAGACAACCAATATGGATTCCGGAAAGGACGAACAACACTTGATGCAATCAACTTGGTCGTCAATACAGCCAAGAAGGCAATCGCCGGAAAAAGATGGAAAGGTGGTACGAAAAAGTATTGTTTGGTGGCTGCTTTGGACATCAAGAATGCTTTTAACTCCGCCAACTGGGACTGCATTATGCGAGCTCTCGAAGACAAAAAAGTACCAGAATACCTGCTTCGAATGGTAGTAAGCTACTTTTCGAATAGGGTGCTACAGTATGACACAAAAAATGGCCTGAAAGAGTACGATATCACTGGAGGAGTACCACAAGGTTCAGTTCTTGGACCACTTCTATGGAACATCATGTACGATGGACTCCTGAGAATCGCGTTGCCATCAGAGGTCAAGTTAGTTGCATATGCCGATGATGTAGCTGTTGTGATAGTGGCGAAACATCTGGAGGAGATATACCTGGCCTTCGATATCACATTTAGTTGGATTAACCAATGAATGGAGATGATGAACTTGGAGCTAGCCAAGCACAAGACTGAAGCTGTGCTCATTACCAGCAGACAGGCGGTGGAAACAATCAAGCTCGATGTCGGAGAACAAGAGATCACATCACAACCATTTATCCGATACTTAGGAGTGATGCTTGATGCTCGACTTAATTTCAAACAGCAGGTCGACTATGTCAGTACCAAGGCGTCAGTAGTGAGAGCGAGCTTATCACGATTGATGCCTAACGTCGGAGGACCAAAGCAGAGCAGAAGGCTGCTGTTGTCATCGGTAGTCACATCGGTGCTCACATACGGAATATCCATTTGGGCCGACGCACTAGACATGCAGGAATCATGGAGAAAGGCGGGCCCAGTTTATCGACAGAGTGCTCTGAGAGTAGCCAGCGCTTTCCGCACAATATCTGAGGAAGCAGTCTGTGTCATTTCTGGAATTCTCCCACTTAAAATCCTAGCCGAAGAACGACGGGCTCTGTACCATCGAAAGAGGACGACCTCACTAAGTCCTGAGAACTGAAGGGTGACAATATAGTATAGCACGATGGCAGCACCAATGGGATGCTGCAGAGAGAGGCAGGTGGACGTACCGTCTTATACCGAAGATAGTCGGCTGGCTGAACCGAAATCATGGAGAGGTCAATTACTATCTCACATAGATGTTGTCGGGACACGGCTGCTTCCGAGCTTATCTTCACCGCTTCAAGCATGATGATTCCCCGGAGTGTCCGTCCTGTCCAGGAGTCGCTTAAGATGTGGAGCATGTGTTTTTTGAGTGTCCTCGTTTCAGCCAAGAACGTGAAAAGTTAGAAATGATCCTCAACAAGAGAATCAAACCAGAGACGATAGTAGAAGAAATGATATCAAGTGAAAATGCCTGGAATGCAACAAGTGCATTCGCTACGGGAGTACTTACAGAGTTGCGTTCCATAGAAAGAAGAAGAAAAAAAGCTAGAACTTAGAAGGAAGGTAGAAACAACACCTTAGTCACCCGAAGGAATAGCGATAGCAAATTCCTCCCCCCGCGATGTAATGCCTAGACGGCGGTTTCCGTGGGGGATTAGAGGCCAGAAGACAGGAGTGGTTTTAGAGAGTATGGGCGCTATTGTCAAGTTTCGTACGACACTGCGTCGAGTCTCACATATCCAGGCAAATAACTACTATAATCAATAACATGGCCAATAATAACAACTATGGGCCTCTGCCTGGAATGCGTAAATGCATTTCCACTTCTGTAAAAAAAAAAAAAAACACACACACACACACACACACACACACACACACATATATATATATGTTTTTATTTTGTCACCACAATGTCACGTTAGACCTACGCCAGTAATAGCGATCAGAAAATTATCAACTTACGCAAACTGAAACTTTATCAATCTAGGAAAGCTGTGAAATTATCAACCTAAGCAATCGAAACATTATCAACCTAGGAATACCGAAAAATTATGAACCTGGAAATCAAAAATTTATCAATTTAAATTTTCACTGCGCTAGGACCGGCAAATCATACTACTATTGAATCTTCAATATGATTTGTTTCAATTTCGGGATGATTAGCTGTACTTTTACTTAAGTCCATACAAAGATTAGAGACCATATAAATAGATGATACACCAATATTTACAGTGTTAACAAATATGTCTTTCACTGATCGTGCCTCGCACTTAGACTTAGTACGGGTTACCACCATTGTATCAATGAAATAACAAGAAGAATTAAATTAGATGAGTGCCACCTATGTAATGACGCACAATTAATTCTAGGTCGTACAGGTGCCTACAAGAAGAAGTAGGCATTGATAGATGACCAGCTGACAGCGTGGGGATGGTGAGGGACAAACCAACGGCAGGTGGGTAGACTATTCTCGATGCTATGGTACTGGTAGCACTGCTTCCGGATCTGACGTCAGTATCAAAGACACCCTATCAATTGGATGAGTAGTGATAAGACGAGTCGAGTACTAGAGAGACTCGAGTCAATCGTACTCGAGTACACACCTCACTCGGACTCGGTGACCGCGTCGTGGCTGAGGGGTGGGGAGCGTAGCGCTGTTCGAGTCCGAGTCTCTGGAAACGCGCCATTTCTAGTTCTGTAAGAAAGACCGAGTCCGAGTACAAATTGACGAGATTGAGTCTTGGAAAGCGTTGTTTCAGTTTTTGTAATAATTAATGAGACCGAGTCCACATATAAAAATTTATTGCGAGTACAGAACAGACCTAACCTGACTTAATTAAATTTAGTAACTTTAAAACACTGTTTTAAACCATTCCACATATGATGTTAGTTTAATATGTAATTGTGTGGGAATCAATCCAGAAAGTATTCGATATCTTACTTCATTTTAGACTTACAATATGATAATAATAATCCTAGTTTTAAAAACTCTTGGATTGAGAAAATCTATGTAACTATTCTAGATTGTGAAAGTAATTTATTATTTTTAATGGTACCGTACTAACCACTTATAAAATAAACATAACAGTTAACCATTTTAGATGTTACAATACAACACGAACTACTAAATGCAAACATAAACAAATAACCATAACCTAAACTTCCGTTTCCATATTCGTGAAACTTCGTCAATAGTCGGGAGATTTCGGACCGAATCCAAGATGTGATTACTGATTGGCTGGCCTACAAAAACCTAAGCCAATCACACAGCTTGGCTTGACTCGGTCTCGTACTCGATAGACGAAGTCAATACCGAGTCCACACCTTACGTTTGTCTGTAAGCAATAGCATCGTACCCGTCCGTGTCGGCTCATTTTGACTCGAGTATATACCAGTACTTGCTAGACTCGAGTCCGGCGAATACTTTGTACTCGCCTCGGCTCAGCAGTATGGGGATTAGTGAGGTGAAACGACACGCTGTAACCCTTTATATAGGTTAGTTACAAATGTTAGTCTTCACGTAAACGGCAGAAACCTATTGATTAACAATATAGTAATGTGGTCCGTAATTATGTAGGCACTGTCTTATTACTAACTAAGGTCATTAATAAAACAAACGCGCACTTTAACGTAAGACATGGTTATCATGCTTACTAAACACTGTCCTATACATTATTGAGAAAGTGCTGTGACTGTCACCATACATTATGCGTATCAAGTAAGCACAGTAGTAAATGCTGTCTATCTGTGTCCGGTCGTTACGGGGGGATACACATTACGTGGTTTCAATACATGACAAAGCCCTTCAGTGTTATATTACCACATACATGTTTCCCGTTTAATTAACCAACAAATTGTGCTTTAATTATATCTCAATTAAACTTAATTGATTCAAACTATTTGCTATAACTGATATAAACTATAATTCCAAATATTTTTGTTCAGTTCAAAATTAGCAATAAATTAAACTTTACTTCCTTTTACACTTTCATTTGAGAAAGAATGAACTTAAGACTGTTATATATGTAAATAATAATTTTAAATAATGGACAACTCGTGGGTGAAATCTGAAAGGTGGTATCGATTGATGCGAAAGGTATCGCATAATGTGATAAGATAGCTAAACCCAGATCTGAAGTTAAGTGCCCTTAAATGTGAATGGAAAATTTTCCTTTAGTTCTTGTTCGACCATCTAAAAATACTTCTCCACAGATCGAGTAATTATATTTTCATATAATTCCGATCGTAATTATTGTTTAATGTTTCTCTCCTGCATTTCAAATGTTTATATTTATACTGATTTAAGACTTTGAAACTATTGTTTCTTAATTTAAACAATTTTATAACGAAAAACCCCGTTTTAAGATAACATTTTATTAGAGACTGATTATATTGCGAACATTTTCAAATCAGTGGATCAGAACTTACTTTATATCACCATTTGGGAAGTAATAATATAATCATTTAGGAATAGTAATTTTAATAAATTAAAAATAGAATGGAAAAAAGAATAGAAAGTCGTTTTCTGATATAGCAGTTTGACATTCAAGACATGAAAGTGGTCATAGCTGTAACTAAGCCCTTTACCGATATGAAACAACATAACACTTGAGGGAAAGTCATGAAAATTTTACATTCAAAACATGAAAGTGGTCATAGCTGTAACTAAGCCCTTTACCGATATGAAACAACATAACACTTGAGGGAAAGTCATGACAGTTTTACATTCAAAACATGATAGTGGTCATAGCTGTAACTTTGCCCTTTACCGATATGAAACAACATAACACTTGAGGGCAAGTCATGAAAGTTTGACATTCAAAACATGAAAGTGGTCATAGCTGTAACTAAGCCCTTTACCGATATGAAACAACATAACACTTGAGGGAAAGTCATGACAGTTTTACATTCAAAACATGATAGTGGTCATAGCTGTAACTAAGCCCTTTACCGATATGAAACAACATAACACTTGAGGGAAAGTCATGTTGGTTTGACATTCAAAACATGAAAGTGGTCATAGCTGTAACTAAGCCCTAGACCGATATGAAACAACATAACACTTGAGGGAAAGTCATGACAGTTTTACATTCAAAACATGAAAGTGGTCATAGCTGTAACTAAGCCCTTTACCGATATGAAACAACATAACACTTGAGGGCAAGTCATGAAAGTTTTACATTCAAAACATGAAAGTGGTCATAAATGTAACTAAGCCCTTTACCGATATGAAACAACATAACACTTGAGGGCAAGTCATGAAAGTTTGACATTCAAAACATGATAGTGGTCATAGCTGTAACTAAGCCCTGTAGAGATACGAAACAACTTAACACTTGGGTGCAAGTCATGACGGTTTGACATTCAAAACATGATAGTGGTCATAGCTGTAACTAAGCCCTTTACCGATATGAAACAACATAACACTTGAGGGAAAGTCATGTTGGTTTGACATTCAAAACATGAAAGTGGTCATAGCTGTAACTAAGCCCTAGACCGATACGAAACAACTTAACACTTGAGGGCAAAACATGTTGGTTTGACATTCAAAACATGAAAGTGGTCATAGCTGTAACTAAGCCCTGTAGAGATACGAAACAACATAAAACTTGAGTGCAAGTCATGACAGTTTGACATTCAAAACATGATAGTGGTCATAGCTGTAACTAAGCCCATTACCGATACGAAACAACATAACACTTGAGGGCAATTCATGATGGTTTGACATTCAAAACATGATAGTGGTCATAGCTGTAACTAAGCCCTGTAGAGATACGAAACAACTTAACACTTGAGCGCAAGTCATGACGGTTTGACATTCAAAACATGATAGTGGTCATAGCTGTAACTAAGCCCTTTACTGATACGAAACAACATAACACTTGAGGGCAAGTCATGACGGTTTGACATTCAAGACATGAAAGTGGTCATAGCTGTAACTAAGCCCTGTAGAGATACGAAACAACTTAACACTTGAGCGCAAGTCATGACGGTTTGACATTCAAAACATGATAGTGGTCATAGCTGTAACTAAGCCCTTTACCGATACGAAACAACATAACACTTGAGGGCAAGTCATGACGGTTTGACATTCAAGACATGAAAGTGGTCATAGCTGTAACTAAGCCCTTTACTGATACGAATCAACATAACACTTGAGGGCAAGTCATGACGGTTTGACATTCAAGACATGAAAGTGGTCATAGCTGTAACTAAGCCCTTTACCGATATGAAACAACATAACACTTGAGGGCAAGTCATGTTGGTTTGACATTCAAAACATGAAAGTGGTCATAGCTGTAACTAAGCCCTAGGGTTGGTCTAGACCGATACGAAACAACATAAAACTTGAGTGCAAGTCATGACAGTTTTTAGTCAACATAATTTCTTATGGTTTCAACGAGTTACTGAGACCATTATCAACTCAACTGAAGCACCTGTTGGTGTCATAACGCACTTGGATTTATCTTCATGTTGTCAATGTTACTAACTTTTCCATCGTTTTGAACAGAGGAGATCGACATTTGAAACGTTATCATGAATGAAGTTAAATGAATAAAAACACTGATTACAATAAAGTTCTCTTTTCTTTTGTATGCTGATACAAATAGAATTCGTCGTTTTCAATCATTCAATTATTTTACTTATCATATACATATGTTCATTGTTGTGGATATTTAAATACTATTTAGCTGTCTAGAGCTCTATTACGAGGCTATTTAAGAGTTGTATGTATAACAAACATTTTTAATTTCTATACACATAAATATTAAAATACATTAATATCAAACAAATGTAAACTTTAATTAAATACAAATGATTTCAAATGTTACTTGAACATAATTCTTATAGTGTAATTCAAATGTATCAATTTTCCCCAACTAAATCTTGACAAAATGCAGATTTTTAATTGAATTATTTAAAGAATATTGGATGATGAGTTTGTTCTCCAATGAATCCGATTAAATGGGCTTAGTGCATGACTTACTAACAGGGGCTGGTTGGTAGCTCTCATTAACTATAAAAGTCTCATCTGAGATTATATTTCAGCCCCACACCGACTTATACTTTCCATGCCTAATAAATATTACCCCAGTTAAAAATGAATAACTCTAAATAAATATATTAACAATAGTATATAACAGAAACTCTGCTTTTAGCAATTAGTGAGATTAATGACAACAATTAGTTAAAAATTAGTAACATAAAATAAATAACAGCGTATAAATAGATAAAATAACATAATTTAACTCTGTAAACTCAACAGTATAGTATTTGTATTAAAATAATGTATAGGCTTATAAAATAACTAAATGTGCAAGTTAAAATGAACCTAGGCAGAATGCATTACAGGGAAATGCATTTTCGAAGTCAAAAGGATCAACTTGCCTTCACAGCTCTGCCCTAGACTGCAAAACACTTGCCTTTATAGTTGGCCCCAGCCTCAACAACACTTGCATTGGCAAGCAACCAGTGCAGTCTATACAATTTTCCATTTATTTTATGAGAGTTCATTGCTAAATTTGGAATTTCTCTTACAGGTAACAACATGTTTTCCTACGATTTTTAATTTATACCTATAATTACATTCACATGTGAAAATCATGTATATGAATAACTGAATGAAATCATAAAAACTTCATTAAAAAAACACTTGGTAAATCTTACTCTGGAGTTTGGCACTTCATTATATATATATAAAATTTTCTCACCCCTTAGTTAATCTATTTTTATATGTACTTGGTGGTCTTTTACTTGTACAATGATGCGTATGTTTACTTTTACTAGCATGTGCTGTACCGTCTTACCTCCCAAAATAAGTCTTTAGTAATGGACTGACAGCGACGAAATGTTGGATCTGTCTGAGATTAAACTCATAACTCGTAAGTAAATATAACAAAAGCTAGATTGGTTATACTCGTACATTGTGGGTGGTTGCTCAACTGTAATGTGAAGTAAATGGATGACTTCAGTTCATAACTATACACGTCCTAAATAATAGGTAAAACAGTTACTACAAGTTAACGTTACTAATATTGATGCACTGTGTTTATATGTACCACAAAACTGATTTAATTTAGCTCGGATAAAAATACTGTATACATTCCAAATTATGTAGATTTATTTTGAAATGAAGGAAACATTTTACAACCATTAATTAAGTCATACTTATTTACTAAATGTTATTGAAAATGTAAGAAAATAATACTAAAGCATAAATTTAGTAACAGTATCATAATAGTATCAAAATTGGTATAGGATTAGTGAAATAAATAATTATGTAAAAAGAATAACTCTTACTATACAATAGTTTAAGGTAAAATCCTTAATTGTCCACTTTATTCTTCCAAAAGTTGAAGAAATTTCATTATGACAGTTTACTTTGCAATCATTTCAAATTATATAGGAATAATGAAAAATATAGTAAAATTTTACAACCTTAAATTATGTTATACTTAAAGCCTTCCTTGTTTATTACATTCGATGAAATAATTAATTTTTGCAATCATACTATTCATAGACTTTTGTCATAAAGAAATTTGTATATATAATAAAAGACATTTTCAACAATAATTTTAAATCTACCCAATGACTGGATTTGGTTATCATGGATTTAACTGCTTTCGATTAAACAGATCTTAGACCATTGTTGCTTTCATTCGATAAATTTTAAAATGTTTTTCTATGAAAGATAAATTACAGATAAAAAACTAAATATATGCAGGAAATGTACAAAATATCTGTAAAACGTTTGTATAGTGCCTCCATGGGATTAGAGTAAAGAAGCTGCTTGGTGGTTAGAGGACATCCTTTTTCTGACGGTTGTCACAGCTTAACGAAACTTGTGTAAGAAGTTGGATGAGATGTTGACGTATCAAAGAGTCCCTCAACAAAGTGCCGAATGAATTATCTTCTTAAAAATGGTTTTAACTTTCTTATCAGATAATGAAATGTAAAACAACCGCTAAACTAATATTGTTCAGTCATGTTTAATCAAACTCCTTTGTTTACTTTAATTTCACCAGATGTCATCTGTATCATAAGTTATTCTTAATTTATATAATAAAAATCTAATTAAATGCCATTTATTAATATAATATCTGACTGTATTTTTATATATCTGCCATTTATTGTTTGATTCTTATTTAATTATTCTATAAAGCTCTTACACTTGATGTGTTACAAACTATCAATAAACTAGGAAGGTACTTGCTTTTACAGAATATGCATCTTAACATGATGCCGCAATAGAAACTTTTGCAAATTTTCAAAGTAAAATTTTTATTATTCTTTACAAAAGTAGTCTTAAGTCCTTAAAGTTATTTTGGAATTATTTATTTATTCTACCGATTGTCAAGATATGGGTGAATGTGGACTTCGAATGAGTGTGATGAGTGTAGATGGCGAATGTAGTCATTGTTACAAACTAAGGCTATTCCTTATAAAGTGCCATTAAATAATAGCATATAACAAATTTATATCTGTTTGTTATCAGCTGATACCTTTAAAAATCTGTTATGACTTTGATTGGAATCGAACTGAGAACCTGTAGCTTATGAAACTGGGCTTTAACCAACTACACTACCAACAAATGAAAGCTATGAATGTGACAGAATGTTTAAAAATCAGTACAAGTATACTGTAACTGGAATATTAATTTCTTTATTAAAACGTCTAAAATAAAAGTACTTCATACGGTATACCATACGTTAGTAAATGCAATTAATTACCCAATTTATTCCATATTCTGTTATCATGTCAGAACACGATTTTCAGTTTTTCTGATATGTTACAAATTACGTGTTTTAAAATTTATTATCATCATTGTTGTAGAAAAAACATAATTTCACATTCTGACCATGATAATTTGTACGTTTATTGTTTAAATCAACCAGATAATAAAAGCGTGTAGTTGTCAAATACACATTTTCATTGAGAACACATGGAGGATGGATGACATATGGTAACATGTAGACAGCTATTAGATGGTATATTTTGTACTCCAACACCTGAGCACAACAATGCTGATTGTATCATAGTTCACTTCAGCACAAGTATTGCAAATGTTGAGAATTCTTACAGATATTTAATGAATAGTAGACTAAATATATTTAAAATAAATGCACATACGACTTATAACTGATTTCAAAATTATTTTAGAATGAAAGTAAATCATAACTTTTTTTAAGTGGAAACCCAAAAAACACATTTGTAGGACCACCCATAGGAGGGGCCATGATGCAAGTTGTACCCCAGCAACCGTTTTGAGGAGTCCTAAACTCGGAGTATTAAGCCAAAATGTCCCTTGTGTATTGGTTTTATAAAGGCTTACGACATAAATCCTTGATTCGCATATCATGAATTTTCTATGTATATATTTTTATTTTAAATTTCATATTGATAATCAAATGGAAATAACGAACGTTTGTAAGCTTGTGGCTGCATTGTGTTCCAATTCAGTAAATCACTACATTACTGCCAATTAATAACAACAAAATTAATATATAAAATCGATTGAGTATGCACTTTCACAGCACATCAAAATAAACATTAGTTCATATATAAAGAATCTAGACATTTTATTCGATGGTTATTATAGAGTAATAAATACATGACGAATCTTATCACTTCTTAGAATAGTGGGATGTTCACATCTTCTGAAATTTAATCGATTGCATATCTGCAAATATCGTATACAATAAGTAGACTAGATAATCCAAACCAAGCCATATATCCAAATTTCCGCCTGTCTATTGGTAACAGTCGCATTGTTCAAGTTTTACGAGATAAATTCGACCGTCTCCAAGCTACCATGTCATTCGACCGTCTCCAAGCTACCATGTCATTCGACCGTCTCCAAGCTACCATGTCATTCGACCGTCTCCAAGCTACCATGTCATTCGACCGTCTCCAAGCTACCATGTCATTCGACCGTCTCCAAGCTACCATGTCATTCATATGGACGTTATTTTATTTTGATGTTTGTTTTACTTCTTCTCGTAATATCAGCTGATTCGGGAATTTTTTAAATAAATATTTTCGGTGGTTCAGATTAAAAAATAAATAAATACAAAAAAACAATTAATATCCTAGACAGATTGTTAGCTAACATTCATCATCTACACATTATAACGTACATTTTATAACATGGTAAGCCACGGGCAAACAGCTACGCTACTCCTACTCATTAAAGTGAGTAGTCCTACATTAAATATATATAGAGGCTTCACGTTCCACATTTTAATATATAATCATATAGTTAAGTTTCTTAAGGTTTATTATTGGTAAACACGTGAAATAAAAACAAATAACCCACAAAAACACAACCAGACGCGATGTTTCAATATCATACCTTCTTGACTTAAGACTCTCGCTAAGTCAGTATTTTTAATTTCAATCAATTAGCAGTCTAATGCGAACCAGTGAATAACTGGACAGCTTATAGTTTAATTTAAAGTTATTTAATACTCATTAGTCTGATATTTCAGAGCACTAAGTTGGCAATCAGGTAATTGGCAGTTAGTTTATCACTTATTATCTAATATAAGTTAATTGGCAATTTGTTCAATATCTTTTAAAACTTAAACTTTGGTGCTATCTACGAGTAATTAGAAATTCTTTGCTTTAATATTTTTTTTAATTTTTAATTCAATATTTAATTGTTTATTGACTAAGAGACTCAATATTTGCTATATTATAATTTAATAACTTATTTTCTTCTCAATTATTATTATTATTATTATTATTATTTACAGTCACCATTGGACCACTTGAGTCATTTTCGATTAATCCTTTTCGTATTCTTCTCATTTATCTTTCTCCAATATTTTTTCATTCTTTCAGATCTTCCTTTTCTTGTTTGATCCGAAAACTTCCATATGCATGTTGACGTATTATCTTGTCTTATGTTAAACTCTTTTTTTCTATTTTGTAAATAAGATCATGTAGTTTTAGGCCAAGTTCTTGTATGTTCTCTTTTATTTCTTTTATCCAATTAGGTGTTGTTTTTGTCCGAACATTCTTGTAATTATTCTTTTTGTTATTATAAACGACAAAGAGTGCAGTGTGATGTCGTTTAAGAGGGGATCCAACTTCATTGTGTTCAATTACAACATTGAAGGGAATTCACTTACTAGAGTGATCAATATGAGGGACCTTGGAATCATCAAGTCACCATCTCTTAGTCCTTTTGAACATCTTCTGGATAGTCCGTCCCATTCAGGAGTACGGTTCCATTGTATGGACTTCCTACCAACTAGGTCACATTGAAGTACTTTTAAGTACTCAAGATCGTTTTATAAGGATGCTGGAATGCAGGCTGGGGTTTGCATATAGAGATACCCCTATTGAAAATATACGACAGCACTTTGAAATTCAACCTCTTCATCTAAGACGTGAATTTGCAGACATGCTCTTTTTGTACAAGCTGGTGAATGGAGTCTTGGATTTCCCGGTGTTACTTGGAGACATTTATTTTGCGATCCCAAGAGGGACTCCTTGGCCATCTTCCAG
Organism: Stictocephala bisonia; assembly: GCA_035578905.1. Lineage (NCBI taxonomy): Eukaryota > Metazoa > Arthropoda > Insecta > Hemiptera > Membracidae > Stictocephala > Stictocephala bisonia. Next base: position 247,320 of record JAQJVL010000462.1, on the reverse strand, counting down.
CCTAGGTTCCATCCCACATCGCCTACAGTGGGCGTACGATGTGGGATATATATATATATATATATATATATATATATATATATATTTATAGTCACAATATCTGAACCTGCTATTACTTTAATAGTTTATACTGTTATTATTTTTTTGCGTTGTCTTGTTGTTGCTATCATTATTATAATATAGTTGTTATTATTATCATCTTTTTTTACCACTATTGTAATTTTATGTATGAATACATGATTTAGGGGTATGCAAATTACCATTATTAGTTGCTTTTCATGAAACTTGTTAATTTAATGAGGCCTGATGGTAAAATATAGTGTAATACAAGATTGTTGTTTATAATGCAGTCCATCTTGAACTGAAATATGTTGAATCTTTGTACTGTATTTTCAATGTACAAAATGGTGTAATCCGTAGAAAGAATAAATAAATCAAAAGTAATAATGCAGTAAAATACGAGAAACATAACAGAAATAACATTTTCTGAACGAAATGAAGTTTACCGACTTTTTCTGAGGAAACTATTGTATGTAACACAAAAATATACAGGACACTTTTTGTGCAGAATTTCATTGTTAATTTGAATATATCATTTGATGTTAACAATGATCAAACAGTCAGCAAACAAGTTAGCGTTTTCATGTCAGACATTTTGAATTTTTTCTATGTTATGAACAATGAAAAATTAAATGTTATAGCAGTTTTGATAACAGAGGATTTAAGGTAAATAATGTGTAAAGTTACAGTTGTTAAAATATATTAATAACGAAATAAAATACAAAAACTTAACAAAAATATAATCTTTTTAACAAAAAATTAAATTTAACTATTTTTGCGCAGTTATTTAAAAAAAATATTTGACAAAAATATTGTTTGAAATTTTATTACATATCCGAAATATGCTGTTCGATTTGTTTACAACCAATTGTTTGGCCACAATCAAGCCTTAAGTAAATCTTTGCTCACAATTCACAATTCCCGCCCGCCATTTTGATTTTTTTGTGGGATTAAAAATTGACAATTTTTAGTTTTCGGAACTATCCCGTTGGTTGCTCAAAAAAGCTAAAAGTATGCCAAATTTCAAGTTTCTAGCTCATCTGGAAGTGGGTTAGAATTTGTATACGTGAGTCAGTGAGTGAGTAAATGAATGAGTGAGTTATACATGCGCCTTTATAGATATTAGACTCGCTTCGCGCGTTGGGGGCTTCACCCCCAAACCCCGATGGACAGCTTAGCTAAATTATTTCATTCATTTTTGGGGGGGATTAAAAACTAAAAATTTTAAGTTTTCGGAATTTTCCCGTTGGTTGCTCAGTAAAACCCACAAGGGTGCCAAATACGGGTGGTTACCAAAGTGGATCACGGGGGATTATAAAAGATCATCATGGAGGCTGCCTAAGTGGTTGACGGCCGGTTAACCTTATCGATGATGGGTGCTACCCAAGATGACCACAGATGATTAACCAAGTTGATCACAGGGGGTTCCCAACAAGATCACGGGAGCTATGCAAGCCGGTCATAGGGGTCTGCCAATGTTGATCACAGAGTCTAACCAAGTTCATCACCGGGGGATTTGTTAAGCCGATGACTCTGTGCCACCGAAGTTGATCACAGGAGCAGGTAAACGGAAAGGTCAACGTAAATAATGTATAAGATTTTAAGTATCCAGCATATTTAAATCATGCTGAAATAGGTAGTTACAGGGCCGGATTTAGTATTTTGGCGCCTATAGGCCCAATAATTCACCCCCCCCCTAGTCTGATTTAAGTTACTTTCCTAAAAACCTTTACTAAAAATATATATCAGACCTATTTATTACTTTTTAAACACCACTCCGCGATGTTATTTTATCATTGTAAGTTTTTTGAGGAATTAACTTGGTTCTGGGCTTAAAAAATACCGTTAATGTATTAACAAAAGATTGGTTAATAAATTTGGCTTTGTTCAATTTTGACATTTGGGCAAATAAAAAAAAAAACTGTAATAATTGAGAGGACTACCTAAGTAGATCACGTGACGCTAGTCAAGTTGACTATGGGGGTTACCCAAGATGTTTACGGGTGATTAACCCCAAAATGATCACAGGGGCTCCCAACATGATCACCGGTATGGGGAGGGGGTCTACCCAAGATGATCATAAGTGGTTAGCTGGTCAATAGAGTGGTAAACGTAAATAGTGTGCAAGGTTTTAAGTTTCCAGCTGGTTTTAATCATGCTTAAATGGGCTGATTACAAATTTTTTTTCAAAAAGCACAACTTAACCAACTTTTTGTGAGGAAACTGTTGCATATAGAAGTATATAAACATTCTTGTAGTAAACGTTATTGTGAATTAAACAACATAAATTGATGTCTTTTAAACGTAATATTACAACTACAGAAAAACAAATACCTCAACAGTACAGGAAAGAAAGTTTTTTTTGTTTTGAAAGTTGAAATATCAAATATAACAACAGTTAAATAATCATTATGTTTTATACTTTCCAACTTCTTTTATTCGTACTTAAATAGGAGGAACTATTCTATAAAATTACATGTGTTTGACAAATCTCAACTTTACCGACTTTTTATAAGGAAATGGTAGAATATACCACAAAACGTAAATTGTGCACAGTTAAATTGTCTATATAAATATTTCGTTTGATGTTATCTGAACTAAATATTACAGCTTCATTAAAACAAAAACCTCAGCTGTGCAAACAGGTAAGCGCTTTCTCGTCAGCCATTTTGAATTTTGTCTCGGTTATAACATTGCCAAATAAAATTGTATATCTTTCTTTTCTAACAGAAAAATGATGGTAAATATTATTAGGGTTTTAAGTTTATGGCTTTTTTAATCATATTTAAAATGGGAGAAACTATTTTAAAATATCACATGTTTTCTACAAAATTTAAATTTACCTACTTTTTGTGAAGAAACTGTATATATACCATAAAAATGTATATGGAACTTTTGTTCCATAATTTTATTGTTGATTTGAACATCTCGTGTGATTCTATCTAAAGTAAATATAACAGCGTCAGTAAAATAGAATCTTCAGTTGTGAAAACAAGTCAGCAGTTTCTTTTCAGCCATTTTGAATTTTTTCTAGGTTATGAAAAGTGCAAAATCTAATTGTATAGCATTTTTCTTGACAGAAAAGTGAAGGTAAATAGTGTGTAAGGATTTAAGTTTCTAGTTTATTTTAATCATGCTTAAATGGGAGGAATTCTTCCAAAAAATCACAAATTTCCGACAAAACTCAACTTTACCAACTTTTTGTAAGGATACTATAGTTTGTACCATAAAAATGTAAATGACATTTTTTGTCCATAATTTAATTTTAAATCTGAATATTTCACCATATTCTATCTAAATTAAATATTACAGCGTCAGTATAACAACAACCTTAACTCTGCAAAAAGATCAGTAGTTTCACGTCAGCCATTTTGAATATTTTTCTAGGTTATGAAAAGTGAAAAATCAAATTTCAAAGCAGTTTTGGTAACGAAGTAGTAAATTGAACAGTGTGTACGGTTTTAGGTTCTTAAATTATCATGATACGACAATAAAATACGAAAAACCTAACAAAAATAGAATTTTTTTAATGAAAAGTGAAATTTGATGATTTTTTGCGTAGTTAATATAAAAAAATATAATAAATCACATTAACAAAATTGTAGGACATTTAATTATAAATGTAAAATATGCTGTCAGATTTGTTCTTTAACCAACGGTTTGCCCACAATGAAGCCGTAAGTAAAACTCTACATTCAATTCGAAATTTTAATTTTTTTGGGGGGTTAAAAATAAAAATTTGTAGTTTTTGGAATTTTCCAGTTGGTTAATTGGTAAAAGCTACAAGTGTGCCAAATTTCAATTTTCTAGCTCATCTGGAAGTGGGTTAGAATTTGTATACGTGAGTGAGTGAGTTACACATGCAGCTTTATAGATATTAGATAGATAGATTGTAAACCTTAACATATAAGTATTTCTTTGTATGTGGTAATACAATTTTTTTTCAAAGTAGGGGGCCAAAAAGATTACAACTACCAGTTTCTAATTGAAATGTATACTTTCTGTGAAATGTAAACGTGCATATTTCTCGTAACAGGCTACATGGCCACTTTTATTGCTTATGGGAGTTAACAAGTTTGAACAGTCTAAATACTCCAAATAGATTCATGCTTAGTTAGAAATTATTATATTATGCTGAATGAACGAAGAAATTAAATCATGTTTATTCTTGAAAAATTATTATTTATCATATTTATTTCACGATATCATTTCCAGTTTTCAATTTGATAAAACCAACATGGAATAAGTGTATATCACATGGCTTGATTTTGTCATAACCAAAAATAAACAAAACAAATGTTAAAAATCAATTTAAATTGAAACTCAAAACTTACGTATCACAAAATACGAGTATGACAATTTAAAACAATTTAAATAACAAACCAATATAAATATTAAAGATAGTGATATGAGATTCTCTACTTTATCCACTCCAAATTAAATATTAATGTTTCCCATTTTTCATTTACGATGTATTGAGATAAATTCTAAGAACGTCCGTCAGCCAGCCAATACTTGCTGATGAATTATGCAGACCCTCTGTCTCGAACACAAATAAAGGGTCTCTAATGTTTCTCCGTCGCTTATTGGTTCTGTTAACACTGTGTTCGAATGTTTATCTTTCGAACTATAATTTAGTAGTTATATGTAGCCCATCAACCATGGCTTCAGCAACATAGGCACTTTTCTCAGAAAGTTAAAAAAGGTCTCATCCACTCAGAATCTCCCCATTTTTCAAGGTATCCTACAACGTGCAGTGCCTTAAATCTAGAAAAACCACCTCTTCGACTAGCTTCCCAGTTAATCTCAAACAAATGTCCGCCAAAATCCATCTGGGCGTTAACTTGGGATACGTTTGACGGTCGAAACAAGTATCTGGAATCTAATCCTATGACCGTTATCGGTGAAATGAACTTAGCTCGTAGGAGTAGACTATGTCGAGTCGCTTTCGTACAGGTGTGGGAAGAAGCAATTATTGGAAATATAAATGGAAATGGCCAATGATCTGTCGTGTGATTGCTGAGTTGAAGTTCATACAATGGATCACATGGTTGATGATCGCCCATTGCGTTTGTTTCAAGTGTGATTAGTTGACTTTCATTCAATCAGAGAAGCAGTCGTTGAGTGGCTACCAAACCTGGGTTTAGCTCTGTGACACTAAGACACAAGTACTTTGTACGTTTTACTAAGAATCAAGTACTTTGTACCGTACATTTTACTAAGACACAAGTACTTTGTACCGTACATTTTACTAAGACACAAGTACTTTGTACCGTACATTTTACTAAGACACAAGTACTTTGTACCGTACATTTTACTAAGACACAAGTACTTTGTACCGTACATTTTACTAAGACACAAGTACTTTGTACCGTACATTTTACTAAGACACAAGTACTTTGTACCGTACATTTTACTAAGACACAAGTACTTTGTACCGTACATTTTACTAAGACATAAGTACTTTGTACCGTACATTTTACTAAGACACAAGTACTTTGTACCGTACATTTTACTAAGACACAAGTACTTTGTACCGTACATTTTACTAAGACACAAGTACTTTGTACCGTACAATTTACTAAGACACAAGTACTTTGTACCGTACATTTTACTAAGACACAAGTACTTTGTACCGTACATTTTACTAAGACACAAGTACTTTGTACCGTACATTTTATTTTATAGTTGTTTATTTGTCTGATTTTTAATGTTTTTGTTAGGCTTTTAAAGTCATACGACACACATATATATATTTATTTATACAAGACTACATAAACTAATGCAAGAGAGTTATTTTTCTTTCATTACTCAGCTGTACTATATTGACAGTTTTATTATATTCACTGTCTTGTTTTCATGTTTGTATAAAAATAACAGCATCGTTTGGAAAACATACTCTTCACTGCCAGATTTATTTAGCCCCAGATTCACTGTTCACTGTTCACTCCGCCTTTTAAAAAGCAGTTATACAGTTAGTAATTTATTCAAAATATCGTGCAAAGTTCAATTACGGAGTTTTGACTAGTGTATTGGCCCTCCCCACAGACATAACGCCCACGGGCCAAATACTTGTTGGAAAAAGGAATGTAGTGGTTTGGAGATGAATTTCTTCATTACTATTTCACTTGAATGGCAATGATATTCATAAATGTATAAAAGACTTATAACGGAATGGTTTTTTGCAAGAACTAACTTGTATACTTCACCAATGGTGAACTAACTTGTATACTTCACCAAAGGTGAACTAACTTGTATAATTCACCAAGGGTGAACTAACTTGTGTACTTCACCAAGGGTGAACTAACTTGTATACTTCACCAAGGGTGAACTAACTTGTATACTTCACCAAGGGTGAACTAACTTGTATACTTCACCAAGGGTGAACTAACTTGTATACTTCACCAATGGTGAACTAACTTGTATACTTCACCAAGGGTTAACTAACTTGTATACTTCACCAAGGGTGAACTAACTTGTATAATTCACCAAGGGTGAACTAACTTGTATACTTCACCAATGGTGAACTAACTTGTATACTTCACCAATGGTGAACTAACTTATATACTTCACCAATGGTGAACTAACTTGTGTACTTCACCAAGGGTGAACTAACATGTATACTTCACCAAGGGTGAACTAACTTGTATACTTCACCAAGGGTGAACTAACTTGTATACTTCACCAATGGTGAACTAACTTGTGTACTTCACCAAGGGTGAACTAACTTGTATACTTCACCAAGGGTGAACTAACTTGTGTACTTCACCAAGGGTGAACTAACTTGTATACTTCACCAAGGGTGAACTAACTTGTATACTTCGCCAAGGGTGAACTAACTTGTATACTTCACCAAGGGTGAACTAACTTGTGTACTTCACCAAGGGTGAACTAACTTGTATACTTCACCAAGGGTGAACTAACTTGTATACTTCACCAAGGTAAATAATAACATATATTGGGTGTAACCCCCTTACGTCAGCCAAGTGGGCATTATTTCAAATAACATTTAACTATAATCAAATTATAACATTTTCAATAAAAACCAATAAAATATAAGTTTAAAAAGGCCTTTCGCCATCATGAGGCAACACAACTATATTTCTTTGTCAACAAACAAGACAATAATCAGTTGGAAAACAGATGTAAATAATGTAAAGAAGATTAGTATAAATATATTGTAAATCATGTATAGTATATATGTTAGAATGTATAATGTTTAACAAAATAAGTTGATAATAAACTTTCACTGTTCAGAGAGATGAATTACTTGTGTTACGTTTCCCAGACATTTCAGTATTTAGAAGATGAAACTGACTTTATTATTTTTTAATTTTCTTTGCTAATATTATGATTTGTTGTCAAACAATGTCTAGCAACAGCTGACTTTTCTTCTCTGTTAAATTTAATGTGGGAAAAATGTTCTTTGAATCCTATTTTTAAATTATCCTTATCTTTAGAATTATGTTTTACGTATAATACTAAAGAAAGGTAAGCGAGAGTTATTTCCCTTTATTTTACAAAATAAAATTTTACTAATTCAACATCTTATTATTTTTAAGATCCTTAGGTTATTTTTCATTAGGAGTGAAAATATGTCAGCTGATTTATACTATCCTACTCGCTTTAATAGCAACCAGCAATTTCACCTACCTAAAGTTAATTTTCCGCCATTCCTTTTCCTACTTAGACCAAAGTATTACAACCTGTTGATATGAAAAATGCCAATAACATAAAAAATTTAGTAAATACACTACTGCTTGTCTTTTATATTTACAGAATCTTGATTTTTTTTTTTTAATAATATCATTCACTAGTAACTCATAGTAAAATTATTCAATAACTTATCATCTGTCGTATAGTTACATTTACTATTAGAATTAACCCTTTCTATTACTTATGTCAAACAAAATCTCAGTACTTTATAAATGTATAAACTTCTGAGGGGCAGGATGTTGAGAAGTTTAAAAAGTGGGACTGAATGTTCTATTCTATATTATAACAGGCTTCAAATTAGAGAGGTAAGACCCTCCCCAAATGTCTAAGTCATTCCAATTATAGTTTACAACTGCATAGTAGATTGTTCTTAATATTTCAATGCTACAAACAACCCTTAGCATATAAAAAGATCTAATGTATGTTATTAATTTATTTTTGTAATAGAGAATGTGAGTTTAACAATTTAATTTCGAATCAATACATAATCCCAAATATTTTATGGACTACCTGTTCTAATGTGGGGCAGGCGCAAATTTGAGAGATAAAAGAAATTTAATGATATTTTAAGGAGGATGCAAAATTTATATTTCTACTTACATTAAAAACAATATATATTGTTTTTGGACTCATTACTAAATAATTTGTAGTAAACCACCAGCCTAAAGCATTCACATCGTGTAGCATACATACTATTCCTTAACTGATCAATAGAGCAGTATCACCAGCAAAAGGTACTAACTCGCCTTTGAAGGGGCCATTACATAAATTATTTATATAAGTAAGAAACAAGGGGCTTGACACTACAGAACCCTCGGGAATTCCAAAATTGATTGTTCCTACATTACTGTATACATTGCATACTCTAGTGCAGTGGTCGGCAACTGGCGGACTGCGGTCCATGTCCGGACCGCGGAAGGTCAAAGACTGGACCACCAAAAATATTTTAATATCTCAATCACATAAATTATAAATATAATTTTAAAAAGCCTTTTCCTAAGTTTGATTGTCACCGTCGAGTTGGCAACATCACCGCATCTTAGTTTGCCCAGCCTCATTAGTACTGTACATCAAATTATTTAGTAATTATTGTCGCTGCTCCTGATTTTTATTTTTTATCGATATGGATCATAAAAAGCGTAAAGTTGATAGTGAGAATATCAATTTTCGACTGAATGAACAGTACAGTTTTACGCTTCCTGATAGACCTGACGCTGTTCCAGTTTGTCTAATATGCAATAAAACAATCGCTCTTATTAAAAGTACGAATTTAAAGAAGCATGAAACGACCCATTAGCAGTTTCATCTAAATTTTCCTCTGGAAAGTGAAGCTCGCCAAAAAAGTTTCAAGTAATATTTAGCTTTAAAAAAAAAAAAAAAAAAAAAAAAAAAAAAAAAGTTTGTGTGTCTGAAGATGGTATCTTTGTTACCGAAAGGGCTAACGAAATTAAAAAATTATGTACTGGAGAGTTTGTTTCATCTTATAACATTAAATTATAAATCCAGAAAGAAACGAGCTTGAAGAATGATACATCCATACTAGTTCGAAGTATGAGCGAGCAAGGAAAATCTGCAGACGCAGCTTTGCATGTATGTTGGACGCTCAATAAACACCAGAAGCCATTTTCCAACTCTGAGATAGTAAAAGAATGTATGCTAGGAGTGGCCGCAGCACTTTTTGAAGATAAAAAGGATGTTGTTGGCGCATTTCAAGGTATTTCATTGTCGGCTACAAGCAATACAAGAAGAACTGAAATATTGGCTGCAGGCGATAAAAGGATTTTGCTAGAACTTCTACAAAAGGCGCCTTACTACGCCACAGCACTTAATGAGTCATGTGATATTGTTGACGACGAACAAATGTCTATTTTTTGAGGTTTTATGAATTGCTTGCAGTCTTGCCATTTAAAGGCCAGACTCGTTGAGAAAATATATTCCAGACTGTTGATGACTTCATGACAAAATCAAACATTAGTTACGATAAAATGGTATCTTTGCTAACTGATGGGGCCCCGGCTATGGTCGGCAAAGAAAAGAGGCTTGCAAAGCGAATCAAAGAAAATAATGCGTAACTACTATCTTAGCAATGCATAATTCACCAAGCAGCCCTCTGTGGAAACTTAGTAACACTCAGAAAGAGGCAAATCTAGTAGACCTTCTCATTTAGGTTATGTAAGGTTTTTAGTTCATTTTTATAACCAGATATTACAATGTTTTGAATATTTTTATTTGTTGTTATTTAAGTTGTTACTCTTCTATGAACATTAATATTATTTATCTATGATAATCAAAACCCAAACTTATATATTCAATAATCAATAGTAGGCCTATTGATTTGAGCATTAATTTGATTCACTCGATGGAGGCGTATAACAAAGTTTCGCCTAGTTTTTTTCCCTAGGCTTCCCACAAACTTATTTTTTAATATGTTTGGACCCCACCCAAATATAGTTGCCGACCCCTGCTCTAGTGCAAGTTGCATACATTGCTGAGTTCGTCTTCGAAGGAAGGATCGAAACCATTTCTGAACAATATCCCATATTCCAGAATCGTACTTTCTTGCTAGAATTATTTCGTGATCTATCGTGTCAAAAGCTTTCATTACATCGACAAATATGCCAGAACAATATTAACCATCATTGATAGTTCTTTGTACACGGGACATGAAGATCAAAAGAGCAGAAATAGTGCTTAGCTTTTCCTGAAAGCCGTATTGTTTCTTGCTAAAGAAATTATACTTTTTCAAAAAATTAACAAGTCTTGTCTTAACTACCTTTTCAAATATTTTAGAAAAAATTGAAAGCAAGGCAATGGGTCTATAGTTGTTTGGATCGGTTTTATCGTTCTTTTTGAATATAGGAGTTACGATTGCTCTTTTTAATTCATTAGGGAATTCACCCTCTATAAAGCTGAAATTAAATAAATATACTACAAAATCTAATGTGTATTCTGAAATTTCTTTTATCAACGGGGGTTATATTATCATAACCTGGCACCTTTCTATTATTTAATGAAGAGAATGTAATTCTTAACTCTTCCAATGTCACAGGATACAAAAAAATTGAATCAGCAATTGGTTGTGTATTAAAATTATTCTTATATAATTGATCTTTTGAAGCTAATTCAGGTATTTCATTATTTATATTTACTCTAAGGTTTATATTGGCAACGAAACAGAAACACTCGTTAAATATATTTGAAAACCGATTTTTTTCCAAAAATATGGCTTGTGCCTTTAATGCAATGGAAATTTTTTACTTACTCGTTCCCCTGTTATTTCCCTTATAGTTTCCCTTTTTTTGCATTTATCTAAAACTTTTCTTTAAAGTAGTTGCATTTAGCTAATCTTATTTCATTCATTAAATTGTTTTTAAACGATGTATACGATAGTCTTAGTTGTAAGTTGTTGGGTTGTTTTAAATAGGATTTGAATAAAGAGGATTCTAACCCTTTTAATCTTTGTTAGAATACTAAAACTGATCCACGGTTATGAGGTGATATTTTACGTTATTTTATGATTTTTGTTGATGAAGATGTGATAATACTATCGTTTATTTATATTTATATTTGTATTACTTGTCGAAACAAACACAGCAGTCATCCAATGGTCTGTTTTTCCAGTTACAATCACACAACTTTCATATTTTAGATGGGGAAAATTTAGGCTACGTCTGGAGAACACGTGATCAATATAGGAGAGAATCTGTTGTTTCTCTTGTTGGTTCATTGATCAGTGAACTCAATTCTTGGCTGGCCATTTTAATTAAATAATTACTGATCGATAAGAATTTTCTAATAAATTTAAATTTATATCTCCGCTTATAATTAGATTTGGAGTTTTTATAAGTTGTAGCAAATTATCGAACTCAAAAAAAATTTATTTACTGGAAATTAATGCAGCCTAGAGATAGCAACTAGGCCGACAACAATATTGTTTGGCACAGTTATTTTAAGGTAGACGTAAGCAGCTGTTAGACCTGAGTCTCGTCACAGGTCAACAAACACCGCCACGCCACCCGCTCGATAATCATTGTTGCATTTCGCATAAAGGCAACTCTACCGACTGAGTTCACTGTCACAAATACATATTTAATTTAAAATTATAATGTGAAGAGCTTTTTTAATGCATGAAGTTTACATACGAACAAGTCAACATTTCTTCTCATACTTCTAACGTTTTGTTGAATTATAATTATGTGATTTGAATATATATTGAAAACATGTTTATCTAAAAATACTTTTGATTCAGCAGGATTGTTATTCATTTTAAATTATAATTGGAAATACATAAACAAACAAATAATAGTAATTTGTAACTGCCTTACTAATCTATATTAACGAAGAATATTGTCTTAAAAATAAAAACTTTTGGAGTATGGAAGTAACTATTAAAATTTAATCCTATTCTAATAACGGAAATATATGATTGTTTTATGACATTCTAAATACTTTCACAAAGTAAACAAACATGATTAATAGAAATCTTACTATATTACTAAACAACAAAATAATTAAATTTAATAAGTTGCATCCTGTCATTATCTCATTCAAAATACAAGGTCTACCATACGAACATAGCAAGTGCTGCCAGGAAACTTCATATGTATTATATGTAATCATTATATTATTTGTATATAATCGTTCAAAAAATCTATAAAATAAAGATATTTTAAGTAATATATTTTTAGTCGCATTTCGTTTAAAGATCTTTTTAAATGACTAATTTAGCACAACTAATAGATACAAAAGAAAGTGTCCACGGAATTATAAACAATATTTAAACGAGTTAAAAATAAACGTGGAATATTAGATTTACTTGTAAAATTAAAGAGAGAAGAATCATAATTAGCAATAATAAGTGAGTTTTAAATTTAATATTACATCATTAATTTAAAGCTTAGTACAATAAAAAAGACTCATTAAATTGATTGATTATTTAAATATACAAAAAGGTTTCATAAACCAAAATATATATTTTATAATAAAAGAGAAAACTATGGATGGATTCTTGATTAAGAATATAAACATAAAATAATTATGATAGACTGAATGAAGACAAATTTACGAGGCGGTGGCAGTATCGATGGTAGATGGATAGTTCATCATTGCGCTCACCTGGTCCAGGGATGTCAATACCGTCACCTTGTCACCATCCTTAGGATGTAACAGGATCTTCCCGTTCCGCACCCACAAGTAGCTAAATCCCTTTTCCTTCTTGAGGGTGCGAGCAGTACTGAGGACCCGTCGTCTAGCTCGACTCAAACTCTCGTTGATATAATTGGATTCTGCTGGCCTGTCGACTATCCCAATGTCCACTGTATTTAAGTTCGAAAGACGCGCCGTTTTTTCATGATAGTTTCTTTAACTGTCCTTCTCGTAAATTTAACGATTATCCCACGGTTTCAACCTCCAGATGTGACCTTGGGACCTAGCCTATGGAAGGCATCAATCATGCCCTTGTTTATCTTCATTACAAGCCTATTACCCACGCTCTGGACAATTTCAAGGAGGTTTTCGTTGTTTATCTCAGGAATTCCATTCACCTCGATACAGTTGGAGCGGGAAAATTGTTCCAAATCTTCAATTCTTCTTTCCATGTCCTTTACTTATTTCTGTAGGGTAGCATTTTCGGTTGACAACTTCTCGAAAATGTCTTCTCAAAAAAACCTAGTTTTTCTGTCTGACTTTTTATAGTAGTCGTCAGCTCTTCAACTTTCCCGTGGCAAGTCTCCACGAATCTGCCAAGGTCGAACTCAAGTTGTCTCACTTGCTCCTTCGACTCCTTTCGCATTTGCAGTTGTAGGCTGATGACGTCACTAGTATTGGGTGCTTCTCCACCCGCATACTCGTTCGTCTCGCCTTCGCACACGTCAAACATCTCCATATATGTAGATATTCGACGTCTTCCTTAGAGAGATGAACACAACCACCGTGGAAACTCCTTCACAATCCACACAATTAACTTTACCTTGCCGGGCAGTAATTTATTTAATACATACTTTACACTTGTCAAACATTTTCACACAATATAGATATTTACTAAAAACAACACAGATGTATAAACGAAATAAAAAGATATTATTATAAATAAATATATATACAAATAATGAAGCTTTATTTCGCTGGTATAGATACGCATAGAAAAGACTATCAGTTCACTGATAAGCCGGCCGGCCCAAGTCCATCCGCAAGCTTCGAGTACTGATTCATAATTGCATGAATTATCAAAGTTAATTTCATAGATTCCTGATAGATTTTCATTTTTAATTTTGTCTTTTTTTAATTTTTAATTTTGAGTTTAGGGTTATTCAGTTTGTTTTTTTTTAAATTTGATTGTAGTTTTGAATGAAGGTTTGATATTTTAATTTTTCTTGAATGAGTGTTGAATAGTTCTTGATAATTGTTTGTTAAATGTAAAAAACTTGCCCAATAAGTGTCTTCTCTTTATTTTATTTCTCTTAATTTAGTTCTTGATTTTTTAATTTGTTTCCAAACAGACTTTTTCAATACATTATCAATTAATATATGATCATATCCATTGTAAACAGCAATATTTTTGATATAGGAAAGTTCTTTTTCAAAGTTTTCTTCATTTAAAGGGGTTTTTAATAATCTATAAATCATTCTGTGGAATGCTGCACGTTTTTGTGTTGGCTGATGATATGAATCATTGGTAAATATTTAACTAAATTCATTTTGCAACATACAATACACATAAAATATGGTTTATTTATTTGTGTGATAAATGACAACAGTATACCTAATTGATCAATCATGTAAGATGTTGAGATGTTTTCTCTTCCTTTGAGATGCCAGAGAACAGATTGATTGTTTATTTATAAACCATAAAAAAATTATTTGTTTTATTTCTTTACGTTTTTATGGACAGCGTTCTGCAAAATTAATGAATCACGTAAGAGTTTGAGCTGTTTTTTTCTTCCTTTGAGATGCCAGAGAACAGATGGAGTGTTTATTTCCAAGCCATATTGAACTGACTTGTTTTATTTATGTGTTAATGACAACGGTTTATCAAATTGATGAGTCGCTTAAGATGTTTTTGTGTTCCTTCCAGATTCCAGAGAATAGATGGGGTGTTATGGACTATATTGAAATGTTTGAGTCGTGTTATCTTAAATCAACCTGGGGTAATATAGCATATTAGTGTGTGTACTATCAGATTGTTGAAATATATCTACTATTTGTAGTCTTCGTCATTTTTACAATAAGCTCAGTGATGATCAAATTTATTTAAGTTATTTACTAGCTGTTTCTTATGTATAAACATGAAGCTAACTAAATTCTTATTCACAAGAGCCTTAACTAACTCGTCTGTGTACGTTTCCGTATTGATGTATCTGTAGGATACTTATAACGCTTTTCAGTAATAGATTCTACTTAATTATTATTGATTATATAAAGCTTAATAATACCTAGGCTAATGTAATCAACATTATTGAAATATGAAAAGAATTCAAAATATGTAATATAGTATTAAGTGGTAGCTCTTTGTAAATCTTTCTTTATTTAGTAACAAATTTATTCTGTGTGATTATGGAAATATAAATGGGATTATATACAACTATTTTGGTGTTGGTTAATTTTATGAAATAGGTAATAAAAGATACAAGTAACTTTTCTAACATATAAATAACGTTAGCAAACGATTTACCACAGAAAATTTATTCATTGGTTTAATTAGTCACTTGGTTCTGTAATTGCCTTTAGCAACCAGTTTTATTGCTTAAAGAGAATTAACTGGTTAACTATGCAAAGCCAACCGCCTTTTCCCTGAAATACCTCTAGTGAAGTAATCCGTGTGCTGTCAATGTCGTTATCGTTCTCAAATTTACTGGAAACCTTTCGAATTTGTATTACAAACTTTCTGTAAAGGATTCTATCATCTATCTAATACAGTTTCTCAGATATTTGATAAGTATTCACTCATACAATTCATTTTATTTTTTGTGATTCTTTTTTCGTCATCTTTCAATGTAACCATTAAGGGTCTAATGACAGCCTAATTTTTCTATTAATGAAAATTTTATTTTCCTTTTTATCCACTATAAACAACTGCCAATTAAAACCAAATCAATATTATTTCCAGAGTACTTGTTCATAAAATGTAATTATCTAATTTAATTCACAAATTCCTATATTAAATTAAGCTTGTTTATAAAGAATTCATTACCAGAAACATTTAAAGCAGATTTTGGAACAGTTTTTCTCAAGAATGTCGATTTCGGGGTTCATCTGTAAGCATTTTAAATTTTTACAGAGGGATTAGTTTTCCATATCGATATTCCGCTATAATAAACATGTACACTGAACATTAAATTTACATCGATGATTGCATAATTTAAATCTTAAATAACGTCAGTTACAGAGTTTTATTTAATCATATTTCCAAATAAATATCACCGTTAGTTTTTAAAACAGGGTCACTTTCACTAACTTTTTTCTAATCATTATAATATTCAACCAAACGCTGGCCCTGGTTTGAGTTAATGAAATTGCGTTCCTAATTTTAGAACACTGTATTTTTTTAACTCATAAAATTGAAAATATTTTAGTTATGTCTATATGAAATATAATCTTTATTGTCTCGGCCTCACTTACCACGTCACCCCTACTTTGTCTTGGTAAGTCTTCTTCCATTAGTACACTCTGTTACCGCATATTCGATGAAGCAATCATTGTCCTGTTTAACATTTTCATCATGACTTTGAGGGGTTTCTTATCAAGTTTTAATCTATTTATAAGAAAATCCTTCCAGTTTACCTTATAATGTACAGTATACGCATAAATAGACTGTAATAATTTATACATTTATATTTAATGACATCGTAAGATTATGAAAACTACTACAAATCACACCTCTTATAGTACACTGCTTCCAACAATACTAACCTAGGAATTGTGATAGTAAAATACGTAAATAGTATAATTTTAGTTATTGATGTTAACTAAAGTATGTAATAAATAAACAGTATCATGACTAAGTTAATGATTGGTTAAACAACACACGCTTATGCCTCAAACCGATTAATCAGTAGTCTCTAGAACGTAGGAGTTGGAGTTTCTGCATAAGTACATATTATTGAATTTATGTTCGGTTTTTTTATTTTTGTCAAAATAAATAAAAGTGAAAATTTGTTGAAACTGTCCAGGTTCAATCATTATTTTAATAGATACATTATAGAGTAAAATTGCTTGATTTGGCCCTTTAATATGGTTAAGTACAAAATAAAAAAGCAAAGCACGTATTATAAAGCCTGTTAAAACGTGTTTAGACGAGGGGGTACTTGTTATTACTGTAGCATTGTTCGGAATGGTTGTGGTAGAGTTAATGACGCTCTGTACTTCAGCCACCGAACATAAACATATGACTCTATCCGTCCTTCAGCCACCGAACATAAGCATATGACTCTATCCGTCCTTCAGCCACCGAACATAAACATATGACTCTATCCGTCCTTCAGCCACCGAACATAAACACATGACTCTATCCGTCCTTCAGCCACCGAACATAAACATATGACTCTATCCGTCCTTCAGCCACCGAACATAAACATATGACTCTATCGGTCCTTCAGCCACCGAACATAAACATATGACTCTATCCGTCCTTCAGCCACCAAACATAAACATATGACTCTATCCGTCCTTCAGCCACTGAACATAAACACATAACTATATCCGATCTTCAACATTTTCCCCCTTTGTTTGACCCGTTATAATTTATTTCTCCTGTCAACTTCATCACGTTAGTTTCATTAAAGGTCACAATAACAATTTATATAAGATTGTTCACATTCTTCACAGAATTCCCATTTTTAAATATATACATTGACCTTTGTTCTAGCCTACCTTACGCTTATGGCAAATTATGTTCACTATTAACACCTGTCATTATAATCTATTGTTTTATCGACGATTGAAACCAAATAAATGGATTTAAATTACCTTGGCCAACTGCATAAATATCCTGGTTCATAACATTTTACAAAGTGATGTTAAACATAACGAGTGAAGTATAAACATTCGCTACATTATTAATTCATAGCACGAAATATAATGACATAACCTCAAACAATAATGAACTGCTCCAATGACATTGTTCGTACACTACACAAGTCAAGACATAAGAGAAACACTGGTGATGTCAAATAATGAATTGTCTGATATTTGTTTTCTAACCCTGTCTACCTCAACTTTCATTCTGCTATCTATTTTTATGTATTCTGAGCAACAGATGAAATTTTACACTGAACTTATTACATGTTATCACATTGAGAGTAGGCATTTTCCTTTCTATAATTAAAGTTTATTTTTATAGTAATTAGCTGGCTAAACAAGCCAAATTATGTGATGTAATCTGTTACTTTGTGCATAGCGATTAATTTTAAAGTTGATTGTCCTTCAAAACTTATGCAATATTTTGTACATTAACAAACTTACAAAGAACCGACTGTTAGAGAATATTCATCACATTTGATAGACTAATAGTAAAGTGTAATCCTCTGAAAACAGAGCTGTGTTGGAAAGCTACACTATGTGGAGAAATTTGTTGAGTTGAGTAAACAGACATTGTGGTAGATTGGTGGAGTTTATATAGAACATAGTGATAATCACTGTTTAGAATTTATTACTATGTTTAATACTAAATAAATATTTTCATATTTTACTATTAAATTATGACTCATACTTTATATTAAAAAATTGAACCAGACAAAACAGGTGATTTTATGTTCAGTTTGCCAATGTAAAACTATCAAATACATAATAATCATGTTTTTGCAATTATATGAGATAGTATGAGTGAAAACTTTTAATTAAAAAGATTCCTGTCTAAAACAATGCAGTATCAGAACAACATAAACTCTGGAGGGAAAAAAGATAAAGTTAAAATTAACTATGACATTAAGTTGTTATATTTATTTAAAACAAAAACGAAATAGAAATTTATATTTAACTATCATATTTTTGTAATAGAGCAGTTGAAGAAAATTATTCAATCCTGAGGAGCACTTAGTGCTCCGGTGTAGCATTCCCAGGGCTACTAAGTGCTCCGATGTAGTATTCTCTGAAGTACTGAGTGCCCCGATGTAATATTCTCAGGGCTACTGAGTGCCCGAATGCAGTATTCTCAGGGGTACTGAGTGTCCGATGTAGTATTCTCAGGGTTACTGAGTGCCCGAATGCAGTATTCTCAGGGGTACTGAGTAGCCCGATGTAATATTTCCAGAGGTACTGAGTGCCCAGATGTAGTATTCTCAGAGATACCGAGTGCTCCGGTGTAATATCCCCAGGGGAACCGAGTGGCCCGATGTAGTATGTCCAGGAGTACTGAGTGCGATGTAATATTCTCAGAGGAACCGAGTGCCCCGATGTAGTATATCCAGGAGTACTGAGTGCCGATGTAGTCATTTTGAAACTATTAAATGTTATATTGTTATCATTTAATGATATTACGTAATGAATTAAGATGATAATTCAATAATTAGGAACATACTGGGTGGATTTGTGCTGAATAGAAAAGTACTCCTCCGCCCGTGGTGCACGGCTTGGAAAAGTAGCCCCTGAAAAAGTACCCCCCCCCCTCAAGGCTTGTTGAGCAAACTGTATCAGGAATATTGTAGGCGTTTGCGTTTGTATTTGTTGGCTTCGGCAGGAATAGACATAATATCTGTTGTATGTGGTGTGCGTTGGTGTACTATGAATTTCAAATAACCTCAACAGTTGTTACTATTCAGGAAACAACATTTTCTGTCTTTTTTCTTTTCATTTTTTTTAAACCTGATAAACTAAGTAATCAGTTTACTATTATTCTATAACGATATTAGTTATCTACATTGTGAAAATTAGTTAAACATTATTAGTTTTGTAATAATTTAGTAAATTAGCCCAAGGCTGAGTTGTTTAAATTATTTAAATTAAAATTGATTTATGGCAATATAGTAAGCTAATACTAATTAACTTAAATTAAGACTAAATTTTAAAAATATATGAAATTGACAATATCAAGAGAATTATACTGTGATAGGCCTAATGTACTGTAAAGCTTTTGGGATGCCTCGTATGATATTAAATGGTAAGCCTAAGTGAAATTAGATGTAATGTCAATATTATACTGGTAATAAATAATTTAACGTCGTTATAAACCCTCATCTATTAAATTCGAGTTCTGTAATTGGATTGATAAATCTAAATAATTTAATTGTATCACATTTATTGCTATATTCAATAGTGTAAAATAAATATATGATAGTGGTTTTTATTGTGTCTGAAGAATTAAAGAAATTGTGATATAAATTGTTCTTATTTAAATTTATCATGGAAATAATCACAGAAACATTCATTATCAAACATTTATCACCATATTATTTGACGTTTTAAGATACATATTTTATGCAAATTTAATAAAAATTTTTAGAGCAGTTTATGAGGAAAATGCAAATTAACTAATTTTGGGGTATAAAATCATAAAAAATAAAAATTTTCAAAAAATTAAATAACTGATCCAGAGATATTTTTAAAAGACACCTACATGCCATATTACAAAAAAAATAAGTCCATTCGTTTGGTCTTCCTTTACTTAGGAAAAGTAAATCTTTTGTGTTCATCAAATATAAAAAGCGATTTTTAAAAATCCGAAAATGTAATTATGGTTTGATATAAATTGTTATTTATTTTTCACATACAACTTCAACTTCTTATGCGAGTTTAACTCGATCTAACATAAAGATTGTAATTGTAATTTACCACCCAATATTTACCCGATTTTCATCTCCCACTGTGTAGTATGCTCAGGAGTACTGAGGTCCCCGATAAAGTATTACCAGGAGTACTGAGGTCCCCGGTGACGTATTACCAGGAGTACTGAGGTCCCCGGTGTAGTATTACCAGGGGTACTGAGTGCCCAGATGTAGTATTCGCAAGGCTACTGAGTGCCCTTGTGCAGTATCCTCAGGGGTACTGAGTTCCCCGTGTTAAATATTAGCCTTATGTATATCTAGCTACATTTTTTTTACTGTGTATGCCAACATATCCTTATATAATACGTTAATCCATTTTTTTCAACAAAACTCCTCCGTTGTTTCATGACTAATTTTAACGTTTGAGGTGTCAAAAATTGCCTCTGTTCGTAGTTGAGCAATATGGTCTTAATTCTTCAATATTTTCACTCTGAAGAGTATGGGAAGCTCTGAAAGTACGTTTTTTGCCCATAATAATAACATGGAGAGATTTTTAATGATCGATTCCATAATAAAATATAAAAGTAGCATAAAAATATAATTGTAACATAGTAAAAATTAGCATCTTTTTAAAATGCAAATAAATATTTTCTAACAGTTCAGTAGCTGCTGGAATGTAAACAATAGGGTTTGCTATATTGACGAATATGTTTGTTAGATCTTTAATAATGTTAAACCAGGGAAAATTGTAAGCATGGTTTTATTTACATTCGACTTAAAAGGACTCCGCCCCACTGGACTTGAATGTTTCAATTGTAATCTAATGCAGTTATTTTATTTATTTAATTAATCTTCAGCTATTAAAACAAAAACAAATAAAATAAACACGTTTGAAATTGGCTAAGTAATACCATTGGGTTAATATACTAATAAATAGGTGCAACGCATGTAGTGTGAGTGAGATACTGTAAATAAATTTAATATTGTGATTTTACGTTATACAGTTAACTTACTATTATTTTTAATCAAAAGTCACATACTGAGGCCGAAGGCCAAAGTGTAACGAGTGCAACGAGTGATGTGGTTGCACGAATAGTTTGCAGGAATGTCCCCTAGTTCTATATAACGAGTTTAGGTTACACGTGTATAGGTGGGCGGTTGAATGACTACTACCGTATATGTAGGGGTGGGTGAGCGGGTCATAACCATTGCACGTGTATATTTGGGTGGTGGATGACTGCTAACGTACTTGTAGGGGTGAGTGGGCGGGTCACAACCATTGCACGTGTATAGTTGGGAGATGGATGACTTCTACTGTACTTGTAGGGTTGGGTGAGCGGGTCTAACCATTGCATGTGTATAGGTGGGTGGACGGATGACTACTACCGTACTTGTTGGGGTGAGTGGGTGGGTCACAAACACTGTACGTGGAGGGTGGGTCACTACTTCCGGAGTTGTAGGGGTGGGTGGGTGGGTCACAACCATTGCACGTGAATAGTTGGGTGGATGGATGACTACTACTGTACTTGTAGGGGTGGGTGAGCGGGTCATAACCATTGCATGTGTATAGGTGGGTGGACGGATGAGTACTACCGTACTTGTAGGGGTGAGTGGGCGGGTCACAACCACTGTACGTGGGAGGGTGGGTCACTACTTCCGGAGTTGTAGGGGTGGGTGGGTGGGTCACAACCATTGCACGTGAATAGTTGGGCGGATGGATCACTACTACCATACTTGTAGGGGTGAGTGGGCGGGTCACAACCATTGCACGTGTATAGGTGGGTGGTTGGATGACTACTACCGTATTTTTAGGGGTGGGTGAGCGGGTCATAACCATTGCACGTGTATAGTTGGGTTGATAGATGACTACTACCGTACTTGTAGGGGTGAGTGGGTGGGTCACAACCAATGTAAGTGGGAGGGTGGGTCACTACTTCCGGAGTTGTAGGGGTGGGTGGGCGGGTCACAACCATTGCACGTGTATAATTGGGCAGATGGATGACTACTACCGTACTTGTAGGGGTGAGTGGGCGGGTCACAACGATTGCACGTGTATAGGTGGGCGTTTGGATGACTACTACCATATTTGTAGGGGTTGGTGAGTGGGTCATAACCATTGTACGTGTATAGTTGGGCGGATGGATGATTACTACCGTACTTGTAGGGGTGAGTGGGTGGGTCAGAACCACTGTACGTGGGAGGGTGGGTCACTACTTCCGGAGTTGTAGGTGGGGGTGGGCGGGTCAGAACCATTGCACGTGAATAGGTGGGCGGATGGATTACTACTACTGTACTCGTAGAGGTGAGTGGGTGGGTCAATATCACTGTACGTCACATGTGTTACTTATAAAACATCTTAAATATACATGAACCAGAGTTACTATAATATGGTAGCTCTTATAACATGTTTATTAGATCTAAATTCTGAGTGATGTTCAGACTATTAGATTCAAGTAAAACTTAATACCGATAACGTCAAGATGCACTCCAGGATGTCAGTTGTCGATTGGTAATATCCTAACCCTCGGTGGCTCATTGGAAGGTACCAATCTCATTATAATGTTCACGACGCTGCTGCGCTTACTTCCTCCATAATTTAATCTCTAGGATTTATATGGGCAAAAATATTATATAGAAATTACTGTCTTTCTGTTTCTTCTTTTAACGTTTGGATTTTTTTCAATAGATCAATTCAATTATGTCTTATACATAAAAATCTGGTTTACCAAGTTGTATATATTACTATATTTATTTTGTTATATCTTTCTACATTCTTAACTATGCGTTAAATTATAACATTTTTAAAATTACTATAGATAATTAATAAAATAGTAATCAGAGAATCGTTCTATAATTTAATATACAAAGTAATAAAACGTTAAAAACTAAATTTAACAGGCAGTACCCGCAGAAGCAAGTGGCCGTTGCCGTATCCAGAGAGACCCGTAACAGAATTCAATGTATTATTTAAAAGTGTGAACACGTTAAGTCACTGTATTGCTTTTATCTGTATTCTAATTATATAGCGAGAGGTAATCACTAAGCCATCACTCAATCGCAACAAGGAATAGTTTAGCTGCAATAGTTTAGGCTAGGTTGGTATTTTACTATTGAGAGGTCAGTGGTCATATCGTAACAAGGAATTGTTTAGCTGCAATAGTTTAGGCTAGGTTGGTATATTACTATTGATAGGTCTGTGGTCATATCGTAAAAAGGAATAGTTTGGCTGCAATAGCTCAGGCTAGGTTGATACCTTACTATTGAGAGGTCAGTGGTCATATCGTAAAAAGGAATAGTTTAGCTGCAATAGTTCAGGCTAGGTTGGTATATTGCTATTGATAGGTCTGTGGTCATATCGTAAAAAGGAATAGTTTAGCTGCAATAGCTCAGGCTAGGTTGGTACGTTACTATTGAGAGGTCAGTGGTCATATCGTAAAAAGGAATAGTTTAGCTGCAATAGCTCAGGCTAGGTTGGTACGTTACTATTGAGAGGTCAGTGGTCATATCGTAACAAGGAATAGTTTAGCTGCAATAGTTTAGGCTAGGTTGTTATATTACTATTGAGAGGTCGATGGTCATATCGTAACAAGGAATAGTTTAGCTGCAATAGCTCAGGCTCGGTTAGTATATTAATATTGAGAGGTCGGTGGTCATCTCGTAACAAGGAATAGTTTAGCTGCAATAGATCAAGCTAGGTTGGTACGTTACTATTGAGAGGTCAGTGGTCATATCGTAACAAGGAATAGTTTAGCTGCAATAGTTTAGGCTAGGTTGTTATATTACTATTGAGAGGTCGATGGTCATATCGTAACAAGGAATAGTTTAGCTGCAATAGCTCAGGCTCGGTTAGTATATTACTATTGAGAGGTCGGTGGTCATCTCGTAACAAGGAATAGTTTAGCTGCAATAGCTCAGGCTAGGTTAGTATATTACTATTGAAAGGTCAGTGGTCATATCGTAACAAGGAATAGTTTAGCTGCAATAGTTTAGGATAGGTTGGTATATTACTATTAAGAGGTCAGTGGTCATATCGTAACAAGGAATAGTTTAGCTGCAATAGTTTAGGCTAGGTTGGTATATTACTATTGAGAGGTCAGTGGTCATATCGTAAAAATGAATAGTTTAGCTGCAATAGTTTAAGATAGGTTGGTATATTACTATTGAGAGGTCAGTGGTCATATCGTAACAAGGAATAGTTTAGCTGCAATAGCTCAGGCTAGGTTGGTATATTACTATTGAGAGGTCAGTGGTCATATCGTAACAAGGAATAGTTTAGCTGCAATAGCTCAGGCTAGGTTGGTACGTTACTATTGAGAGGTCAGTGGTCATATCGTAAAAGGGAATAATTTAGTTGCAATAGTTTAGGATAGGTTGGTATATTACTATTGAGAGGTCAGTGGTCATATCGTAACAAGGAATAGTTTAGCTGCAATAGTTTAGGCTAGGTTGGTATATTACTATTGAGAGGTCAGTGGTCATATCGTAACAAGGAATAGTTTAGCTGCAATAGTTCAGGCTAGGTTGGTATATTACTATTGAGAGGTCAGTGGTCATATCGTAAAAAGGAATAGTTTAGCTGCAATAGTTAAGGATAGGTTGGTATATTACTATTGAGAGGTCAGTGGTCATATCGTAACAAGGAATAGTTTAGCTGCAATAGTTTAGGCTAGGTTGGTATATTACTATTGAGAGGTCAGTGGTCATATCGTAAAAATGAATAGTTTAGCTGCAATAGTTTAGGATAGGTTGGTATATTACTATTGAGAGGTCAGTGGTCATATCGTAACAAGGAATGGTTTAGCTGCAATAGCTCAGGCTAGGTTGGTATATTACTATTGAGAGGTCAGTGGTCATATCGTAACAAGGAATAGTTTAGCTGCAATAGCTCAGGCTAGGTTGGTACGTTACTATTGAGAGGTCAGTGGTCATATCGTAAAAGGGAATAATTTAGTTGCAATAGTTTAGGATAGGTTGGTATATTACTATTGAGAGGTCAGTGGTCATATCGTAAAAAGGAATAGTTTAGCTGCAATAGCTCAGGCTAGGTTGGTATATTACTATTGAGAGGTCAGTGGTCATATCGTAACAAGGAATAGTTTAGCTGCAATAGTTTAGGCTAGGTTGTTATATTACTATTGAGAGGTCTGTGGTCATATCGTAACAAGGAATAGTTTAGCTGCAATAGCTCAGGCTCGGTTAGTATATTAATATTGAGAGGTCGGTGGTCATATCGTAACAAGGAATAGTTTAGCTGCAATAGCTCAGGCTAGGTTGGTATATTACTATTGAGAGGTCAGTGGTCATATCGTAAAGGAATAGTTTAGCTGCAATAGTTTAGGCTAGGTTGGTACATTACTATTGAGAGGTCAGTGGTCATATTGTAACAAGGAATAGTTTAGCTGCAATAGTTTAGGATAGGTTGGTATATTACTACTGAGAGGTCAGTGGTCATATCGTAACAAGGAATAGTTTAGCTGCAATAGTTTAGGCTAGGTTGGTATATTAGTATTGAGAGGTCAGTGGTCATATCGTAAAAATGAATAGTTTAGCTGCAATAGTTTAGGATAGGTTGGTATATTACTATTGAGAGGTCAGTGGTCATATCGTAACAAGTAATAGTTTAGTTGCAATAGTTTAGGATAGGTTGGTATATTACTAGTGAGAGGTCGGTGGTCATATCGTAAAGAGGAATAGTTTAGCTGCAATAGCTTAGGCTAGGTTGGTATATTACTATTGAGAGGTCAGTGGTCATATCGTAACAAGGAATAGTTTAGCTGCAATAGTTCAGGCTAGGTTGGTATATTACTATTGAGAGGTCAGTGGTCATATCGTAACAAGGAATAGTTTAGCTGCAATAGTTCAGGCTAGGTTGGTATATTACTATTGAGAGGTCGGTGGTCATATCGTAAAAAGGAATAGTTTAGCTGCAATAGTTTAGGATAGGTTGTTATATTACTATTGAGAGGTCAGTGGTCATATCGTAACAAGGAATAGTTTAGCTGCAATAGTTTAGGCTAGGTTGGTATATTACTATCGAGAGGTCAGTGGTCATATCGTAAAAAGGAATAGTTTAGCTGCAATAGTTTAGGATAGGTTGGTATATTACTATTGAGAGGTCAGTGGTCATATCGTAAAAAGGAATAGTTTAGCTGCAATAGTTTAGGCTAGGTTGGTATATTACTATTGAGAGGTCAGTGGTCATATCGTATCAAGGAATAGTTTAGCTGCAATAGTTCAGGCTAGGTTGGTATATTACTATTGAGAGGTCGGTGGTCATCTCGTAACAAGGAATAGTTTAGCTGCAATAGCTCAGGCTAGGTTGGTATATTACTATTAAGAGGTCAGTGGTCATATCGTAACAAGGAATAGTTTAGCTGCAATAGTTTAGGCTAGGTTGGTACATTACTATTGAGAGGTCAGTGGTCATATCGTAACAAGGAATAGTTTAGCTGCAATAGTTTAGGCTAGGTTGGTATATTACTATTGAGAGGTCAGTGGTCATATCGTAACAAGGAATAGTTTAGCTGCAATAGTTTAGGATAGGTTGGTATATTACTATTGAGAGGTCAGTGGTCATATCGTAACAAGGAATAGTTTAGCTGCAATAGCTCAGGCTAGGTTGGTATATTACTATTGAGAGGTCAGTGGTCATATCGTAACAAGGAATAGTTTAGCTGCAATAGCTCAGGCTAGGTTGGTACGTTACTATTGAGAGGTCAGTGGTCATATCGTAAAAGGGAATAATTTAGTTGCAATAGTTTAGGATAGGTTGGTATATTACTATTGAGAGGTCAGTGGTCATATCGTAAAAAGGAATAGTTTAGCTGCAATAGCTCAGGCTAGGTTGGTACGTTACTATTGAGAGGTCAGTGGTCATATCGTAACAAGGAATAGTTTAGCTGCAATAGTTTAGGCTAGGTTGTTATATTACTATTGAGAGGTCGGTGGTCATATCGTAACAAGGAATAGTTTAGCTGCAATAGCTCAGGCTCGGTTAGTATATTAATATTGAGAGGTCGGTGGTCATATCGTAACAAGGAATAGTTTAGCTGCAATAGCTCAGGCTAGGTTGGTATATTACTATTGAGAGGTCAGTGGTCATATCGTAACAAGGAATAGTTTAGCTGCAATAGTTTAGGCTAGGTTGGTACATTACTATTGAGAGGTCAGTGGTCATATCGTAACAAGGAATAGTTTAGCTGCAATAGTTCAGGCTAGGTTGGTATATTACTATTGAGAGGTCAGTGGTCATATCGTTACAAGGAATAGTTTAGCTGCAATAGTTCAGGCTAGGTTGGTATATTACTATTGAGAGGTCGGTGGTCATATCGTAAAAAGGAATAGTTTAGCTGCAATAGTTTAGGATAGGTTGGTATATTACTATTGAGAGGTCAGTGGTCATATCGTAACAAGGAATAGTTTAGCTGCAATAGTTTAGGCTAGGTTGGTATATTACTATTGAGAGGTCAGTGGTCATATCGTAAAAAGGAATAGTTTAGCTGCAATAGTTTAGGATAAGTTGGTATATTACTATTGAGAGGTCAGTGGTCATATCGTAACAAGGAATAGTTCAGCTGCAATAGTTTAGGCTAGGTTGGTATATTACTATTGAGAGGTCAGTGGTACATGCGAGCAGGAGAGGGGGAACATACGAGCAGAGTAGACGCGTGTCGCATCGGCTCCGTATTTAAATTGCGTTTTCACTGTTTATTTGCTTAGTGACGGATTTAAAACTCTGCACTGTGATTTATGTTTGCGTTTGTCGCTGCATGTGATATAGTTTGTGTGTGAACAATCTGCAATAACAGTGTAATTAGTGTTAAAACAGTGAAACAACAAGTTAGCTTTAGCATTGCAGGAGCCGGTTGAAGGTCACGCGATAAGCTCAGCTGGTGGGTAAGCATGGCGCCACCTACTGGCAGATCTACCCGAAACAATAGTTCCAGTAACTTAACTCTAGACCAAAAGTTGGATTTGTTGCTAGTCGATGTCAATGAAATTAAAAATGACAATAAGCAGTTTAAATCTGACATAGCAGCGCTAAAAGATGAAATGAAACAGTTTAAGCAGGATATAACCGA
This sequence comes from Stictocephala bisonia, assembly GCA_035578905.1. NCBI lineage: Eukaryota > Metazoa > Arthropoda > Insecta > Hemiptera > Membracidae > Stictocephala > Stictocephala bisonia. The sequence goes on along the minus strand of JAQJVL010000462.1, from coordinate 218,768 downwards.
ATCTATTGATATGTGTTCTAAAGACATTAAAGACTGTACTGATTTATCTAAAAGCAACCAAAAGAAAATAAAAGTCAACGAGGAGGCTATTGATAGTTTAACGTCCGAAAATATTAGCCTAAAGAAAAAATTGAGTGATTTACAAAGGGCGATACGGGCGGACGAGCAATACGCTCGTAGTAACTGTCTGGAGATTGTGGGCGTACCTGAGACGAACGGTGAAAATATATGGAAGTCGTCAAAAACGTAGCTCGTGTGTTGAGTTTTAATCTTACTGAACAAATGATTGACGCAGTACATCGCCTGTCAAAAAATAAAAACAACCTTGAGGCGCCGAAGGGAATCATCGTTAAGTTTTGTCGTCGCCTAGACATGGAGGAGCTACGAAGGAGATCGAGGGTGAAGAACGGCTTCTCGGCAATTGAACTGGGGTTCCAGAGCGAGAACAAGGTCTACGTCAACCTGTCGCTGACCCGGGAGACGCGGATCCTGTGGGCGGAGACTCGCGCTTTCAAGGAGAAGAACAATTACAAGTTTGCCTGGATAACCAGCTCGGGGAAGGTGTTTGTCAAGAAGCAGGAAGGTGGAAGGGCAGTACTCATCTCGGAGAGGGCTGATTTGGACAAACTTCAATAAAATGTATCACCTTTGGTTATTAAGTTTAAGGTATTTATGTTTTATCTTGATTATGGTTCATGTTTTTTGCCTCTAATATATTTATTGTTGAATTGTTCATAATATTTATTGGTTGTTGTTTTTATATTTATAGTATATAGCATGTTGATAATTTGATATATATATTTTCCGTTACTAGTCTACTATTTATATTAATTATATTAAATTAAAAACACATGATAGGCGTTAGTATTTATTATCAAAATGTTAGAGGTTTAAGGACTAAAACTAGCAACTTTCTTTTAGCGTTATTTATTTATTTATTTATTTATTTTATTTTTACAATGCTACAATACAGCACAATTGCCAATTACACTGTAGCATTAAGAATATTAATAATAAATCATATCCAACATGCAAAAAGAGTCCAATAGTTCATGCACTGCAGGCGGTGATTCTAAGTAATAACACTAACGTGTAACATCATGAATTTTAACCATATACAATAAATATAACTATATAAATATAACAATACATACAACTATATAAATATAACAATAAATACAACTATATAAATATAACAATAAATATAACAATACATACAACTATATAAATATAACAATACATACAACTATATAAATATAAAAATAAATACAACTATATAAATATAACAATCAGTTTAAATCTATAACAACCAGTATAATATAACATTGCAACAGTCATCATGAAACGAGCAAATAAATACAGTTTTATTCAATCAGTAATAAATTAGGCAACAAAAGGATTGAAATGCACACATTAAACAGTTAAATACAACAGCATTTACTATAAAGTATAAATTGTAAGGTTAAATAAATAATATACATATACATACATACACACATACATACATATATACATACATATACATACATACACACATATATACATAAGTAATGAAAAAGAAACAATAGCTATGGAATAACCAAACTTAGTAAATTATTTTTATAACTCTTCAAAGATTCCTTAAAAATGTCAACCTGCAGAGAATGAACATTGTGCAGTCTAGATAGAATGTTAACAGGAGAACTATATCCCAGGTTAGTCCTTGAGAAATGTGGAGAGAACAGTGAACAACAACGGGACCCAGGTCGGGGAACCGAAAAACGCAATTCTGACAGCAGGCTACTGTCGTCGCACGCCCCATTCACCAGCTTATGGAGATAAAGCAAAGCACCAATGTTGCGCCTCTTTGAAAGGCTGTCCATTTCAAAAATATTCAACAGTTCAGAGTAAGGGATTACGTCAGTGTAGTGACCAAATGTCTTGAAGTATAGATACCTCAAAAATTTCCTCTGCACAGACTCAATCATATTTGCTAGATAACCTGCTTGAGGGTACCATACAATAAAACCGAACTCAAGTTGTGACCTCACTAACGAAAAATATAATATTTTTAAAGAATTTGAAGATTTTAAGAAATTCCCTGATCTTTTGACAAAACCTAAAACCGAATATGCAGATTTGGAAATGGATACTATGTGCTCGCTGAAGTTGAAACTGGAATCAAACAAGATGCCAAGATCCTTGATTGATGATTGCTTATTTAAAAACTCACCACCTAGAGTGTAATCATAACAAATAATATTTCTATCTTTCTTCTTAGTATACGTGACAAAAGTGCATTTTTGTGTGTTAAATTTGAGATTTTCTAAACTCCAATTAAAAAGGTTATTTAGATCTTGCTGTAATGAAAAACAATCATTTACTGTATTAATACTTTTAAAGATTTTTAAATCGTCTGCATAAAGAAGTATTTTACTGTTTTTAACACATTGAGTAATGTCATTAATAAAAATTATAAAAAGCAAAGGTCCCAGATTTGAACCTTGCGGGACTCCTGAATCTGCCCTAAATTTCTCAGAAGAAAAACCTAATAAGCTTACAAATTGTTTTCTGTTATAAAGATATGAGGAGAAGAATTTTATGCAATTTTCAGATAGTCCAAAGAAGTGCAGTTTAGACAGTAACGCTAAGTGATTTACTTTGTCAAAAGCTTTTTCAAAGTCTGTGTAAATGACATCAACCTGAGTTCCTTTGTCCATTTCTTTAATACAAAATTGAGAAAAATTTAATAAATTTGAGTTAATTGACCTTTTAGGGAAGAAACCATATTGATTTTCACTGACGTAACTTCTCACATGTGAAAACAATCTGTTGTAGATAATAGACTCAAACACCTTAGCCGGTGTCGATAATATTGCAATGGGTCTATGATTTTTTATATCCCTTTTGCTTCCCTTCTTGGGTATTGGGACTACTCTAGTAGTTTTCCATAATTCAGGAAAACAATTAGTCTTTATAGAAAGGTTAAATAAATAATGTAAAGGAAGAACAAATATGTCAGCACAAGCTTTTATAATATAGGGTGGAACGCCATCAGGGCCCAAAGACCGTTTTGACTTTAATTTTTTAATTCCATTCAGTACCTCCGTTTCAGTTATTTCGGAAAAAAACAAGGTAGTAACATTATCCATAACTGGTGAAAGGAGCGCCCGACAACACATTTCATCCATGGACAGATTACATGGTTGATAAACTTTACAGAAATACTGGGCCAATGCCTCCACTATCGCAGGTCCCCCTTCCACCTCCTTATCATCCAAGATCATTGTTGTCAATCTGTTATCAGTGCCACTTAACCTTTTGATAATACTCCAAAATGATTTAGGATTTTTACGTATTTCATTCTCCGCAGTATTAACATAATTACCAAATTCAATTCTTATTAAACGCTTTGCTTCACTCCTCATATTTTTGTATTGATCTAAAATATGAGGGAATTTGTAAATTTTATATTTTCTTCTAAGTCTTTCTTTGCGTTTAATCAATAATTTTAAATTACTAGAGAACCAAATAGGATATTTTGATTTGTTTCCTAATTTTCGAGGAACGTGTGAATCTAGAGCCCTATAAATTTTGTCATAAAATAAAGCAACTGCTTCATTTAAATCATTACATATAACAAGGTCATCCCATGCAACATTCTTAAACTCATTATATAGAGAAAGGAAATTAGCCATAGCAAAATTGTACGTATGATTAGAACTATTTACATTTGTTTGGCAGAAACTATGTCTCTTATCTCCCCTTTTGAAGTACATTAGAAGTGCAGGGTGATATTTATCAATGTTTACGAGTGAACTAGATTCCTCAACTACATTCATGTCCGATATATCGGATATTATTAAATCTAATGTTCTGCCATACTGATTACTGATATTGTTCTTTAAATTAATCCTATATAGTTTTGTAAAAAACAATAACTGCTTACACACATCGTTTCCTTTAGATAAATCAAAGTTTGTTCCAGCTATAGGAAGATTAAAATCTCCTACAATTAATAAGCGTTCTTGATTAAATTTAAATAATTCTAATTTATCAAAAAAAGTTCTATATACATGCACAGGTGTGTTGGGGACAAAATAAGCCACACAGACAACAATAGAGTGGCCGTTAGTAATATTTAACTTAATCCAAATGTTGTTATTAGAAAATGACTACGACATAGTAACATTAACAGAAACATGGTTAAATTCCTCTGTTTATAATTCAGAATTATTCAGTCAGGATTATACAATATTCAGGAAAGATAGAGATCAGAGGCTTACTGGAATGGGGAGGGGTGGGGGGGTTTTGGTTGCTGTCAAAAATAAGTTTAAAGCCATTCAATTGTTTAACATCGAGACAGATGAAAATATTTGGATCAAAGTAACTCTTTCAACAGGTTTCTCTTGTTTATTATGTGTTGTTTATTTCGCTCCGAATTCTCCATTGCATGTCTACAAAACCTTTTTTGATAAATTAGACATATATAAATTTAAGAATGAACATTTACTTATTTTGGGGAATTTTAATTTACACATAACAGGAACTGATTGTCACTTATCCAAGGGTAATGATATATGTAAGCATTGATTATTTTTTAATGAGTTGTATGGGTTGTCTTTGAAAAATAATGAGTTCAATGTCCTAGGACGTACGCTGGATTTGATCTTGTCGGATATTTCGACCTTAACTGTATCTGAGGAAACACACCCTTTGGTTGTTATTGATAGGTATCACCCTGCAATGACCTTGGAATTGCCCCACAAAATAAGAGAAAATGTTTGTAAGCAAAACAGTTCAAATTCATATAATTTTTACAAAGCCGATTTCCATTCCCTTTATAATGAGCTGCAATATACTGATTGGAATGAATTGCTATGTATATCAGATTTAAATCTTGCAATTCAGTGTTTTTATAACAAATTATACTCTGCACTCGACTTACATGTTCCAAAATACCAACAGCGTAAGTCAAAATACCCTCCTTGGTTTTCTGTGGAACTTAAAAAATTAATAAGTAAGAGAGAAAGGTGTCGACGAAAATATAAAAAATTCAACATGCCTCATCTTTTAAACGAGTACAATGATTTACGTAAAAACACAAAAAATCTAATTAAATTAGAATATGATAATCACATAAAAACAGTTGAGCGAGAAGTAAACAGTAATCCAAGGTCATTCTGGGGTGCAATAAAACGTTTGAGGGCAGCTGATAAGAACCCGTCAACAATGCACCTGGACGATAGGGAGGTGGAGGGGGGAGCGGCGATATCGGAGGCCATGGCTACATATTTTAGCTCTGTTTACGAAAGTTGTAATCTCAGCCTGGACGAGCTGTGGCAGCAGGCTCGCGCCTCACCTGTCATGGACAATGCTTCTTCTTTATCTCTGAATGGAATAACTAAGCAAGAGGTGTTAAATGGATTAAAGAAACTGAGACCTAAGAGATCAATGGGGCCTGACGAGGTACCGCCTTACATCTTTAAAGCTTGCGCTGAGTGTTTTGTTACGCCGTTACATTATCTTTTTAATTTATCTGTAAAAAATAGAGTTTTTCCAGACGTGTGGAAAACCACCAAAGTGGTACCAGTACCGAAAAAAGGTTCTAAAAAGGACATAAAAAACTACCGACCCATTGCTCTTTTATCCTCGCCTGCTAAAGTATTCGAATCGGTTATTTACAATAGATTATTTTTCCACGTAAAGAGTCATATTAGTGAATTCCAGCATGGTTTTTTCCCTAACAGGTCAATAAACTCCAATCTTCTAAATTTCACTCAGTACTGTATGTCAGCTATAGACAATAACGCCCAAATTGATGTAGTATATACCGATTATGCCAAGGCTTTCGATAAAGTCACTGCATTAGCCCTTCTGAGTAAGTTAAACTTTTTTGGTCTAACTGAAAACACTCTTAAATTGTTTGCTTCTTACTTGTACAGAAGGAAACAATATGTTTTTTTTTTTTAGGGGTTTTTGTCCAAAAAAATTATTGTTGAGTCAGGCGTACCTCAGGGCTCAAACCTTGGTCCCTTACTGTTTCTAATTTTTATTAATGATATTAAATGTGTAAAGAACAGTTTAATTTTGTTATATGCCGATGATATAAAAATATTCAAAAAAATTAGAAGTTTGTTAGATTGCCACCTATTGCAAGAGGATTTACATTCGCTGTTCACATGGAGCACCAAAAATTTAAAATTTAATGTTAAAAAGTGTGCTGTAATAACGTTTACTAAAAAAACTGAGAGAAATACTATTCGTTTTAATTACTCTATTGGCGGTGAACAGTTATCATTAAAGACAAGTTTTAAAGATTTGGGAATTATATTTGATTCAAATTTTTCATTTGTAGAGCATGTTATAGCCATTTGTAAATCAGCTTATTCCATGATGGGTTTTATTAGAAGAACGGGATTTTTTTTGACAAAGCCGAACTCACTCAAGCTTTTATTCTTTTCGTTGGTAAGGTCAAAATTAGAGTACGGGTCAATAATATGGTATCCACACGTTAATTATCTCTCTGATATGATTGAAAATGTTCAAAACAAATTTTTAAGATTTTTGTATTATAATCATTTAGAATTCCCGCCACTTTCATACTTTATAGCCAATTATTAAGTGTTTTTGAATTAGTGAGCCTTTCCAAAAGACGAGACGCGTGTGTACTGATGTACCTGCAGAAATTGGCGCGCGGCGAGCTGGACGACAGCCGTCTGTTGTCTCAGCTGGACTTCACTGTGCCTCGGCACAACTCTCGCTGCTCCTTCCTGCTCACTCCGCGGTACTCACGTACCAACTTAGGTTATTACTCCCCTATCAATCTTATGTCCAGGCTGTATAACATTTACTCTCCCTCAATAGATTCATTTCACCATTCCATTAAAATTGAGAGTTTGCATAATGTTTTAGTTATATAATTCGTTATTACACTAATATTATATTTTGTTAAGTTTTTTATAAATTTAATTTATGTTGGTTGAATTTTTATTGTTGTGCATATTATCAACTGGTTAACTGATACTGTCACTCGTTTATTTGTACTATTACGGGATGCTCATTTGCATGTTAAGCGTATTTAGTGTAGGGTTTATAATTATCTTATGGTTCGTGTATTATGGTTTAAATTGGAAATGTTTTGTGCTGGACTAATCGAAGAACTTTATCAAGAATTCTTACTCTGCTGCATGTATTGTTAGGTGTATAATAATTAATGCTACATTGTAATTGGCATTGCTGTTATGTGTCATTCACAAAAATAAATAAATAAATAAATAAATATCGTAACAAGGAATAGTTTAGCTGCAATAGTTTAGGATAGGTTGGTATATTACTATTGAGAGGTCAGTGGTCATATCGTAACAAGGAATAGTTTAGCTGCAATGGTTTAGGATAGGTTGGTATATTACTATTGAGAGGTCGGTGGTCATATCGTAAAGAGGAATAGTTTATCTGCAATAGCTCAGGCTATGTTGGTATATTACTATTAAGAGGTCGGTGGTCTTATCGTAAAGAGGAATAGTTTAGCTGCAATAGCTCAGGCTATGTTAGTATATTACTATTAAGAGGTAGGTGGTCATATCGTAACAAGGAATAGTTTAGCTGCAATAGTTTAGGCTAGGTTGGTATATTACTATTGAGAGGTCGGTGGTCATATCGTAAAGAGGAATAGTTTAGCTGCAATAGTTTAGGATAGGTTGGTATATTACTATTGAGAGGTCAGTGGTCATATCGTAAAGAGGAATAGTTTATCTGCAATAGCTCAGGCTATGTTGGTATATTACTATTAAGAGGTAGGTGGTCATATCGTAACAAAGAATAGTTTAGCTGCAATAGTTTTGGCTAGGTTGGTATATTACTATTGAGAGGTCGGTGGTCATATGGTAAAGAGGAATATTTTAGCTGCAATAGTTTAGGGTAGGTTGGTATATTACTATTGAGAGGTCAGTGGTCATATCGTAACAAGGAATAGTTTAGCTGCAATGGTTTAGGAAAGGTTGGTATATTACTATTGAGAGGTCGGTGGTCATATCGTAAAGAGGAATAGTTTAGTTGCAATAGCTCAGGCTAGGTTGGTATATTACTATTAAGAGGTCGGTGGTCATATCGTAACAAGGAATAGTTTAGCTGCAATAGTTTAGGCTAGGTTGGTATATTACTATTGAGAGGTCGGTGGTCATATCGTAAAGAGGAATAGTTTAGCTGCAATAGCTCAGGCCAGGTTGGTATATTACTATTGAGAGGTCAGTGGTCATATCGTAACAAGGAGTAGTTTAGCTGCAATAGTTTAGGATATGTGGTATATTACTATTGAGAGGTCGGTGGTCATATCGTAAAAAGGAATAGTTTAGCTGCAATAGCTCAGGCTAGGTTTATTGCAATAGCTCAAACAATACCACCATATGTTTGAGGGAGGTGGGCAGGCAATACCACCGTATGGGAGGGTGGGTGGCCAATACCACCGTATGTATGTGGGAGGGTGGATGGGCAATACTGCCGTATGTGTACAGGAGGGTGGATGTCCATTATGAGACATTTGTGCAGGGTGGCGTTGAGGTCCACGAAGAGACTTGACTGTGTACCCGTGAGATCCATCAAGAGACGTATGCAGGGTAGCTGTGAGGTCCATCAAAAGACGTGTGTAGGGTAGCTGTGAGGTCCATCAAGACACGTGTGCAGGGTAGCTGTGAGGTCCATCAAAAGACGTGTGCAGGGTAGCTGGGAAGTCCATTGAAGGAAGTGTGCAGATTAGCTGGGAGGTCCATCTAGAGATGTGAAGGGTAGCTGTGAGGTTCATTAAGACACATGTGCAGGGTAGCTGTGAGGTCCATCAAGACGTGTGCAGGGTAGCTGGGAAGTTCATTGAGGGAAGTGTGCAGGTTAGCTGGGAGGTCCATCTAGAGACGTGTGCAGGGTGGCTGTGAGGTCAATACCACTGTACGTGTATGGGTGGACAGGTGGGTCATTACCACTGTACGTGTATGGGTGGGCGGGTGGATCAAAACTACTGTACGTATATGTGCATGTGTGTGGGTCAATACCACTGTTGAAACATATATGTCATGAAAAAAAAGGGGGCCTTCCCTAATCCTATGTATGTTCAATATGTTTTGATTTAAGGTAACACCCATTGTGACCTTCAACTTCGAATTCGGTAACTAATGGTGTTTTTCATCATAATGAAATATTTTCTTTTGCTTGATCTTTAATTATCTGTTTAGGCTGCTTCATAGAGTTTAGTATGTATAAAATTCTTAAAAATCAATATATTTTGTTTAAATGGTTTAGATTTTAATAATATTGCAAAATATTTACTTTTATAGGGACGAAATCAGAAATAAGAAAATGGTGTTTTTTAAGACAATCAACAAAACTATTTAGAGGTCGGTGGTCATATCATAAAAAGGAATAGTTAAGCTGAAATAGCTCAGGCTAGGTTGGTACATTACTATTGAGAGGTCGGTGGTCATATCGTAACGAGTAATAGTTTAGCTGCAATAGTTTAGGCTAGGTTGGTATATTACTATTGAGAGGTCGATGGTCATATCGTAACAAGGAATAGTTTAGCTGCAATAGCTCAGGCTAGGTTGGTACATTACTATTGAGAGGTCGGTGGTCATATCGTAACGAGTAATAGTTTAGCTGCAATAGTTTAGGCTAGGTTGGTATATTACTATTGAGAGGTCGATGGTCATATCGTAACAAGGAATAGTTTAGCTGCAATAGTTTAGGATAGGTGGTATATTACTATTGAGAGGTCAGTGGTCATATCGTAACAAGGAATAGTTTAGTTGCAATAGTTCAGGCTAGGTTGGTATATTAATATTGATAGGTCTGTGGTCATATCGTAACGAGTAATAGTTTAGCTGCAATAGTTTAGACTAGGTTGGTATATTACTATTGAGAGGTCGGTGGTCATATCGTAACAAGGAATAGTTTAGCTGCAATAGTTTAGGATAGGTGGTATATTACTATTGAGAGGTCAGTGGTCATATCGTAACAAGGAATAGTTTAGTTGCAATAGTTCAGGCTAGGTTGGTATATTACTATTGATAGGTCTGTGGTCATATCGTAACGAGTAATAGTTTAGCTGCAATAGTTTAGACTAGGTTGGTATATTACTATTGAGAGGTCAGTGGTCATATCGTAACAAGGAATAGTTTAGCTGCAATAGTTTAGGATAGGTGGTATATTACTATTGAGAGGTCAGTGGTCATATCGTAACAAGGAATAGTTTAGTTGCAATAGTTTGGGCTAGGTTGGTATATTACTATTGAGAGGTCAGTGGTCATATCGTAACAAGGAATAGTTTAGCTGCAATAGTTTAGGCTAGGTTGGTATATTACTATTGAGAGGTCAGTGGTCATATCGTAACAAGGAATAGTTTAGTTGCAATAGTTTGGGCTAGGTTGGTATATTACTATTGAGAGGTCAGTGGTCATATCGTAACAAGGAATAGTTTAGCTGCAATAGTTTAGGCTTGGTTGGTATATTACTATTGAGAGGTCAGTGGTCATATGGTAACAAGGAATAGTTTAGCTGCAATAGTTTAGGATAGGTGGTATATTACTATTGAGAGGTCAATGGTCTAATCGTAACAAGGAATAGTTTAGGTGCAATAGTTTAGGCTAGGTTGGTATATTACTATTGAGAGGTCAGTGGTCATGTTTGTAAGCAAAATTTGTACTACCCTTACATATCATTAAGAAATTATTCAAGCGTTTGCTCATTAAGAAGTCAGTTGATTAGAAGTGGGCTTTTTCACATAATGATGATTCTGTGAACTTTGGTTTATTTATATTTTATGAATAATAACATGATTTACTTTTGACGTTAACTCCCTGGCTGACAGCTAATTGGGAGACTATTTTCTTTTACATTAACATACCATATATAGTTACAATTGGATTAATATCAAATGATATTTGGTATATAAAGATATATGATGTTGTAATTTGTAATGCAATGTACAGTCATGTCAATGTTATCTAACAACAACAGTATTGATACTATATATAGTACTATTTTTTTCACAGAAATATAGTTTTGTTGTGTATATTTATTTGTTATTGGATTTATATTGTTGCTCGTATGAATATTAGATTTTTCAGTAAAATTAGTTGTCATTCATTTTTAGCATGTATAATTTCAATGTTATAGGGAAGAGCTGTTATTCGTGTTAACGCCGTAGGCTCCCCTATAGTTTTCAGCAGGCTATTTTATACTCAGGGGTGGAAAACTGAGTCTTGTCAAATCAGTGAGTAATTATTCATTGTGTTAATTCACAAATTGTCTGTTTTAAAAGGCCTACTAATAATCTTGAACTGTGACTTAGTAACGTGTATTCAGCTGACATATATTAATTTAAAATGGATAGAGAAATATTTATTTAATTTATCTAATATAGAAAGATATTTCATTATTTGTTTTTTTGTTTTTTTTTTCACGTCTTGTATACACAACATTTCCATAGAGTTAAAAAGTAGACACAACTCGTATTTGAAATATTTTCTCTCTTTGGTCAATTTACTTAAGAAATGATCAAGAAACATACATAAAGATCCAATTCAAACACTGAATAGGTGTTCATTCAAAAATATTACAAATACATGCTACTGTCAGAACGTTTGCCAATAGTAATTCTAAAGGAGTACACAAATCTTTGCAGCTGTAGTTTTTACTCAAATGTTGATTGTTTACTTTATATTTTCCAGTTAGTTAAAACCTAATAACATTATATGACTTTTAGGAAAATATATGACTTAATAGTAATGATATTTGGCTACTCAAAAGATACATATTAAAAACTATGTTCCATTCAATGATCATATTGTTTGAGTTTGCACAAAACTTAAACACTTTCCGCACTATAGTAGTTTGTTTCCTTATAATACAAAAATGATAATTTAAAAAAAAATGTGCACTTGAATTGGAATGTTAGGTGATGATATAAAGTAATGCTATTAATTAGTCGTTCTCTGATGGATCACTTCCTGCTAGTTGGAGATGAAATATTCGAATCGCAACCTGAACCGAAGGAACTACAAACTTAATTAATCGATTTCCTTGAACAGTTGTACAGGATGTGGAACAATTATTCCAGAAAGGGGGAAATTAGTCCCAATATCTTTAACCATCACCTGACATTGCCGGCGTGGTGGCTCAGTGGCTACATTCAGACTGCGGAGGGTATTTATTGTCCAAGTTTCGAGTCCCTACCAAGGCAACGGTCGGTTGGTACGTCACTCGTTGAATAAAGTTCAACCACAGGTCTGTAGGCTTATGTGAACTGACGAGTGAATTTTGATATAAAAAAAGTTGTTTCTTATTTTTATTGTGATATTTAGCTGTTTTACTGCTAATTGGCAGATTTGTTTTTCTGTTTACAGTTGTAAATCATCAGTAATAACGTACGTTGTCTTATCTAATAGTATTGTAAACATTCAAATCTATACCCGGAGTTCTTTATTACCCGAAAATAACGCTTATAAGCATTAATAAATATTACAACCACATTAAAATGTTATAGAAGACATGTATGGTATCATATTATCGTATAGATCATCTTTGGTATCTGAAGACAAAGTACACCTGAACTTTACACTTAAAGAAATCTTTCATTTGAAAATTTTTAATTGGGAATATGAGTGAACACTAAACTTATACATTCAGATATAATTGTAATGAAAAATTAATTTAAATGTCCATATCCATAAGATTTTGTATTGTTTTTATTTCACTCATAGATTTCACTCATAGCTTAGTTACTGGGGATTATGAAATTTCAATTTGTTTTAAATAAATAAAATAATAAATATACCTATGTATATAAACAATCACCTGATAATTTGAATAAAATGTCTAACTATTTATAGAATAATTCATATATACCACATTTAATTTGTATTATTTAGTATTGTAATAAAACTATTTATTCAAGTCACTAATCAAAATTCTAAATTATTTATAAAACATTTATTATAATACAACTCAAAATTTAATTCACAGTCATTTTCCATAAACCTTTTCAATGGCAAATATTTCCACTAATGAAAGGCTAATGTAGTGTTCAAGTTATTTACCAATGCAAAATAAAACATATGTTACATTTAAATTGACTTCAACAATAAAACATTGAAGAAGATTCTCTCTCTTCACCCTACAATGGAGATGGAAGCTAGAAATTTTTATTGAGTGAACAGTTTTCGTATAAAATTTAATAATAAAAGTGTTTTAATGTCAAGACTAAACTAAATCTAATATCTATAAAGTCGCATGTGTAACTCACTCACTCACGTATACAAATTCTAACCCACTTCCAGATGAGCTAGAAAGTTGAAATTTGGCAAACTTGTAGCTTTTACCGAGCAACCAACGGGAAAATTCAGAAAACTAAATATTTTAAATTTTAACCCCCAAAAAGATCAAAATGACGGAATTTTGAATTGTGTGCAGAGGTTTACTTACGGCTTGATTGTGGGCAAAACCGTTGGTTGTAGAGCAGATCTGACAACATATTTCAGATTTGTAATTAAATTTCCTACAATTTATGTCAATTAACATTTCTTTTTTGTATTTTTGATAATAACTACGCAAAAAATCGATAATTTTCACATTTCGTTCAAAAAATGTTATTTTTGTTATATTTTTCGTATTTTACTGCATTATTACGATAATTTAAGAACTTAAAACCCTGCACACTACTTACTTTTACTAATTTGTTATCAAAACTACTATTAAATTCGATTTTTCACTGTCCATAACCGGGATAACCATAACCCCTGTCCATAACCCCTCAAGGCCTCCTCCAGGTTAGACGTCTTCCTCGGCGCTGCAACCTTTGCAGGCATGTGGATTTTTTCGTTCAAGGGTCCATTTCTCTCAAGTTCGAAGGCAGGTGTAGTGTAGGAGCAGAAAAAGTGATGTTACAGTGAGATTCTCGCTCCATTAAAAACAGCTTTTTTTCAAAGCCAGCAATAATACTTCGTTATATTCCACATATTTTGCTAATTCTAAACAACCTTTTCAAGGGCACCAATAATAATTTATATTATTCACATTTATATTGCATCTAAAGTATTTATACTAATGTAAAGAATGTCTTACATTGCTGGAATGGACCGATGTAGATGCTGGAGTGCATCTTTTAACTATTGCCGAATTCTGCTGATTCTTTCTCTATTTGTTCTTTGTAAGCAGTTGTAGGTCTGCGTATTGGAGATCAATTAAAGATAATACATCTAATTGTGCTTAGTTTTGTTAAACTCATCTTGCTTCTGATTGGTAAACCCAATCAATAGTTGGCCACGCCCAGATCTAGCTGACAAAAAGAGCGAGGATCTCATTGTAACATCACATCTTCTGCTCCAGCCGAGGTACGCAAATCTTCAGCTCCTACGCTGCACCTGTCTTCGAACTTAAGAGAGAAGAGAGATGGACCCTTAGACGAGAAAATCCACCATGCCAAGGTTACAGCGCCGAGGAAGAAGTCTATCCGGGAGGAGGCCTTGATTGGTGTGATTTTCATTGTGGGCTTTGAAGAGCCTACGATCATGGACTTGAGGCCGTACTCACCGATGGACTCCGTGGTGTCGATTCTTATCTCGCCACTTCCTTCTCCGAGACCAGCATTGGAGAAGGCTGCAACTGCACCTCCGACTGCTCTGCTGGTTTATCCCCAGTCAGGTAGGGTGTTCAGGAAAGCCCATGTATCCCAGCTAAAGGCTTTCCGGGGAACGGTTGATCCAGGAGTGTCCTGGGGGTTTCTTGGGGCAGAGAGATTGACCACCTCTGTGCTCCAGGTTTCTGTTCGAGATGGTCTCCTTCTTTCTTCTCTTGTCGAGCCCGACAGTCAGGTTAGTTCACTCCCTGTTCTAGGGGTTTCCCATCTTTGATTCTCTTTGGCGTCCTTGGAACACCACTCCTTGGAGCTATTCTTCTTGCTCTTTGTTAGTTACCCTGAGGTACCTAGTTTTCTCCCCTGACTGGGTGTGTTGAGGTTTTTCAGAGGGAGATTTTACCGTGTCTTCTGACCGGTACATTTTGGGTATTTTCTCTTTCGTTTACGTGGATGCTAGAGATCATACTTGCGCTGTCTGCTCGTTTCTTTCGTGGCCGTTGTTAGCTCAGACCTTGGCCAGCACTATTGTTCCGGTTCTCGGTTTGCCGGTTTGACTTCTTGGTCATACTCCTGTTCAGAACGTTTTAGAACGCACGACTAAAGTTAACCTAAATGTAAGTTAATTGATTTTTTAATTCAAACACCTAATTACCCTTTTGGTGAATAACTTTTCATATAGTAACTATTTTTATCTTGCAATATTCAGTTTTTGTTTGATTGATTCTTGTATTCTTTTATCTAGGCTTTATTGACAGCCTAGGTTCGAGACCATGTGCTCGATTTTGCATTTTGTCATTTATCTCATTATTAAATCATGTTTTTTACTTTTTTGTGTAAAATATTTCTCAAAGTCTGCCAAAAATCTTTTAAGTTTTTTATTTAGCTTTTTCACATACGTAATTCTGTTGTTTTGATTAAACTTAAAATTACTGTTAGTAAATGTTGTAGCCTAAAATTACTTTTTTTGTAATAAATTTTAGAAGTGAGATTTGCCGGTTCTGATTCATCATTTTTTCAGCTGATTCAACAATTTATTTATTTGGAGGAGTGATGCCTTGGAGAGCTGTGACGTCAGAGCATGGTGTGGTGTCATGGGTGGGTGTAACTTCATAGGTGGGTGGGATGTCATGGGTGGGAATGACGTAATGAACAGGTGTGCAGTGGGTCAAGGTCATTGTGGCTGTTTTGAAAAATAGCTTCTTGCACAGACTGTTTTTCTGGCAAAAAGACTATATTTTATTTTATTTATTTTTTGTTCACTTTTTATTCTTTATGAACAAATTCTTATTTACAAACCAAAACTTAATGACTAGATTGTTTTTCCTCAATTCCTTTCAGCTCGACCACCAGATATTCTCCATTTTCTTTCACCTCCTCTATTAGTCTGGTGTAAAGTTCTTCATCATATTCTTAAGACCTATACTTTCAAATAACTGTATGAAGTTTTCCATCGGCTTCTGGACTCCAATATGGTTTTGATAATCTCATTTCAAGTATAATTAATTGCAAGTTCGTATTCATGGTGAATGTGGGAAATCGGTGTTGTTACTCTGACACTTGTCTGGTTCGTATTCATGGTGAATGTGGGAAATCGGTGTTGTTACTCTGACACTTGTCTGGTTCGTATTCATGGTGAATGTGGGAGATCGGTGTTGTTACTCTGACACTTGTCTGGTTCGTATTCATGGTGAATGTGGGAGATCGGTGCTGTTACTCTGACACTTGTCTGGTTCGTATCCATGGTGAATGTGGGAGATCGGTGTTGTTACTCGGACACTTGTCTGGTTCGTATTAATGGTGAATGTGGGAGATCGGTGTTGTTACTCTGACACTTGTCTGGTTCGTATTCATGGTGAATGTGGTAGATCGGTGTTGTTACTCTGACACTTGTCTGGTTCGTATTCATGGTGAATGTGGGAGATCGGTGTTGTTACTCGGACACTTGTCTGGTTCGTATTCATGGTGAATGTGGGAGATCGGTGTTGTTACTCGGACACTTGTCTGGTTCGTATTCATGGTGAATGTGGGAGATCGGTGTTGTTACTCTGACACTTGTCTGGTTCGTATTCATGGTGAATGTGGGAGATCGGTGTTGTTACTCTGACACTTGTCTGGTTCGTATTCATGGTGAATGTGGGAGATCGGTGTTGTTACTCTGACACTTGTCTGGATCGAACTGTGGTTGAGTGTTTGAACACTAAAAAAAATCTGGTTGAGGATAGTGGTGGGGGAAAGTATTGGTGGGGGTATGACCCCGAAGTTATACCTAATTCGGCTAATGAACGATGAATGTAATCGAAAATGAATGATAACCGTTCCAGTTGACTCTCGTGTTGTGTAATCCACTTTTTTTTCTTTCAGTGTTAATAACTCCTTTAAAGTAGGTCAAAGTCATCCAAAAGCGCTTAAAAAAATTATATTTGTTTAAGATACTATTTACATGTTTTATTAATCCTGAATGTACAATAAACACAACTATATATTTACAAGAAGTCATGTGCAGTGATAGCTCCGTAGATTTGTTGCCGCTAAACATCAAATTTAGCATACCTGGTTCAATATTCCTCAAATCTTCATTTTGAAGCAGATGCACAAATCCTTTAGGTAGGAACACTTGAAACATTGGCGTATCACCTTAAACATGAGGTACATCACTTAATGCTACTGAAATAGCATCTCCAACAGAGGTATCTATCTTCCTTATCCAGTGAACGATGTACTGCTTCATCTCCTTCAGTTCTGAACATATTTTAGTAGATTGAACAACTAGTTGCAATCTATATGTATTCTATAAGTAAAGACATCCACACATATTTTGTTTGAGCTGCGTAAGCATTTTTGGGCTTTCCTTTATATCGTGGTTATCGTTTTTACCGCCAATCGTCCTGACCAGTGGACTTCTTTCTCTCTGACACTCTGCAACTTGTTCAACCGGAGCCTTAAGGCAGGCATATTCCCCTCCGCCCTCAAAACAAGCTATGTTGTTCCGATCTTCAAGGAAGGTGCGAAAGAGGACGTGAAGAATTTCAGGCCGATCTCAATACAATCTCAAATAGCCAAGATTTTCGAAAATATCGTCCTCGATCGGCTACAGGTATTTTCGCTAGACTCAACATCGATGAACAGCACGGATTCTCCAAGGGACGCTCCATGGTTACTAGCCTGGTGATATTTGAGGAATATGTAATGGTTAGTTTAAACTGGGGTCATCAGGTGGATTGTCTTTACCTGGACTTCAGTAAAGCATTTGACAAGGGCAGCCACATCCATCTGCTGGCCAAACTAAAATCCTACGGTATTAGTGGCCCTCTTTTATCATGGTTGAAATCATATCCAACTAGCAGAATATCGTTGGTAACATATGCGGGGGCCCTTTCCGATCCATTCACAGTGCAGTCAGGAGTTCCGCAAGGTTCAATTCTGGTGCTTTATTTATTCAACCTTCTTCTCCAGGATATCAAGGAAGACATTCATTTCAAATTCCTCTGCTTTGCCGATGGTATTAAACTATTTCTCTCAATATAAAGTGACTGCTCCGTTGGACGCCTGCAACTCTCACTTGATAACATCACTAAATGGTGTACATCTAATGTTATGCTCTTAAACGTTTCAAAATGCAAGGTCGTCACTTACTCAAGAAGCTGCAGTCCATTATTGATCGCCTACAGGATTGATGGAGCAGAGATGAGTCGCTGTGAAGTTGTCAAAAATCTTGGGGTGTGGTTCAGCTCAACCTTAACACCCAACCAACACATTGATCACATCTGCTCCCACGCTTCAAAACTTCTGGGTTTGCTGTATAGAACATCAATATCAGGCTTATCAGCGGTATCCTTGGTGTTTATCTACAAGGCTCTTATTCGACAGCTCCTTGAATATGCCTCTGTTGTATGAACGCCTCATCAGCTCTACCTGTCGACTTGCTTACAGGAAATTCAAAGGAGATTTGTTTTGCAACCGTACTTCAAAACTGGTCAACTACTTCAGCCCGATCTTCTAGTGCAGATGTTCAACCTTTACCCTCTTCAACTTCGTCGACACGTTGTTGACTTGGTATTTCTATTCAAATTCATTACAGGAACTGTCGATTGTCCAAAATTATTGGTAAAAGTCAACCTGAGGACTCCTGTCAGAACTGTTAAATAAAGTTAATGGAAATAATTTTAACATTATCTGATAAATATTGCAGATTCTTATATTATGTACTCTATGTTTTTCATCATACTGTAGAAGCAAAATAAAAACATCTGTTGATTGTATTGTTAATAATGCTTTGATCTGAATACTTAGAAAAGTGGAATGTTGGGTTGTGTGTGTTAACTAAAAATTATCTTTTGATGTTTTGTTAAAATAAAACTTGTAAAACAACACTGCGTAATAATTTATATTAACAGGTTATGGGCCCAGACAAGTATTAAAAATCTGAGGCGTAAAAAAACGGTAAGAGTTATGGCAAGTGGAACGGATAACATTGAGAAGCTAAATGATTCGGAATCATTTAAATTTTGGAAGTTTCAGACCACAGTAATATTTAAATCTCTGGAACTGTATGATATCGTAAATGGTGATGTTAAATTAGAAGCAGTAGACGACAATGATAATAAAAAGAAAAACGAGTGGAAGAAAAAGGATGCAATAGCCCAAAAGATCATTGTAACTTCTGTGGATAAGAAATACTTGGTTCATATTATAAATGAAGTAACATCTTATGGTATGTACTCTAAGCTTTGTTGTATTTTTGAAAAGGATGCTGAGCAACAAAAATGCAGTTTGCTGCAGGAGTTTTTAAATTATAAGTATGAGTTAAATTCTGACATGACAAATTTTATATCAAATATCCAGAACATGGCAGTAAAATTAAAGAGTTTGAGTCAAAATATTGATGATGATATGATAATGTCTAAGCTATTATCGTCTTTACCAGACAAATACAAGAACTTTGCTACTGCTTGGGAGTCAACTGCCAAAATAGATCGTACCTTATCTAACCTAATGTCACGCTTGATAGCTGAAGAGGCTAGATGTAAAAACAGTAATGAAAATGAGTCAGGAATTGCCTTTAAAGCCAAAGAACAAAGGTATGAGAAAGGTAACTTTAGATTTAGTAATTTTGATAAGAAATCTAGTAGGTTTAATCAAAACACTTTGCAAAATAATAGTATGCGAAAGTGTTTTGTGTGTAACAAACCCGGACATTTGGCCAACGCATGTCCAAATAAAAATAATCAAAGATCAGGTTGTTCTACTTGTAAAAAGAAAAATCATACTGACAAAGATTGTTTCTTTAGGAAAAATAAAAATAATGAAAAGAATGTTTCTTTTCTAACATGTAACGAATTAGAAACTCAAAACAGTGTTTTTGTAGTGGACTCAGGTTGTCCAAATCACATGTCTAATGATATTACATTGTTTAGTGAACTAAATAGTAAAGTAAGTGAAATCATGGTTGCCAAAAGTGATCAATCCATGAAGTCTGAGGGTCAGGGTAAAATTGAAGGTCAAGATTTTAATTTGAAGCATGTATTGTTTGTTCCTGAACTTTCAGCAAATCTGTTATCTGTAAATTCAATAACAGAAAATGAAGGAGAAGTTGTTTTTTCAAAAGATAAAGTAATAATTAGTAAACATAATGTCACAGTGTGTGAAGGAACTAAACAACCCAACAGTTTATATATAGTAGACGTAAAAACAGATAAGCCTAGTAGCCTATTGGTAGAAAATAAAAATAACTTATCTGGAAATGATTGGCATATTAGATTAGGTCATCCTAGTGTTAGTTATATGAAAAAACTGGTAAAAATAGCTAGAGGTATAGAGTTATCAGAGCAAGAATGTGAAGAAGTTAGTAACATTTGTGAAATATGCATTAAGGCCAAACAGACTAGACAACCATTTTCAACAGAACGAAGGCGAGCTGAAAGGCCTAATCAAATTATACATACAGATCTATGCGGCCCTATCGATCCTGTTACTTGGGATGGTAAAAAGTATGTTCTTACTTTAATGGATGATTTTACTCACTATACAGTTGTGCAATTACTGGAAAATAAAAATGAAACGTTTGGTTTCATTAAAGAATTTGTACTTGAAGTGGAGGCATTGAAAAATTTTAAGGTATCAGTCATCAGATGTGATAATGGTGGGGAATTCACGAGTAATGAAATGAAAGATTGGTGTAAAAGTAGAGGCATTGTATTAAACTACACAATACCTTACACTCCACAGCATAACGGTAAGGTGGAACGTTTGAACCGTACGCTATTAGAAAAAGCTAGAGCCTTGCTCTATGACTCAGGATTAGAAAGAAATTTCTGGGGAGAAGCCATCAGATCGGCGGCTTATTTGTTAAATAGAACCCCATCTGATACTGTAAAAACTACTCCGGCAGAAGAATGGCACAATCAGAGGACAGATGTATCAAATATCAGAAGATTTGGCTGTGATGGATATGTCAAGGTATTAGACCAATATAAAAAACTAGATCCAAGGAGTGTGAAGATGGTTTTCATAGGATATGCACAGAATGGATACAGAATGTGGGATTTACATAAGAAGAAAGTAATAATCTCGAGAGATGTCGTGTTTGATGAATGGCGTAGTTCAATGAAATGTATTGACAAGACAGATACAGTAATAAATGGAGGTAAAGTAAACATTTACCATGAACCTGATGTAAGAGATCCTATTCAAGAAAATCAGTTAGAAGAAAGAGAAGATAACGAAGTACATGAATTCGTTGAAAATCGAGACAGAGAAAATGAAGACAAAAGACCGATGAGAGAAAGAAGACTGCCAATAAGACTCAATGATTATGCTTTGATGACGTATAAAGAAGCAGTAACATGTCCTGAAAAGGAAGAATGGAAAGCTGCGATTGAAGAAGAAAAATTATCGTTAAGTAAAAATGAAGTATGGGAATTAGTAGATAAAATTGAAGCTGGTAATTAATACTAAAGTACTTTCCAATAAATGGGTTTTCACAAAGAAAGAAAATAACAGATATAAAGCAAGACTTGTAGTAAGAGGATGTGAACAGAAAAGCGAGTTCGATTATGAAGAAGTATTTAGTCCAGTGGTATGCGGGAGTTCTCTTCGTACAATATTTGCAATAGCTAATCAGAAAAGTTACAGCATGCTGAAGTTTGATGTAAAAACAGCATTTTTGTATGGTGATATAAAAGAAAATGTCTTTATGAGGATTCCAGAAGGCTATGAAGATAATGGGAAAATCTGTAAACTGAAGAAAGCCCTCTATGGGTTAAAACAAGCTCCTCTTACATGGAATCGGACATTTACGCAAGTAATCAAAGAAAGTGGCTTAAAACCTACAAAAAATGAGAAATGTGTGTTTGTAAATGAAGATTGTACAATAATACTGGCATTATATGTTGATGATGGCATTATTGTAAGCGACGAAGAAGATCAAGTTAAAAGAATTGTAAATTTACTTAAGAATAAGTTTGAAATAAAAGAAGAAAAAGATCCTAAAATCTTCCTTGGTATGGAAATAAGGCGTGAAGAAAACAGTCTGAAAATAACTCAAGTAAGTTACATTGAAAAAGTGTTGAAAACATTTATTATGGATAATTCAAAGCAAATAGACACACCATGTGATGTACAAGTGACAAAACGTTCAGAACTTATAGGGAATTTTCCTTTTAGGGAAGCAGTTGGTAGTTTACTTTACTTATCAACAAAGACGAGGCCAGATGTAGCGTTCTCGGTTAACCTTAGTAGTAGATACATAGAAAATCCTACGAAAGAAGATGTAGTCCGAGTAAAGAGGATCATGAGGTACTTAGTTGGAAGCAAAAACATTGGTGTCGTTTATAACAAGGCGGCCAATGATGATCAAATTGAAGCTTTCTGCGATGCGGACTATGCTGGTGATGTGGACACAAGAAGAAGTACCACAGGATACATCATATTCTACGGAGGAGGACCTATCAGTTGGTGTTCCAGACGACAACCGATAGTTGCGATGTCATCGACAGAAGCAGAATATATTGCCGCTGCAGACTGCTGTAAAGAGATATTATTTCTAAAATCCTTGATAGAAGAGTTAACCCATAAACTGATTAAAGCAAACTTGAACATAGACAATCAGAGTGCAATAAAATTAATGCAATCTGGAGTAGTCAATAAACGCAGTAAACATATTGATGTTAGGTATCATTTTATATATGAAAAAGTTGTTTCAGGGGAAATATCAGTGAAGTACTGTCCTACAAACAAACAAATAGCAGATTGTTTAACCAAACCCCTTAGTAAAGTAAAATTTGATATGTTGAAAGATATGATAGTTCATTAACTTTATGTAAATAGCTATAGTTCTTTAATATAGTTATAGTTTTTTTTTTTTTTTTTTTTTTTTTTTTTTGAAAATGTTAAAATTAGGAGAAGGTGTTAAATAAAGCTAATGGAAATAATTTTAACATTCTCTGATAAATATTGCAGATTCTTATATTATGTACTCTATGTTTTTCATCATACTGTAGAAGCAAAATAAAAACATCTGTTGATTGTATTGTTAATAATGCTTTGATCTGAATACTTAGAATACTCAATGCCACTGTATGTGTATGGGTGGGTGGGTGGGTCAATACCACTGTATGTGTATGGGTGGGTGGGTGGGTCAATGCCATTGTATGTGTATGGGTGGGTGGGTGGGTGAGTCAATGCCATTGTATGTGTAAGGGTGGGTGGGTGGGTCAATGCCATGGTACGTGTATGCGTGGGCGGGTGGGTTCCACTACGTGTGGAACCGCTTACATTTTCCACTTGATCCCAAGTCCAGATGTAATATTGTGTTCTGAGATTTCAACTGGATGCACTCCAAATCTTGAAGCTCATCCAGATTCAGATCAAAAACAACACTGCGTAATAATTTATATTAACAAGAACAAGATCACAGAATATATTTGCCCATCAACACCACAAAACAAACTATCTCAAAAATTCCCCAATGAGTAGATTACAGGATATGGGCAATCTTGTCGCCTGCAATGTGGACCTTTTCCACGATTCTCTTGGATCATTCAGGAAAAAACTATTCACACTTCAACCTCATCTACTTCGACAATAAATCAATCCACTCTTTTCCTTCTAAATATTCTCCGTATTCTTTACCCAACCACACAAATAATTGGTTCCACTGATCCCCATTTCTACTCCACCTTCTCTATACACCTGTAATGCAACCACTGTATCAAGTTCATTATCTGTAGATATATGCATGTTTTGTATTGATTATTGAATGTTGTATCTATTAATTTATAATATATTAGATGTATTGATATGTTATATAATGTATCTATTGCACTCGTATGTTAATTGTTAGTTATTATTTTTATGTGTATCCACACAATTGTAAATGACACTGTCGCTGGAAATAAATTTAAAAAACTTTTTTAAATATATGGGCCGATTTTTACCAAACAACTTGCTATCAATTTGTATATAATCTTTTTATGACAGACTACACATTAATAGACTATAACTATTGTGTATCAATTATAAAACTTTTTAAATGCTAGACCAATGAAGTGAAACAAGTTGCCATCTATTTGTATTCTGTATGTAGATTCAAAAAAGCAACAATCACGTGCTGTGCCGAATCAGCATTGTTTAGCTATTATTCAATTTATTCGTTATTTATGAACCGATTCTTACCAAACAAAGTGCAATCATTTTGTAGTTACTAGTCCAATAAGATAGTACTCACAAATATTCTATACATAATGTGAAACATTTCTAAAACTTTGATAACTTTTTTATTTAGAAATTGATTGAATCGAAACAAAATGCATCGTATTTCTATCTAGTAAGTCTTCAGACACATTTTAAAATATGCTACAATTCCTTATTGAGTAAGCATATTCAGTTATTATTTAACATATCAATTACTTATGAACCGATTATTACCGAATGCAATCGATTTGTATTTACTAATTCTATAAGATAAGTAGTCTTTACTTTACTGTTACCAGTGCAAAACATATCTTAAACTTGAATAATTTTGTTATTTATAAGACAAGATTGCAATGTAACAAAAATCATCCTATTTGTATCTTGTAACTCTATCTAAACACACCTTTAAGTAGGCTGTAAATAATGCTTAACATACCTGTACATGATGTGTATTGTTAGAAGGAATTGTAACTCCGTCCTTTATAAGCCGATTGTAGTGAAACAAGGTGAATTCTACTTCCATCCTGCAGTTCTATCTAAACATACTTTCAAATAGGTTGAATAGCTTCATTCTATATAGTACTTCTACACTGCACAGATCTCAGCTAAATACAATGGATAACGGCAGTTCTGAAGAGAATCAAAGTCGTGTTGTTAGCTCTACAACTTGTACATCGAGGCAAGGCTAACAACACGATGGTGATGTGTTCGTTGATGATCGACCATCAGAACACACACCGGTACAAGTGATGGAGGTTAGCAGCACAGTTCAGTCGGATGCGGAAGCTTTCATTACATCTCTGACTGGCTTTTAACTTCTAAGCGCTGAGGGTAGTTTAAGACTGAGAGTTGAGGAAAACTACAGAAGCCTCCAGCACTTCCACCAGCACTTCACCCACTACTTCCCCTCCCCACTAGTTACCCCACCGCAACTTCTCCCTCCATTATTTACCTAAGAAAATGTTCAATCACTTCACCACACTTCCACCTAGACACTTGCACAGGTAACATCTACCACTGATAAATAGCATTACCAACTTGATGAATATTATGTTTGAGTTAAGGTTTGCAAAAACCCGAATAGAGTTTAGCGACTAAAGAAAAACTTAACAGTATGGCTGAAATAGCGGGAACTGTTGACCAAATCAAATATAAACTAAAATTTACAAAAACTGCAACTGGAAGGTTCGGTACGCATTTTGTTGAATGTTTGTTATCAAATACTAATTCTTGTGTTTGCAGCAGTGTAAGACATCATGAATACTCTTTTATTCTATTACTTGAAAGCATAGGTTGTAGAGAGTGTGGAGAAGAAGTTTACAATAAACTGATAACCGACTTGAAAGGAAATGACGAAGAACCAGTCAGAAGAGTTAAGAGAAAAAAATAGTTTTATTTGTAAATAAATAATTAAATAAAAATAGCCCTATTTTTTAAACACAACCACAATGTCCTTGACCCACTTCACACCCATCCATGACGTCACACCAGGCTCTCACGGCATCACTTATATCCATCACAAAATGGTGAATCAGTTGATAAAAATTTCTGAATCAGCTGTTGTCCCAGAGCCGGGAAATCCCACTACTTGTTTCCGCCCAGCTACCGAGTTATGCTTTAACCCTCCGAATGCCGCCCGTGACCCTATCCCTTTCTGGACTTGAGCCATCCCCCGTTTTCAGCTCGACTTTCTTTTTGGTGGGAGGTAGGTCTCAGCACTCAATAAACACCAACTCCAGAGAATCAATCTTCTGTACTTGCCTACAACAGTACCATTGTTATGGTTTGTCTGTTATTTTCCCAGTGGTCTCAGTCTCTGCAGCCATTAGGCGCCACTACCCGTGATTCCCTCTTTTGTTATGGAGTAATTATAAAGACATTGTCATGGTTTATCTGTTATTTCCCATTTGGTCGTCATTCCTTGTAGTCATTAGATACAACCTCCAGAGAATCAGTGTTGTGTAATAAATTGACAACAGAGTCTTTGTAAAGCGGTTTCACTGTTATTTCCCTAGTGGTCACAGTATCTGCTGTCATTAGACGCCACCTCTCGAGACTCAGTCTTCCGTAATGGAGTGACTACAGAGCCCATTATCATGCGGTTTGTCTGTAATTTCCCAAGTGGGCATCATCCTATTTAGTATTCAGACACCACTTCCCAAAATTCAGTTTTCTATAATGAAGGGCCGTTGTCATATGGTACTACTTCTTTCAAAGGTATCGTATTGTATTGCAGTTGTTAGACAACCACCTCCACAGACTCAGTAATTTATAATCTTATCTTTTGCGTGTTATTTCCCAAGTGTGCAGTCATTAGATACCACCTCCAGAGAGACCTCTGTAGAGGACCAACAACAGTGTCATTATCATATGGTGTGTTTGTTATTCCCCAAGTTGTCAACTTTAAATGATATCATCAAACACATCCTCCATTACAGTATAGTGTAATGGAGCTACGACAGAACCATTGTCATGTAGTTTGTCTGTCAACGACATAACCATTGTTATATAGTTAATCTGTCTTTGACACCACCTCCAGAGAGTCAGTCTACTGTAATGGAGCTATGACAGAACCATTGTCATGTAGTTTGTCCATCATTACCCAAGTTGTTGTCATTCTATACAGTCTTTGACACCACCTCCTGAAAGTCAGTCTACTGTAATGGAGCTACGATAGAATCATTGTCATGTAGTTTATCTGTCAACGACAGAACTATTGTTATATTGTTAATCTGTCATTACCCTAGTGGTCATCGTTCTCCGTAGTCATTAGACATCACGCGCAGGGCCTCAGTCTTCTGTAATGGAGTAACTACAGTTCTATTGTTGTGCGGTTTGTCTGTTATGTCCCACGAGGACGTCATTTCTTGTATCATTAGACACAACCTCCTGGTAATAAGTCTAAGGTCTAGCGCACACTACAAACTTTTGTATCGGCCGACAGTTTAGTCGGTGTCTAAAGAAAAATCGGCACCATTGTTTTTAATGAGAGTGCGCATACTAGCAGACACCGACTAAACAGTCGGCCGACAGTCTGGAGAGGATTGGTACTGCGCGACTTTCAGCCAGACAGTCCTGACTGTCTGGTCTGTTCGATAAGAGGCTGGAATTAAGTTGGGACGCCCACACCACCGACTAAACAGTCTGTGTCACGGGTGTTTGGTTACCAGTGTGATGATTGTTTCGTTCAGTTCAACAGTGTATTTTAACTGTATTTTAACTGCCAATATGGACAATACACATAATACGCTTAAAGTATAGCTAAGTAAAACTATCTTGAACGAGTTGTCACTTTGTTAGTCATACATTAATTGCACTTCTAGAGGTTGAAGAAATAAATAATTTATAAGTAATATATTGAATAGTACAGATTTAAAAGACAAAAAGAGTACTCTAAAATACCAATCGGCACACATTATAGGATAGTAAATAATAAGAATATTATTTCAAATGTAGAAAATACTACATTCAAAGAAGAAAACTCAAAAGCAATACACGCCGTTATTACTGTTAACATTTAGTAATTATTTTTTGTAAAATACTGACACCCCGTGTGATCAAATTTTCTCTTTTTAAATTAATAAATGTAAACAATATGCTCGTTTCAAAAGATAATTTTTTTTTTAATTGACTTTATAAGAGTGCGTTATATTTCCAAATGTTGTCTGAAATATTGAGTTATTAGTGAAAACGAAATGCACACATAAATAAAAATGTGTTGAACTAGTAATTTGCATCACTGAGTCAATTTACTTGGCCCATGATGATATGGTTTATATTTTGAGTTCATACAGAATTCGGGACAGTTCATACAACCATTGCACAACATGTATTGCACAAAAATGCACAACAGCATTTAGAAAATACATTCCACTATTCGGTGTGCTCTTACATACCTGTAGTTAAATATTCTCTTCACAAAATTTAAATGTTTCTTTTGGAAAGGACGTAAAATTCCCTTTGTTGAACCAAATCCCCTACGACGACAAAGGGCATTTATTTACCGTTTTCATTATTTGGTAACACTGTCAGGCGGAATGTTTAGCAAATCATTCTCACGAGACTTACACGCAGACTAAATAGTCGTTCGTGTGCCCTACCTCAGGTCCCCGACCAAACTGTTGGGTCGGGACATGAATTCGGGACTTCTCTGACTAGACTGTCGGCGGACAGTCGGCCGACAAAATAGTCTGTAGATGCGCTAGGCCTTATGTTATAGATTGACGACAGAGCCTTTGTACAGTGGTTTCACTGTTCTTTCCCAAGTGGTCACCATTCTCCACAGTCATTCGAGTTTTATAGCTCCAGTCTTCTGTAAATGCCTAATAAGAGTACCATTGAAATGTAATTTGTTTTTATTTCTCTTTACGTCGTCATTCTATGCAGACATTCTGTACCCGCTCCAGAGACTCAGTCTACTGTAATAGACCGACAGCAGTGGCACTGTCATGTAGTTTGTATGTTATTTCCCAAGAGGCCATTATTCCGTACAGTCGTTTAACATTACCTCCGAAGACACAGTCTTCCAAAACGGTGCGTGTTTAAAAATTTTGAAAGTAAACTTTTTAAACTGTCTTATTGATTGTTCAAAAACACTTTTTTGTCATTTTTATTCTAATTAAAATCCAGATGATTGGATTCTGAAACACTTGGTTATATTTATATATATAAAAAATTATTCTAAATATGTTTTGTACAATCAGTCACTTTTTAGCTATTTCACTTCAATCCGTTTAAACATTCATCAATTTCAAATTCATTATCATACTAAATTTATTTATTTATTTATTTATTTTTATTTTCTATAGTAGGATTAATAACATAAACTACTCATAAAATGAAGTTTTAATTTGTTAAAACTATGATGATATGTAAAGTATATAAGAAGAAACAAAGCTGATTATTGAACGATTTTTGGGCGAATTTTTATATGAGTGTTTTTGATCATGGTAAACCACGCTGAAGGTATATGAACGTAATTTGGAAACACTGTCTTGGAGCAAACAAAGAAACAAATTACTTCACAATTCAATGACTCAACCATTTACCGACATGGAACGTAAACAAACGGTAGATCCGTCTTCCCAGATTGAAATGGCAAACGTAATCTCACATGCATAAATAATTCCTTTTAAGCTAAGATAAAGGTTTTTTTATATTTACGTAGATCTCTCTCAAAAACCTCCTCGGACTCGAACAATTGTAACACTGACTATTGTCTCTTCCAAAGCTTTTATGGTACACAAGAGACTATTCATCCAACGAGGGGTGTTTTGTACAGTAGAAATAATAATGATCATTAAATTAAATTCATATTTTCGTTAGATTTACGTGTTTGTTAGATATTGAATTAGATGGATTTATTTTACTCATACCGAAATGTATAATCCTTTGTTTTACTATTGTCAATAATGTGACTTTAGACCAACGCGAGTATTCACTGTGCTAAGTGGCAATCAAGAATTATTTATTTTACTCATACCGAAATGTATAATCCTTTGCTTTACTATTGTCAATAATGTGACTTGAGACCAACGCGAGTATTCACTGTGCTAAGTGGCAATCAAGAATTATTTATTTTACTCATACCGAAATGTATAATCCTTTGTTTTACTATTGTCAATAATGTGACTTTAGACAAACGCGAGTATTCACTGTGCTAAGTGGCAATCAAGAATTATTTATTTTACTCATACCGAAATGTATAATCCTTTGTTTTACTATTGTCAATAATGTGACTTTAGACAAACGCGAGTATTCACTGTGCTAAGTGGCAATCAAGAATTATTTATTTTACTCATACCGAAATGTATAATCCTTTGCTTTACTATTGTCAATAATGTGACTTGAAACCAACGCGAGTATTCACTGTGCTAAGTGGCAATCAAGAATTATTTATTTTACTCATACCGAAATGTATAATCCTTTGTTTTACTATTGTCAATAATGTGACTTTAGACAAACGCGAGTATTCACTGTGCTAAGTGGAAACCAAGAATTATTTATTTTAGTTTGGATTCTGGATCAAATATTGTTTTTTTTATTATTATTATTTTTTTACCACGACATGTATAAGTACGTTTGGATTCATGATCAACATATGTATAATATTTTTAACCTAACTGGTAAGAAGAAAATGATCCGTCTTACTTAAATAAAGTCGAAATAGCATTTCCTGTTATTTAATAATAATAAATAGTTTTTTTAATTAGCATAATACGTGTTGGTACAAATATAGTACAAGTGAAGTGTACTGTAATAATAAATGTAGACCTAATATGAATGAATAGCAAAAGTTAATTAACCGATTCCTGCTTCTAGAGATATAATGACAGCTCGTGAGTTTATCTTCCAGCCTGGAATTGCTTTCCCTACGAGTCTGCCTCCAGTTAATTAACCCTTTAATTGCACAGAGTCATATGCAATTAAACCGTCTTGCTGTCTTAATTATCACTCTACTACTATGTTTGTTATCAACTACATTTGTTTATTTTAAAGTTATTTTTTGTTTACGAATAAATGGGACTTATTTCCATTGTAACTTATTCGATTTAATGGGAAACATGACTTGCAATTTGTATGTGATGTACTGTTGAGCTAACTACATTTCTACAAAAACTTTGTATATGTGAACAAAACTTATAAAGGCCTAAATTACTATTTATTATCTATCTATGTTATTATAATATTATGTAAATAACTCTTCGTTCCTTTTTTCAGGTTATATATATATTTTTTTAATTTTTTGACAGTTTTATTTCCAGATCAATATTTACATATTAGGCCCTATACACAGAAAAATGTAACAGTTGGGATAACAACATTATCGGGTTCAATCAATTATCAGTCACCCTGTAACATGAATAACAAACAATAATTAATGTTGCAAAAAGAAAAAAAACATAGCTAAGAAAGTTAAATGAACAAAATTGGTATTAAAAAGATATGGCCTTAAATCAGTCTATCACATTTTGAGGAAGTTTAGCTTTCAAACGCCTGTCTAAATTAGGCTCTCCAATGTGAAAGGTCAACATTGTCTAAGTTGGCCACGAACTTGTGACTACTTATTTTAAGAAAGGCATCAATATGGTATCAATTACTGATAACTAACGCTTCCGGTACCGACCGCGTCAATGTGTTAACACTTTTACTGGGTCGTTACCGGAAGCTTTAGTTATTAGTACCGACATCGGCCGCTTAAGCCTTCGAAACAAATTAATGGTTGTCAAGTCCAAATTTTCATGAAGCTGCAAGTTACGTATACTGCATGCCATGGACTATTAACGGCAATTCTTAAAAATTGTTCTAAAAACTTTGAATCTTTTTAAGTTTGTTGTTTGGAAATGTACTTTAACAAACTGGACAGGCATACATAATTAAGGGCCGAACAATTGTTTTGTATATTAAATTCCGGTTTTATAGATGACTTTCTAATTATAATTGGAAATAAAATAGTTAGACGTGAATATTTTGTTGCTTACATTAAAATTTCAGCCTAATTTTTTATTGAGGTACACACATAATTATTTGATGCCTTGCTCATCGGGATTCCAAGAAATTTAAGTATTCTCAATATAAAAAACTTCAGGCGGCAAAATATACTTCCTGGAAGAGAAAACTTTCGTTTCATTTTTCCATGGATTTAAATACAGTCTCCAGCTTTTAAACCTGTTGGTCAGAGTTGTAACGCTAGATTGTAATGAAGTTACGGCTTGGTTGACGTCAGAGTGCTGTGTCATCGGTATAAAGAGTTGTACTAGCCTGAGGGAGTTCAGGAATATCAGGCATATAAAGTTAAAACGAAGAGGCCCCAATATTGAGCCTTGAGGAGTGCCTGCGCCTACGAGACAGACTGAGGAAAGTGTGCAGATGAGTTTGACACAACAAGTTTTTAAATCAAACAAAAAAGATTAGAACAAAGCTCTCAAATGAAAAGGAATCCCAAACTGATACAATTTATGTACTAGGCTACCATTCCAAACGTTATCAAACGCATTTGCAATGTCCAAGAATGCTACCGATGAATGAAGCCTCCTCTAAAATCTTCTACATATGGTTTCACTAATCCGCAGAAGTTGATGAGTTTTAGAATGCCTTGTATGCAAAAATCTGATAAGGGAGAATGAAATTAGAATATTCCAAGCATTTTAGCATTCTCTTCTGCATATTTTTTTCAAATGTTTTGTATATTAATGAAAGAAGACTGATCGGACGGTTATATTAAATCGAATCCTTTAATGCTTAAACGTATGTTGAGAATTGTTGTGGTGTTCATTTTTTATTATTTTATTTTCGTCTTGAACCGAGCATAAAAATATACGAAATAGAATTTTTTTCCAATTGATGCCTTATATTAAATATTTAACCACATAAAAACCAATAGTTAGAGCACAACAGCTTTGAGACCCATCCCCCACCAAAAACTGGAAGTCGTGCCAACTGGGGGATGGCTTACAAAACCAGTCAGGCGATAGGATCATGGGTGGCAGTCGGAGGGTTAAATTACAACTCGGCAGCTGAGCAAAAACTATTTATTTTAAACAATAACTGAAAGAAATATTCAGAAAATCCGGCAGAAGTCCACAATATCAAAAATTACACCCAAAAAATAAAAAAATAAAACACAAAATTGACGAAAATTAGAAATAATACACAAAATCAACCAAAACTACAAATACCAAATAAAATAAATAACAGACGTGCCTATTTGCAGAATTACTAGAGATACAAAAATTTAAGAGAGAAAAGAACTTACAATGACAAATTTATAAAATTTTGACAACACCAATAATTAACCGGCATTCAGCCCACATCTCCTGACTCCACCGAGGCCAATGAGTAAGCCATATTAATCAAGTAAAAATGTATTAATCAATCCCCTTTTGGTGAAAATTAAAAAAATTAAACAATTAGAAAAAAATATATATAGCACGGTACCGTTTCAATACTTCACTTCAATACACTACAATTCACGAAATAAAACAAACTAACTAAATCACTAGGCCTAAACATAAAAATAAATAATACCATTATTTAACCGTAGGGCCTAACAAATATAAAAATTTAAACAAATATAACAATAAAATAAACTACTTAAAGATTAGTAACAATAAAGTGTTAAGATGAAAGTGTAAAAAAATAAATATATATATATATGTCCCATGGCTGTGTGTTAGACAAAATGTTCAAGTTCATGGCCAGTTCCTAGGCCTAGACCTATACTTAAATTGATCAGCACAACTTTTGTCTTTTTTCCCCCTTTTCTTTACACTTTTAACACTCCCCCCCCCCAGCTCAGCCGCCGGGAATAAAATGGAACGCACTGACCTGAGGACAGAAGAATCCTACCCAAAGATGTAGGTGGGGCAGCAAGGCTCTATACATAGTCCTCAGGCCAGGCTAGCAATGTAGATGGTAGAACTTCGCCCGGACTGCAGGCTGAGGATTAAAACGTCCCACTCAAGGACCCTAGACTGCAGGGCCAAACCACAGCACATTAAAAAAAGTACCGCCAAAGCAGAAATAATACACATAACAAACTAATAAATATAAAGGTGCATGATACTGCAAAAAAAAAAAACAGGAAAAGACAAATAAGAACATGATTGGAGCAAACAAGGTAATAAAAGATTAATTTTAGGTTACAAAGATTCTGTTAGAAAATTAGATTTAAACCAAATTAAATACTTAACAAACTATAACAGAATTACGTATGTGGAAGTGAAAATGACAAACTGAAAATCTAGTCTATTGGCACAGCAAATCAATATGTTAGAAATGAAAATCAAACTAAACAGATAGGGTAGGTTATTGTCAAAGAACAGAAATATGGTATATCGGTAACTCCAGCAGCAAAAGGCTCAATAAAAATGATATAGAACTTACATTGAAAATAAAACAAAATATGGAACCTAAAACAATAATATGACAAACAATGAATGGTAAAATAGTAACCTAGATCACATGGACTCGAACCCAGTTTGACAAACATCTAGACCAAGAACAAATCTAACAATACACTGAAAATATCAAACAAGCCCGATTATTATTATTATTTAAATGAAATATTTTCACCAAAAGGTTGATTAGATATTTGAAATAAAAAAATTGAACACTTACGTTTATGAGCCTCTAGCTCAACATGGTGTAGAATTCAGTGGCTGAGGTAGACAGGTCAACCCGACAGACTGAGAGCTGGAATCACGGAACGACAGAGTCCGAGCCAACGGCCACTAAAGTAAACAAATCGAAGCGTACGAGCGAACTCAGGCAGCCTGACAACCCACAGCGAAAAAAGTAAGCAAAACTGTACCGGTCAAACGACCCATGACAATTTTTTCATTAGTCATTTGTAACGTAATTTACTTAGTTTATAGTTAAGCACATCTTTATGTTTATAAATCAAACTATTCAATTGTTTTTCAACTGTAGAATATAAGTATGGTAAGCCTATGCCTAACCATTTTAAATGTTAACCATTTTGAGAATAACAAGATTTTAACAAGAATTATGATTTTGAAAAACATTCCAAGTAGAAATTCAATATTTTAGTAGACCCCCAATTTTATCAGTGAATAATTTGATTTCGCTGTAAAAAGTCTACTTTTCTAAACAAATATTTCTATTTTTACAAAAAAATTGACATAAAAATATGTTAAAAAATAAAATACAGCAGCAATGGCGATACTGACTGGAAAATTGACAATTGTTAAAAAGAATTGGCCTTTCTGCTCATTATTCATTCGGACAGTGAAGGTCGGGCGTAGCCAACTGAGTAGGCGGCTTGCGAGAGGGAGGGCTAATTGGGTTTCTGGTTGAAAATACTACGAAAACTTACTATACAGGAAATCATTCAAGGAACTATATTGTACTCTGTCCGGCAGATTAAACTTCCTTCACAAAAAAAATCTGGACGTAGTTTCGACTTCTCTCGCCAGTGTTGCATGACTTCTATGTTTTCTTTCCCTTTAGAGCCGTCTTAAATGGCCCTTTCGAACTTAGTAACCAGACTACATAGGTCATCCACACTTATCCTACGCTCATGTAATCATTCAATTCGCCTTAAAAAGTTGTGTCGGCGTCTCATATTTAAGGTGGTGCAATTGGGTTTTCGGAGAGTTGATTATTTTTCAATTTTATAATCGAAATTAGTTACTGTACCTTCCCTTGAGACAGGTAAAATACGAAAAAAAGAAAAAAAATATTTTAACCACAGCATTAAAACTTGTTGCTTTATAAAGTGATGTATTTAGCTAATTTTTAATCAAGCATTAGACAAAACCGTTCTAAGTACAAGTTTAATTTTTTATAACAAATTTATTGCACATAACTGAAGGGATTAACATGTTTTTTTTATGTAAAATATTTATAATTGTTTGTCCTCCATACTACTCACAAGAGAAAAACTAATTACGAAACCAAGTCATTAAATGTGTAATCAAATGTAATTTTAAAATGTACGTGTTTATATTCGAGGTTGAAACATTTCAAGTAAAAAACTAATCAAAAGATTATTTACTGTGTAACAAAAATTATATCTTTTTCAATATATAATCATCACTTAATCAAAATTAGCATTTGTATTTTACAGTATTCTAGTCAAAATTCCCAATGGTTAGAAATATGTTGATACATGAATAGTATTTAACAAATAACATTTTATGTATATCGCACAAATCTAATTTCTGTAGAAATAAACTATATACAAAGTTGTAATGAAGTTGGTACCAATAAGCCACCGTTCAGGATATTGCCAATTGCAAACCAGTAACCTGGAGCACATCTTGGTGTTATTGAGTTTGCCCCTTACTTGATCATAAGGGTCTGAACGACATGCAAAATGTACATTTGTCATTTTCTAATAGAATGTTTTGCAACGTAATGTTAATAATTACAAATAGCAAATATAGTAAACAACTATATTTAACTAAGTTTCTTTACAATATAGAAAAATCTTCAGGATTAGCCTAAGAAAATTGTGGATTTTTAATGGTTAACAGTAAAAGCCATGAATAATAGTCATCCTCTTATTTTTCATAAGTGTGCAATTACAGTAAACATTGAGATTATAACTGAAGGAATGGAACTAAAACTACATTTTTCCAAATTATAACTGAAAGTGATAAACATAATCCTTTCCTTTCTAAGGAACCAAACAGAACAAAATAATTATTATGGTTATTTCACGTCCTTTGTGTAAGTAGTTCGGAACAGTTTGTAATTTACGACCTCAAAACAAGTCCTACCATGAAATAGTTTGAAACCTAGAACATATATGACTTAGAAGGCTATGTGAATCTGTATCAAACCAAGACTATAGCAATAACTTACATACACCGCCTACCCATACACCCAGACATGTACGGTGGTAACGAACCACCCGCGCAACCATACTCCCAGACATGTACGGTGCTGACGACCTACCCGCCCACCCATACACCCAGACATGTATGGTGGTAACGAACCACCCACCCAACCATACACCCAGACATGTACGGTGCTGACGACCTACCCACCCACCCATACACCCAGACACATACTGGAGTAATGACCCACCCGCCCACCCATACACCCAGACATGTACGGTGGTAACGAACCACCCTCCCAACCATACACACAGACATGTACAGTGGTAACAAAACACCCGCCCACCCATACACCCAGACACATACTGGGGTAATGACCCACCCGCCCACCCATACACCCAGACATGTACGGTGGTAACGAACCACCCGCCCACACATACACCCAGACACATACTGTGGTGACGATCCACCCGCTCACCCATACACCCAGACACGTGCGGTGGTAACGTGCGGGGGGCCCACCATACATATGTACAGGTAAAACCATCTTCAACCTAAAACACAACACATACATAATTCAACATATCTAACATATAAGTATTATCTTTCTAAATAAAACTGACATCTAAAATTTAAAATACAGCTAAGTCGAAAATAAATAAATGGAAGTATATTACATAATTAAAGATGAAGTTTTCTTATATTTAGTGGTATTTTTATTTATACTTTTCTATTTGTAACTTAAAGTATATAATAGTTTATTATGTGATATACGGACCATCTGTTCACCGTGCATATTAGACAAAACCCTTGCTATGCTAGTCGTATCCAAAAGGATTTGTACTATTTACTTTCTTAAACGAAAAACAATAACTGACTTTAATCATGTCAAACTCCTTTGAAACTGTTTTAAAATGGGTCTACTAAATACACATAACTATAGAAATAAATCTGTTTAAAAAGAGTTACTCTATTTCAAAATAAATACAAAAGCAAAAAATACATGCCAACTCGAATTTGGTTTTTTATTTGGTTGTACATCAACATTTTAAAACATTTTTCTATAGGAAATATGTTTTTAAATGTTTCCTATAGATAATATATCCAAAATAATATAAAAACGTTTGATATACATTATTTTTATTGAAAGGATACTTAAATGGGGCTTTCCTAATCCATCCTTACCTACCTTAATATCGAAATGTGGTCTACCTTAACCAAGATTAAGGTGGCATTGTATTCCAGAGTCGTATGTGTGGTGGGCGGCAGGATCAGTCGAGTCTTGTGTAGAGTGGATAGGTGTACATCGAACAAACTTTGTAAGATGTTCTCGCCTAGTGCTGTTCTAAATAAAGATTATGAGCTTTTAATTGTCTTTTTCTCATCGAAATTGTCTAATATTGTGGGCATAT
This sequence comes from Stictocephala bisonia, assembly GCA_035578905.1. Lineage (NCBI taxonomy): Eukaryota > Metazoa > Arthropoda > Insecta > Hemiptera > Membracidae > Stictocephala > Stictocephala bisonia. Next base: position 180,759 of record JAQJVL010000462.1, on the reverse strand, counting down.
TACAAAACAGATCCTATTTTATTGCATTTAATATTTTGCAATTTAGACCTAAGTATGTTAACGAGAAATTGACGAGTTCTCTTGTAACAAGTCTGATTAGACTGACCACAACTTGTTGATGTGAATCTGACCACAACAAACCAGGCAGTAAATATTTGGCAAAGTGCTGGTTAAATCTTTCAGAATTAACTAAATGTAATCATTAACTAGCATAACTGAACATTAGTTAAATTATGTTTATAAAAGTATAAATAAGGACAAGAACCCTTTTTTTAAGTTCAAGTAGGAGAATTTATATTGTCTGAGTTTAATTAATTTAAATATATTTTCTGTTTGTGGCCAAATGTTAAAATTTAAATTGTAAATAGATCTTTGCACAGCCTTTCGTCTAGGGGCAGCAACTTCCTTTAAACCAATCACAGACCACATTTTTATTATTAAATGGAATGAATTTAAGTTTTTTTTTTTTTTTAATTCTAAATAACTTAAATTTGTTCTAATTTACAAACCTGCTAAACTACGTTGAGTTAGGATTTGTGGTAGCCAGTGGCCGAGCGGTCTAAGGAGTCAAGACTTTGTACCATAGCGCAGGTTCGAATTCTGACCTTGACTGTTAGATTTTATCAGTAACATTCACCTTGCAATGAACTGGTTTCCCCCTCCCCTATTTGATAAGTTTCCCACACAGATCAATAGTATATCGGAGATTGGTAGAGTAAGGTTAAAGAGGCAATCGGCCTCTCCTTACAAAATAATTTTAAAAAAAACTTATTTATTACATATTAATATTATTTCTTATCATTTCTTCCTGTATGTGTGTTTTGTATCTTAAAGTATTCAAAAATACAATTATTTTGTTCTTATGGCGTTTTAATATGGATAATAGAGCACTATATTATTATAGTTTACAATTTTAGGCACATAAACCTTTTATTCAATCTCAAATTAAAAACATCTGCATTTAGTCATTCAACTAACTATTTCTTTTTTATGATTGTGTATTTGTATATGCCATTGTAAAAATGTTTTGTTACATTGATTTTAGAAAAATTAAAATATTTGAAAAAGTACATGCAAAGGAAAATTAATTCAAACTATTTAAAAATGCAATCAAAATGTTGCAGTTGTTCATAAAATTTGAGAATCTTAGAGAATATTTAGCATATTTTCATTGCCCAAGATAATTATATCAGATAATGCAGGATATTTTATTGCAAAAGAATTAAAGCAATTCCTTTTTAAAAAGAGTATTATACATAAAACTACTATAACATATCAGCCCCAAAGAAACAACAGTGAAAAGTACTTACGTCATTTAAAGGTAATATTAAAATTATATGCTCATAATAAACAAAATAAATGGGATAAAGAGTTAAGTGACTTGAATTTGGCAATAAACAACAACATGTGAGAGTACAGGATACAGTGTATTTCAACTGATGTTTACACATACTGTCGACTCTTTTGCCGACAAGTGGAGTTTAAATGAACTAGTTGAGAATAAAGTCAGTCAAGAGGAGAAACTAACCAGATTCAAGTAAGCCATCTTCATTTCTTCACATGGAGAAGAAAATACACCATAATCGACGGAGGACTACAGGAATGGGCCACACTGACCACCCAAGATTACAAGTGGGAGAGCGAGTGTACTTCCGAGCCAGAAGTGAGTCCAATGTGGAGAAGGGATTCTAACAGAAGTGACGTCCTATATGACGTGTAATGTTCACCATTCTGTTCAGAGTGTCTGATGTGGGATTGCTGGTTCAAGATGTAAACAACCCCAGAGACGTCCGGAGGGTCCATATCAAAGATGTTAAAACTTAATGATGACTGGTCCAAGTCAATATAAAAGATTTGCAACGTGGTAAAAGTATGAAGTGCATCAACATGAATGAATTTGTTCTTTTCAGCAATTAACATTTTCATGAAAAAAAATATTATAAAAATAAATGGTAAATAATCAAAACAAGAAATTTATTTAATCTTTTCAGAAAAAAATATACAGAATAAATAAAAGTGAAATAATCAAAACAATATATGTATGTCATATAATGTAGTACTTACCATTGAAAAATGTATTATTATATTGAGTAGTATAATTTTTTTATTTCTTTGCCTTTACGTCATGTTTATAAATAACTCTTGTACTAAACATTTTGAACTAATATGTCGATTTCAGTAAGTTTTCAACTATTCTTTTTAGCTGTGTATTAATTGTATTTTATTTTCAATAAAAAAACAAATAAAGATGATGTAGGCCTATTTATTACAGAAAAAAGAAAGGCATTTCTTTTTTGTTTAGATTGAAAAATGACCAGATGGAATTACCACTGTAATTCCAGAGTGTCTTTACCAGAGAAATTTAAAATATAAATAAATTGCAGTTTATCCATACTTTCACATCTAGTAAAATAATAGAAACGTGTATGAAAAACAGATATGATAACTTTAATTATATTCGCCTTAGACATACTTTTTACAATGGTCTGATTCAATCAATGTTATAGAACGGAATTTTTGAAAGGGGGACATAAATGAGGCTAGGAAGTCACTTGGATACAGATTCGGAATCCTTTTATAAACCAAATTCATTTTAAAAAAATAGAAACTCGAAATTAAATAATTCTACATTTAAGCTGATCCATCAGAACGCTCAGATGGCCACAAACAAAATGGATGAGATATCACTGTTATGTGATGAACTTAACCCTGACGTCTTAGTTGTCACGGAACATGGATTTAGGCCCGAAACAATCGACTTTTTCAAAATTAAAAATTATTCATTAGCTAGTAATTTCTGTCGTGAGCAATTCAAAGGTGTAACTATCTTTGTGAAACATTTTCTAAATTTTGATACTTTTAAAGTGTATGACAAACTAGAATTAGATTTTGAGGCAACAGCGGTTAATGTATTTCTAAGTCATGTCGGAAAAGTAACGGTAGTGGGATTGTATAGATCGCCAAGGGGCTGTTACAATTCCTTTTTTCAACAGTTGGAACATCTCATTGCTAAGTTATTTTCACGATCAAGTAAATTTATTTTGATGGGTGACATTAACATAAACGTGTTAGATTTCACCAACCCCCATACCCAGCGGCTACGCGATATTTTAAGGTCATTTAATCTAAACTGGTCAGTAAACTCACCAACTAGAGTAACCAATTTAACTAGTACAGCCATCGACAATGTTATCACAAACATTCATAACACTTCGGTCTCTGTATTAAACACGGCTATCTCTGACCACTTCGCGTTAGAGGCGGTGATTCGTGGCTGCAACCCGATTAGTGATAAACCTACGGGAAAGTTCATCAGAAATCTTCATCCTCAAAACATCAACCTTCTAAATAGGTTACTCAAAGACGAAACCTGGACTTTCCTAAATAACAACAAAAATAATACAGAAAGCATGTATATTGAATTCAGTAACTGCTTCAGTTACCATTTAAACATCGCATGCCCATTAAAAAAAGTCTAAAATAAGCCATAAAACTAGTCGAAGCTCCTGGATAACTAAGGGAATTTTAAAATCCAGAGATAAGCTCAAGTTTTATTACTCAATATACATTAAAACTCAAAATAATGATTTTAAATTATTTTATAGGCGATATAGACAGACATACAAAAGAGTAATAAGAGCTGCCAAAGCTTATAACGTTAACAAATCTTTAAGTAAAAGTGATAATATATCTAAAACTGCCTGGAAAATTATCAATAATAATTCATCTAAGGGTACAAAATTAAATGCAGGATCTAAAATAAAACTCAAGGTCAACGATTGCCTAGTTGAAGATCCATTGCATGTTGCCAACGAGTTAAATGTATATTTTTCAACAATATCCTCCTCATTCTTATCAAATTCAGGTCGAATGAATAAGTCCCATGTTACAGAACAGGTCCAGTCCATGGCCCTACCTCCGGTCTGCGAGGAGGAGGTAGCCAGTGTGATACAGAGACTGAATTCAAAAAGATCATGTGATATTAATAATATGTCCGTATGGCTCCTTAAGCGCTGCTTTATTCACATCTTAACGCCTCTTACAAAATTAATCAACTCCTCTTTTGAATCAGGGACCTTTCCATCTGGTCTAAAAATGGCCAAGGTTATTCCTGTATTTAAAAAAGAAGATCCATTTCAAAAAAATAATTATCGCCCCATTTCAATCCTCCCAGTGTTCAGTAAAGTATTTGAGAGGGTATTTTATAATAGATTGGAGAATTATCTTGAGACATTCCAAATCCTCAGCTCTGAACAATTCGGTTTTAGGAAAAATAAATCTACAATTGATGCTGTGCAGAATCTTATCGAGGGCATTGTCGATGGATTAGAGAGGAGGGAACATGTGCTAAGCATATTTCTTGATCTCTCGAAAGCCTTTGACTGTGTGCATCATGGAACCCTTTTGCACCGGTTAGAGGCTAGTGGTGTTCGTGGTCTTCCACACAAATGGCTTACTTCATATCTTAAGGATAGGGAACAACGTGTGGAGGTAGCGAATGCTCTTTCAACGAAAGTAGCCGTTATTCAAGGTGTCCCCCAGGGATCCATTCTTGGGCCGTTACTTTTCTTAATCTATGTAAATGGACTCAACTCAGAAGTACAGAACGGCCACCTTATTCAATACGCTGATGACACGACTCTCTGTTTTAAAATAAGTACCATAAATGAACTGGAAGTCTTATCTTCCACTGAATTAAATTCTTGTATTCAGTATTTTGAAGAATTAAATTTGGCAACAAACCAATCAAAAACAAATATAATTAATTTCAATCTGAGACATCAAGATACTGCTGTACTACCAGCAGTTTCAATAGATGGTGTTTTCCTTGAAGAAACTGAGTCCACAAAATTCCTTGGAATGTACCTAGATCGTGGTCTGACTTGGAATAACCACATAGACAGTATTTGTGCAAAAGTCACCTCAGGTATCTTTGCTTTGCGGAAATTAGGACAATTTTGCAATAAAGAGGTTATGAAAATGGCCTATTTTGGATTAGTATATCCGCATCTTGCGTATGGTATACGGCTTTGGGGGGGCTGCTCTAAACAAAGATTTGAGAGAGTATTTAAATTCCAAAAAAAGCAGTCCGCATTATTGGCAAACTAGGTTACAGAGAGTCGTGTAGAGCAACTTTCGGGGAGCTTGGTTTGTTGACCCTGCCCAGCCTCTACGTACTCGTACTTGTGTGGTTCTGCACTGTAGATCTGACTCAGGGAAGAGGCGTTCACCAGTATGAGACGAGAGGCAGGTACAACTTTAGAATCCAACATCACAGACTAACAGTAACCGATCATCTACCCCAGGTGTTTGGCGTTGGGCTAATTAACAAGCTTCCCGAAAGCATTAAAAATATTAACTCTCCGAATATATTTAAAACTCGTTTGAAACGATTTTTGTTGTCAAAATCATTTTATTCAGTTGATGAGTTTATGACTGGCCGCTGGGCAAATTAAAAATTAATTAATTGTAATAAAGTTCAAAACTGAGATTGTGGACTGTATCTGAGTGACTAATCACCATTAGACTAAGAATGTATGAAATATCTTTGTATGTTTGATTGCGACCTTGATGTGAATGAATGTTTTATTTGTCTATATGTTTTATTTGTCTATATTTATATATTTATTTACCACCTGACGATTGTGATACATTTATGTTAAATGTTTGTTTGTAATAAAAGAATTATTATTATTAATTTCAGTTAAGAAATCATTTACTTTATATTGATGAAATACATTGACATTTCATACAGTATTTAGTTATGCGCCTATGATATACTGTCTATTCGATAAAATTTTTTTATGTTAGCACACGTGTTAATGCAAATTAAGAATATTTACAGAAACTGAAGAAAATTAAAATTAATTTCTAAATGTTAGTAAACTTATTTAAGGTTGTTGCAACAGCAAACAAATAGTATTTCCCAATTAATTAAATACAAAAAATTAGTTTCCAGATTTCTGATCAAAATATTTCCTGGCAATGTTCTTTGAATTATTAGTAGAATTTTAAACTGTTATATAAAATAATAATGATGTTATTTTAAAGTGTGTTTTTAGTACAAGAAAGAAATAAACTTCTGCTAGAAAGTTTATGTAAGTTGAATATTTCTCTCTGTATTTAAATGTTTACTTGAACCTTTTCCTAGACCTGATGTACTACCTTGTGTAAAAAACCTTGTAAATAACAAAGCACAACACTATGAGAGGAGAATTTAAAAAAAATGTAACTATTCTGATATTTTTAAAGAATACGTTACATAAAATTGCGCAACTCTGCTAATTCAAAAGGAGCGGGAATGTAACAATGTTTTGTTACATTGATTTTAGAAAATTAAAATATTTTAAAAAGTACTTGCAATAGAACATTAACTCAAACTCTATAAAATTTCAATCAAAATGTTGCAGTTTTTCATAAAAATTAAGAATATTAGCCCCTCAAATAAAAGAATAGATTTTTCCCATTAGAAATAAAATAAATCAATATTTGATACTACAAGATATTTTCCTGTTGAGTCTGATCTGTTCTGTTCTCCCCGAGGCTCCCTGATTGGTTCTCATCCCTTTTGTTCGAGGCAATTTGCATGTAGTGGGAGAGTCTACGTAAATACTTCTAGTAACGGTCTTTTCGACCTGTTTCGCCGCCGTCTTTTCCTGAATTGTTCGACGCTTTTTGAATCGTTCTTCCACTATAGTTCGGAGTTCGACAATTTTCCCTCGGGAAGCTTTGGGAAGTTGTGATGTGCCGTGCAGTGAGAGTGTTGTTTGATTGTGTGCGACGTTGATGTGTCGGGCGGCATCTTTGGTTTAAATCGACTGTTTTCTGGAAACAACATAAGTTCAACTTTTGTTTTTAGCTTGTAGATTCTCATTGTTAGCTTTGTCCCCTGCTCTTTTAGCTGTTCTCACCAAAACCTAGTAAATATTCCTTAGTTTTTCTTGCTCTTTTAAGTGCCGCTCTTCTAGCGACATTTCAGTAAATTTGGTCAGAAGTCAGATTTTAGTAATAAAAAACATTTTAAAATTCAAAATAACTATTGGTTATTTTGTTGTTTTGCAGATTCCCGAGGCAGAAATTAATATAATTGATATTTGTACTAACTGTCATACAGATTACAACATGGCAATCGCTGTGAACAAGATATGACTACTTTCATGTATAGAGTTCTGATAGATTTTTTCATTTGTTAAATCCATTTACTGTATAAAAATGTTCTTTGCAACTAGATGGTTGCGAGTGTACGTATCATCGAATTTTTATTTCAAAATCATACGATCATTAGAAGTTAGCTCAGTTTACATGGACAAACTCAGATTTAATAATAGGAGCAGGACAATCCCAGATTTATAGAGAAGCATTATTAAAACTACACGCTTAGTCATACTCAAATTGAAGATTTTTTAAAGCAATTTAGAAGCTTAAGAACAGTAGAACTTATATTTTTTACGTAAAATGTTGTAACAGAGAATTACTCTATTGCATACACAAAATTAAGAAATTGTATCGTAGTCGTCACGTATTAAAATAATGAAGAAATTCAATCAATATTTATTTAAGTTAATTGTTTAGTGATAAAGATACCTTATTTTTCAGTTTCTGTTCCAATATTACACTCAAACATTAAAATTTTTATTTATATTACTTGAATGTATTCAAACATAACATCTTGTTTTTTGTTCAAACAACAACAAATGTTACCTCACAAACTATCGGCGGAAAAAGCACTTAAACATCTGCCCCTGAGCGTGTTATTGGACTATCGAGCGTTTTTGAAAGGTATCTTAACTGGATACATTTCAAACTAAAACTTTTTTGTATCATTATAAAATTGTGTTTTACAGCCTAGCAAGTAGGTGTACAGATAATGATGATTTTATTTTAATTATACACGTTATCTTTTAGGGGGAAGTAGCCGAATATCGGGAGCATTTTGTTTAAATTGTATAAAAAATATTTTTAGGAGAATTTTAAAACATCATTTAATTTTTATTAATTAATGTTATTATTTATCATATATATATATATATATATATATATATATATATATATATATATATATATATATATATCTATTTCGTGGCAATGTTACCAAAGATAGGGCCATACTCAAAAAAAGGTTTATATTACCTCTAATTCGGATAGGGAAACAAGCCATGGAAACAAAATAGACTATTACTTTTCTAGTCTAAACATAGTTTAATACACATGTACTTGGTAAAAAATACAACAAAGGTAAACCATTAAAAGAATGTAAGTCAAGTTTAATAAATCTTCTTATGTCAGTTCTTTCTAGAAATACAAAATTCACAAGTGAAGTTTTTCCAGGCTTGTTCTTCAGTTCCACCACAGAGTTCGTGCGCCCATTGAAGACACTTGATACATCTAATCCACTGTTCCCCTAGATGATCTTGTTTGTACGGTTGATTACAGTACACGCACTCTTCGTCTGCACTGTCCTCGTTATCTGTTTGCACCAAATAAATTGTTGAACCTCCATCTTTATCAGAAGACGCATCGTCTTGTTCTCTACGTTTTTTCTCTTTCTTGAATGAGAGTTGTTTTTTACAAGACAATTTTAGGTTGATTTAAGTTTTTTCTCTGTTTCCATAGCACAAGTTAGGTTTCCTTGGCCTTCCTGTCTTTTTTACTCTTGAAAAAGACAGGAAGACTGGCCCTAATTTTTTTTTCTAAATTAGTTTTATGAGGGTAAATAGTGACAACTGCAGTTTTCCCAGCAGGCCGACCTCTTTGAGGGTTTGAAGATTTTGAGATACCATAGTATCTTATATTAGGGAAGCGATTGCTATTGGGAGCCACCATGAGTTTGTATTCGACCGAGCCTAACCTCAAAACTATTACAGTTAGCTAATTCAACTAAGAGTACAATAAAACTAAAGCTCTTTCTATATATAACTAGCAATGTAAATGATTAAGACATTAAGTGCTTTTAAAAGAGATGTGAAGTTAACCCTCAAAAATATTTCAAAAAGCTCAAATCACAAAAATATTGTTGAGAATTCATGGTGTACTATAGAGAACTACCAGCGTCACTGTGGGATAATGGAGTCTAAAATTATAAATTACAATATCTTCTGCGTGGCTAATAAATTACATACCTTAATATCCGATATTGAGCACATATCCGATAGTCGGCTACTTTCCCCTACTAATAAACAACAACATAACGTTACCTTTTGGTTGTCTTTCTACTGTATAAGTACCACCACAAGAAACGCCTTTATTTTATTTTTAAAAAAGATATATAATTTTAATCCATTATATTTTTATTATTACTCTTCAAAATAAAATCACATTATCATTGACATTCATCCTTTAATGGGCCATCAAAAGTTTGATGTTTTAATAAAATGTTGATTGAAATAAGTAACGTCTTTCAATTTACATAAATATTCGTTGTACGCCAAGTATGTCGTTTAGTGTGTAATTTGTTTCTACCACAACATAAGTAGATATTCCCATATGACTCTTATTGGTTTAAATATCTGAACTTTTTCTGTAAATAGTTTCCTGAAAAATACGTTCGTCGACTTCCCTCTCTAAATAACAACATTTCCAGATAAGTGTGGTGTATAGAGAAGACTCCGACACTCATCTACATCAAGTGACGTTCTCCTGGATTTTACCAAGAGAAAGGAGCAAGGAATTCCTGTACAGGATATTCCTGTTGTCACGTTATGTAATTAGTTGTATTCACGCAAATTATTGCCCTTTACAATTGTAAAATCTTACTTTAAATATAAACCTCGCGTTTAGTTACGATGTAAGATTGGGAATATACGTAAAAGTAATAGCTTACACTTTTACACTTACTTGTGAAATTACTAATTTCACAATAACTATTATACTTATTTCTAATTTTATTAGTTCTCCAATTGTTTATTAAAACAACGTTGTCTTATTAACATCAAGAAAGGAATGCGTATCTTGTATTTGAGATAATATTGTCAAGCACTACTCTCGCTGCTGTTTCCCATGACGATAGGGTTCCGTTAAAACGGTATGTTGTTAGCCACTTTGCATTAAGCCTAATCACTTTCCATGATACGCCACTGAATAATCAAATATTATACCTTCTGAATACGTACTGTACTAAAATGCATTTAGTATAGTTCTCTTAACATGTTATACGATCTTATAAAAGAAATTCAAACGATCTACTAAGTAGATTTACTATCCCCTTAAATTTATATTATATGAACAACTTATACATTGAAGAATATAGTTATTGATTTAAAATTTGAATATAGTTATACTATTCTTTAAATGTATCACAGCAGTGAAAAATAATTAATAACTTAACTGGTGGTAGAGCTGATAAGTTAGTGGACAAACTTGTCCTTGATAACGGGACTTTACCGAGCCTAGCATTGTTGAGGAGAAAGTATATAACTACTCTGTCCACGGAAAGTCTCGGGCTGACCTACTGTCACCCAACCTCCATGCCCCAATCTGATTAGAGACTTTTTTTTATAAACCCTACAACTCCAAAAAAGTTTGTAGTATTACAAACAATTTAAAAAATAATAAATCCTCTGGACACAATACTTTTATAGTGGCATTAATTAAACAAATTGTTGATGAAATTGCTCTTGTTTTATCTTTTATTATAAATTTAAGCTTTGAGTCAGGTGTATTGAGTCAGGTGTATTGAGTCAGGTGTATTGAGTCAGGTGTATTGAATCAGGTGTATTGAGTCCGGTGTATTGAATCAGGTGTATTGAGTCAGGTGTATTGAGTCAGGTGTATTCGCTGAACTCTTAACAGTAAAGTAGAGTCGTTCTAATTTAAAAAAAAGAAAATGTTAATAGCCTAAGTAATTTAAGGCCTATAAGCCTTTTATCTATTTTTCTAAGGTAATTGAGAAAACAATGAAAGTTAGATTAGTAAATTACCTTAATAAGTATTTAGTTCTGTTACTTAAGAAATAGATTTTGCATTGAGGTATTTCAACCCCCTCCCCCCATAAAACAACCTTAAAAGTATTTAATATATTTGTAAATAATATTTGTAAAACTATGTTTTTGGGCATGAGTATGGTCAGGTGTTTTAAAACCATGTACAGTAATTAAAAGTTGTTATTTACACCTGTCTAAGTTCACCTGCAATTAAAATAAAATCATCATTATTGGCAAGCTTGTATTTTTTGGTAAAACACAAGTTCATAAATATATATGAATAGCCTCAATAAGTAGAAATCAGGTAGGCCAACAAATACTTTACATTACTTTTAAAAACGATCGATAGTCCAATAACACTTAAGGGGCAGATGTTTAAGTGCTTTTTCCGCCAGAAGATAGTTGTTGAAGTAACATTTACATCCATTTTACGTTCGAAAATAAGTTTATTTTTTATTTTTAAAGCTCTTCAACGTTCATTAATGTATTTTACATAATAACAACTATGCTAGTGAATAATGTGAAAGACAAAATTAATTGTCCGTATTTCTAAAAATATATTACCATTTAAGAATTAATATGCTACACAATAATGGGTTGTTAATAATAAAACAATATTAGTGCGTCGTGAGGAAGATACTTGAAACAAAATATGTGATAATTGAACGTATTTTCAAAGAATGTATAACTACTTATACAATAGAAAGACAACCACAAGGTAACGGTTGTTGTTTACACTTGTTTATTAGTAGGGGAAAGTAGCCGACTATCGGATATGTGCTCAATATCGGATATTAAGGTATGTAATTTATTAGCCACGCAGAAGATATTGTAATTTATAATTTTAGACTCCATTATCCCACAGTGACGCTGGTAGTTCTCTATAGTACACCACGAATTCTCAACAATATTTTTGTAATTTGTGCTTTTTGAAATATTTTCGAGGGTTAACTTCACATCTCTTTTAAAAGCACTTAATGTCTTAATCATTTACATTGCTAGTTATACATAGAAAGAGCTTTAGTTTTATTGAACTCTTAGTTGAATTAGCTAACTATAATAGTTTTGAGGTTAGTATCGGACGAATACAAACTCCTGGTGGCTCCCAATATCGGATACAATCGGTTCCCTAATATAAGATACTATGGTATCGGCAAAATCTTCAAACCCTCAAAGAGGTTGGCCTGCTGGGAAAACTGCAGTTTTCACCATTTACCCTCATAAAACTAATTTAGAAAAAGAAATTAGGGCCAGCCTTGAGAAAGAAAAAGAAAAAGCCTTCAAGATTAAAAAAGACAGGAAGGCCAAGGAAACCTAACTTGTGCTATAGAAACAGAGAAAACCCTTAAATCAACCTAAAAGTGCCTTGTAAAAAAACAACTCTCATTCAAGAAAGAGAAAAAAACGTAGAGATCAAAACGATGCGTCTTCTGATAAAGATGGAGGTTCAACAATTTATTTGGTGCAAACAGATAACGAGGACAGTGCAGACGAAGAGTGCGTGTACTGTAATCAACCGTACAAACAAGATCATCTAGGGGAACAGTGGATTAGATGTATCAAGTGTCTTCAATGGGCGCACGAACTCTGTGGTGGAACTGAAGAACAAGCCTGGAAAAACTTCACTTGTGAATTTTGTATTTCTAGAAAGAACTGACATCAGAAGATTTATTAAACTTGACTTACATTCTAATAATGGTTTTCCTTTGTTGTATTTTTTACCAAGTAGATGTATATTAAACTATGTTTAGATTAGAAAAGTAATAGTCGATTTTGTTTTCATAACTTGTTTCCCTATCCGAATCAGGGGTAACTAGTAGCATATCGTTGAGGAGGAGCCTATCTTTGAAAAGTGAAAACCCGTTAACTTTATTAATATCCCTTAGGTGGCTTAGATGGCTCATTAATACACATCCCTTAGGTGGTTTTTAGGGCTCGTCAAAACATTTCCCTTAAGTGGTTTGTAGGGTTCGTCAAGACAATTCCCTTAAGTGGTTTGGAGGGCTCGTCAAGCCTTTCCCTTAGGTAGTTTAGAGAGCTCGTCAAAAAATTTCTCTTAGGTGGTTTGAAGGGATCGTAAAGACATTTCCCTTAGTTGCTTTGGAGGCCTCGTCAAGATGTTTCCCTTCGGTGCTTTGGAGGGCACGTCAAGATGTTTCCCTTCGGTGCTTTGGAGGGCTCGTCAAGTTATTTCTCTTAGGTGTTTTGAGGGCTCACCAGGATACCAGGATATTTCTCTTAGGTGGTTTGGAGGGTTCGTCAAGACATTTCCCTTCGGTGGTTTGGAGAGCTCGTCAAAACATTTCTCTTAGGTTGTTTGGAGGGCTCGTCAAGCCATTTCTTTTAGGTGGTTTGGAGAGCTCGTCAAGATATAACCTTTCATGGTTTGCAGGGATCGTCAAGACATTTCCCTTAGGTGGTTTGGAGGGTTCTTCAAGACATTTCCCTTAGGTGGTTTGAAGGGCTTGTCAAGACATTTCTCTTAAGTGGTTTGGAGAGCTCGTCAAGACATTTCTCTTAGGGTGTTTGGAGGGATCATCAAGACATTTCCTTTAGGTGGTTTGGAGGGATCGTAAAGACATTTCCCTTAGGTGGTTTGGAGAGCTCGTCAAAACATTTCTCTAAGGTGGTTTGGGGGTCTCGTTAAGACATTTCCCTTAGATTGTTTGGAGAGCTCGTCAAAACATTTCTCTTAGGTGGTTGGGAGGGATCGTCAAGACATTTCCTTTAGGTGGTTTGGAGGGATCGTAAAGACATTTCCTTTAGGTGGTTTGGAGGGATCGTCAAGACATTGCCTTTAGGTGGTTTGGAGGGCTCGTCAAAACATTTACTTTAGGTGGTTTGGATGGCTCGTCAATTCGTTTCCCTTAGGTGGTTTGGAAGGCTCGTCAAGCCTTTCCCTTAGGTAGTTTGGAGAGCTCGTCAAAACATTTCTCTTAGGTGATTTGGAGTGATCGTAAAGACATTTCCCTTAGTTGCTTTGGAGGGCTCGTCAAGATGTTTCCCTTCGGTGCTTTGGAGGGCTCGTCAAAATGTTTCCCTTAGGTGCTTTGGAGGGCTCGTCAAGTTATTTCTCTTAGGTGTTTTGAGGGCTCAACAGGATATTTCTCTTAGGTGGTTTGGAGGGTTCGTCAAGACATTTCCCTTAGGTGGTTTGGAGAGCTCGTCAAAACATTTCTCTTAGGGTGTTTGGAGGGCTCGTCAAGACACTTCTTTTAGGTGGTTTGGAGAGCTCGTCAAGACATAACCCTTACATGGTTTGGAGGGATCGTCAAGACATTTCCTTTAGGTGGTTTGGAGGGATCGTAAAGACATTTACCTTAGGTGGTTGGGTGGGATCGTCAAGACATTGCCTTTAGGTGGTTTGGAGGGCTCGTCAAAACATTTCCTTTAGGTGGTTTGGAGAGCTCGTCAATTCGTTTCCCTTAGGTGGTTTGGAAGGCTCGTCAAGACATTTTTCATAGCTGGTTCGGAGGGCTCGTCAAGACATTTCTCGTAGGTGGTTTGGAGGGCTTGTTACTCTTATGTGGTTTGGAGGGCTCGTCAAGACATTTCCCTTAGATGGTTTGGACGGCTAGTAAAGACATTTTTCTTATGTGGTTTCGAGAGCTCGTCAAGACATTTATCTTAGGTGGTTTTGAGAGCTCGTCAAGAAATTTCTCTCAGGTAGTTTGGGGAGTTCGTCAAAACATTTCCCTTAGGTTGTTTAGAGGACTCGTCAATACATTTCCTTTAGGTTGTTTGGATGGCTCGTCAGGACATTTCCCTTAGGGCTCGTCAAGACATTTTGCTTGTAAGCAAACGTCTCAACTGATCATCATTAGCTTTGATAATTTTGCAATAAGTTATAAAAATATAACATTTTTTTAACCATTTTCTATTTGGTACACAGGTAAACTAAATGTTGCATGCTGATTAACTTTGTAAAAAAATTATGAAATGGGATGAAGTTGATCACTTTATTAAATTTAAATTAATTAAATTGTTTACTTTTTAGCTTGTATTAATATCAATCTTAAACTGTTGTCTCACGTCAATGCTGTTCAAATGTCATTGGCCCAATTTTAATTACTCAGACATTTCATTCTTACATTTATTTAAATTAATCAAATTTTCCGCACGTATATCTTCACAGTTCGAGATATTAGATAGATAGATTAAAAGTCAGATTGAAAATTGCATTTTATTTTGGCGAACGGCCACAGGGAGTGGTGCTTAGTGCAGTACGTTGTCTGTGTAGGTTGTTGACGTTTTAGGTACTAGAGGCGCTTCGTGGCCTGGCCGCCAAGGCATTTATTGCTCAGCCGCTCGCCCCTTACACCATCACTTCACTTTCTTTCTAATTTTTTATAGAACAACAGAAGGTAAGGGACGTGTGACTGACACCACCAGCCGATAGGATTGTCTGAGGCCTTCCGCGGTCCGCTTGTCCTCATTCCTTCCAGTAGTACAAATAAATTAGGTAGAGTCGCATCTATTTTCTTGTTATTGAAACTAATAAAATAGAGTTTATACTACTTACCTAATACCATTATTACTGTTATGTTGAATTCAATAAACACAGCACTTAATGAAACTAGTACACCATCACTTCACTTTCTTTCTAATTTTTTATAGAACAACAGGAAGGAAAGGGACGTGTGACTGACACTACTAGCCGATAGGATTGTCTAGGGCCTTCCGCGGTCCGCTTGTCCTCATTCCTTCCAGTAGTACAAATAAATTAGGTAGTCGCATCCAATTTATTGTTATTGAAACTTAATAAAACAGAATTTATACTACTTACCTAATACCATTATTACTGTTATGTGGAATTCAATAAACACAGCACTTAATGGAACTAGTATGAAAAACTTTTTTGTTGGAATTAAATATTACAAAATAGAATTTGTGATATTTAAAATATTTACAAGTAACTGTCATAAACGAATGAAACCAATTTATAAAAGTGAATGATTAATTGTAAAATTAACAGAAAATAAGATACAAATAATTTAATGACAAATTTCAAGTGAAATAAACGGAATTAATTAAATTATCTGATAATTTAAATATAATAGTATGATGACAAAAATGGCGTGACAAAAATATTGATTTTGTAACTCAATATCATCAAACAATTTTTCAATTACAACTGAAAAATGATAACAGAGTCCTTATTGCTTATTAGTCATTGTATAAATGACACAAATTAGTGCAATTAAATCTCAACAAGCCTTACCTTTTATATTTTTAGTGTACTCAGGTTTATAAAATATTACACACGTGTTTTGTATTTTAATAATATAATATTATAAAACAAATAATATTAACACTATTGTCTTTATAAAAACATAAACAGAACATTGTTTTTAATCTAATTTCTACAAAACTTAAGTAAAACGGATATTGTAATTAATTATTAACCCAAATATGTGTGATTTATTTAACACAAAAAAATGTTGACATTATATAGATATTACATAAAAACGTAAATAAAATTAAAATATTACTTTTATATAATAAAATAAGTATATAAATAAAATAAACTTATGTTTCATAAACAATTATTGCTTAAAGCTTTAAAAAATACAAAGACACACTTTTATAAACTAAATTTCCTAATATAATAAAAACATTATTGTGAAACAACGAATTAGTGGTAGAGTAATTGGGGATTTTTTTAAATTGATATTATTGCTATTTTGTGTTTTCTTATTTGACTAGAACAGATTTAAATATTTCAATCTGACCTTTAGCAGTGCCAATTTACAGTATGTCAGTAGATATAATATGGGGGTTCTGCAACGTCCGATGAAGAGTTTCGTCAAATGAAGAGTCGAGGGTGGGGGTAATTAATTGGTTTTTAATTTACCTTAATGCGTTTTAATTGAGCTTAATGAGTTTTTAATTGACCTTAATTGGGTTTTAATTGCCCCTAATAAGTTTTAATTGACCTTAATGAGTTTTTAATTGATCTTAATGTATTGTAATTGGCGCTAATGGGAGTTTAAGTGGCACTAATGGGATTTTAAGTGGCTCTAATGGGATTTTAAGTGGCGCTAAAGGGATTTTAAGTGGTGATAATTGGATTTTAAGTGGTGCTAATGGGATTTTAATTGGTGCTAGTTATAGGCGTCACATGTATTATTAGAACATTATTATGATATTTTCTGACGTAAAAGGGTCACGTGACCGAAATCCTGCATCCCGATTGGTCGACAATCCAAGCTGGCGGCACCCATGTTTCTCGCAAAATTTCCTAACCTCACTTTTCCCACATTTCCCTCCAAATTCCCTTGTTATACTATATAAAATACACTCTTAACCTAACTTTTACCATGTTATACTATATAAAATACACTCTTAGCCTAGCTATACTATATAAAATGAACTTTTTTTGTCCAAGATGGAGGTTCCCAGTCCTGCCAACCTGGTGGGAATTTTCTCTCCCAAAATTTCTTTCATATTCCCAAATTTCCCTCAAATTCCCTTTTTGTACTATATAAAATACACTATTAGCCTTGTTATACTATATAAAATGCATTATTTTCTCTTATACTCTATGGGACCTTGACCTTGACGCCCATTCTTTAATGGTTTAATTCATATATACACTATAGTAAATGTGCTTTCCTGCAGCCTTATCAAGTGTGTCGACACCCTACAGGCTTAACTACTACTTCACCATGCACAAAACATATTACGTAAAGCATGCAAAGATACTCACACTGTAATGGTCGGTAGAATGTTGGTAGAAAGCCTCTGAAGGAACGTCAACCTCCTCTACCAGCTCAGAGGTCACTCTTTTGATTTTTAAGGGTAAACAAAGAGGCTCCGACAGGTCTAGACCATATACCCCTGTGGTACGGAGAAACAAACCCATGTAATAAGCCCCATCTATCGCTCATTACGTTGATAGCCACTCTGCTACCTTCCATAGAGATTTTACTCTAGGTGTTTATAGTAAATCTCGTAGGCCATGTAACTTGCGAACAATATACACGGTATGAAAATCAATGGGATGCAGCGTCTTTTCCTGTTTTCTTCAAATGCTTTGCAGTATCTGCAGTCGTGTACTTGATTTTCTGGTGTTTTGAAACATTTATACCTCTTGCAGCAATGCTCCATCTTTCTGAAACAATAACAGCACACATAAGAAAACAACTCATAACAAAAGAACTCCTACAAGTACTTTTCCCTCAAGTAACATACATACCTGAAAAATGTGTACAGCAGACGTGGATCCAACTTGTTTGATCAGTACCAAGTTGTCCGGTATTGATTCCCCGTCATGCAAAGTGTCGACGTATCTTCTAGGTAGAAAACCTTGATGTCCTCCTCCAAATGTGAATCCTGACTCTAAAGCCGGCCTTCACCTCCTGCACATCTGTGCTCCCACCTCCCAGGTTGTTTCCGGTTTCCAAGTTTGTCAGTTTCCAAGTTTCCAAGTTTTTCTGTTTTTCTGTTTTTCTGTTTTTCTGTTTTTCTGTTTTTCTGTTTTCCGTTTTCCGTTTTTCCGTTTTTCCGTTTTTCCGTTTTCCGTTTTTCCGTTTTTCCGTTTTTCCGTTTTTCCGTTTTTCCGTTTTCCGTTTTTCCGTTTTCCGTTTTTCCGTTTTTCCGTTTTCCCGTTTTTCCGTTTTTCCGTTTTTCCGTTTTTCCGTTTTTCCGTTTTTCCGTTTTCCCGTTTTCCCGTTTTCCCGTTTTTCCGTTTTTCCGTTTTCCGTTTTTCCGTTTTTCCGTTTTTCCGTTTTCCGTTTTTCCGTTTTTCGTTTTTCCGTTTTTCCGTTTTTTCCGGTTTTTCCGGTTTTTCTGTTTTTCTGTTTTTCTGTTTATCTGTTTATCTGTTTATCTGTTTATCTGTTTTTCTGTTTTTCTGTTTTTCTGTTTTTCTGTTTTTCTGTTTTTCTGTTTTTCTGTTTTTCTGTTTTTCTGTTTTTCTGTTTTTCTGGTTTTCTGGTTTTCTGGTTTTCTGTTTTTCTGTTTTTCTGTTTTTCTGTTTTTCTGTTTTACTGTTTTTCTGTTTTTTCTGTTTTTTCTGTTTTTCTGTTTTTCTGTTTTTCTGTTTTTCTGTTTTTCTGTTTTTCTGTTTTTCTGTTTTTCTGTTTTTCTGTTTTTCTGTTTTTCTGTTTTTCTGTTTTTCTGTTTTTCTGTTTTTCTGTTTTTCTGTTTTTCTGTTTTTCTGTTTTTCTGTTTTTCTGTTTTTCTGTTTTTCTGTTTTTCTGTTTTTCTGTTTTTTCTGTTTTTCTGTTTTTCTGTTTTTCTGTTTTTCTGTTTTTCTGTTTTTCTGTTTTTCTGTTTTTCTGTTTTTCTGTTTTTCTGTTTTTCTGTTTTTCTGTTTTTCTGTTTTTCTGTTTTTCTGTTTTTCTGTTCTTCTGTTCTTCTGTTTTTCTGTTTTTCTGTTTTTCTGTTTTTCCGTTTTCCGTTTTCCGTTTTTCGTTTTTCCGTTTTTCCGTTTTCCGTTTTTCCGCTTTTCCGGTTTTCCGTTTTCCGCTTTTCCGTTTTTCCGGTTTTCCGTTTTTCCGTTTTTCCATTTTTCCGTTTTCCGTTTTTCTGTTTTTCTGTTTTTCTGTTTTTCTGTTTTTTTGTTTTAATGTTTTTCTGGTTTTCTGTTTTTTCTGTTTTCCAAGTCTTTCTGCTTCGCAATATGCAGCAAAAGAAGTGGGCCCAAAATGGTTGCTTCCATCGTATCTATTCGCCTTTTAAAACGTAGCCTGTCTAACGTCATTTGTTGCTATGCGCCTCGCGAAATCAATGATTTGCGATCCTCATTAATCGGTAGATGGTACTCTCTTGCCACAACAGGTTAGCTAAAACTAACCTTCAGCATCATGTTGTAAAACTGACAAACTCGTCGAATCCGACGCGGTATCTACCATCGTTGATGTTACGTTCTTTGTTCACTACAACAAATTTGTTCTTACCACTGTTCCATGTGGTGGCACACAACTCTGAATCTCCCATAAGACATGTCCGTATTTATATGATCTTCGTAGACGTGTCTTAAATTTCTGTCGTCCTGCTTGAACACAATAATAAAGTTTGCATTGTCCCTTATCAGCTGTTTAGGTATTCTACTGTATGTTTGACATAGGTAAAAAGTATCAACATTCTGGTGTCGTTCCATTGTAAAGTAGTTTCTGATGTTGTCTTGCTTTTCACATGCGACATCATCAAACACCATCACAGAGTGTTCTTTCACCTCGTTTGGATTATTTGCACAGAGTGCAATAATCTCACCGTTGTCTGTGAAAGGGAAATATCCTATACCGGGTATAGTCAGTAGTACCTTCTCTAGCAACTTATACTTTGGCTGATGGAGTGATTTTGAAAACACGTAGACATTTTTCAAACTTTAGTCCATTTGGATTAAACAACAAGTTTAACATTACATTAGTCTTGCCGGAATTTGAAGGTCCGCATATGATACATCGAACATGGTTTGGCAGCAGATCACTGTGTTTGCTCCTTTCCTTCATATCTCCTCCACAGTATATGTCAAAGTTTACGATAGGCAATTTGGGTGTTTTCATTTTAATGTCTAAGCTCAAACTGAGTAATTCACACAAGTTCACTTTTATTTATCCACGAATTGTGAGTACCATCAAAGCCAAGCCACTTAACCAGCACTTTGTTACCCTTTCTCCTCAACACCTTTTCCACCAGGTATACGTCTCCGTGTCTGGTCTTGAGCAGTTCTTTTCCGTAAAAGCTTCCTTGAAGCATGTTGTTGCGGTAATCCTTTAGGTGATACGTAGTCGGTACAGTTGGACGCACCACTTCCACAGTAAAAATCTCGTTTGTCCAGTTGGGTAGGTATCCCTTATCGAAAACCTTTTTATACTTGCTTATCCTTACTTTGTCACCCACTTTGAACTCGATCTTTTCCTTCTTATATTTTTGTCTATTCTTGTTAATGTTTCGTCTGACCAAATCCTCGTTCTTTTTGTTCACCTCAAAAGGTGCCATGCCAATTGTTCTATGTTTTCTCGTGTTGTACTCTTCCAACAGGTCGGGTAGGATTTTAATCCATTGGTAGTTGCCCAGTTCTGTGAATTTTCTCCACATTAGAGACTTGAGACTACGATTGAATCTCTCCACTATGGCTCCCTTCTTCTCGCTGTACACAGAGTAATGATTAATGTTGTGTTTCTTCATTAGCTTGGTGAATCCAGCATTGTAAATTCTTTTCCCATGTCGGTTTGCAGATGCGTCATCCGATTCTCCTCCAAAACAGGTTGTATGGCCTTGACGATTTCCTGTCCAGACTTGTCCTTGACTGGTATTGCGTAAGCGTATTTGGTAAAGCAGTTGATTACTGTGAGAATGTACTTGTAGCCCTTATTGAATTTCGAGTATGGTATCATCTCCACCAAGTCAGCCTGATATAGATCGTCCAATCCTTTGACTTCCACAGGTCTGGTGGGAAATGTTCTTCTGGCTGGAGCGTGTAGCTCTTTGGCGATGATTTCTCTCACATTCATAATTTGTATTGAATTGTGTCCAATTCATAACTAATTGGATATTGTTGTAAACCACAATATTTATTGGTTTTTTAGGGATTCCACAGCCCCTCCCCGCTGCGGAAAGTGGTAGCCGACCTTCTTCTATTTGCTACCTCCTGCACTCTTGTGCTCCCTTAAGTGAGTTGTTTCTCCTATGTTTTTTCATAAAAGGTAAAGGAAACGTAAGTATGAAATTTTTCCCGCAGCCTCTTTTCTTGCGCTGTATGCTTCTCCATTTCTACATCTGCAAGTTTTCTCTTACGACATTCCCTGTTGTAATGAATTCCACGTACAAAAATCTTTAGATCCATCCAATCCACAGTGTCAAGGTATGCCTGGAGATAATCTTGTTCAGAACTTATCGACTTCCAATGCTCCTCAATTATTGGATTTACTTCAATCATAAACTTCATATCCTCGTCGAAACCATTTCCATTCGTATTCGTCACGTGGTTGAGCATGCCATTTATTTCTGATGTTATCTTCTCGCCACATAAAGTCCATGTAGAGATCCCTCCATTTCAGATTGACGACTGGGTTGCAGTCACCGTCCAGGATGGGTGCTTGTTCGGAAGTAGTGTCGGATTCTCCGTACACGTTGATAGCCTCTGGGACACTGACGATCGTTGTGAGTGAAGTGTATTTATACCTGTATTCAACCTGGAATATTTATTGGGCGCTGAAGGTCAATTGGGCGTTGCCGGTTATTGAAGGTCAATTGGGTGTTGGCAGTCATTGCTCTTACGGGATTCCACAGCTCCTCCCCGCTGCGGAAAGTGGTAGCCGACCTTCGTCTTATTGCTACCTCCTGCACGTCTGTGCTCCCATCCGTCTTCTTACTCTACCAATAAGGCTTCTTCGATGGCTAGATTGAGCATGGTGTCATTGGGGATAGAGTAGTGACCCCATGGAAGCGTTTGAACACCACCATCCAGTATAAATCTTTTGTCGTCCTTGGCTGAGAGAGCGATTTTGTTAAGCTCAACGCTGTATAAGTCATGGTGGTAACTCCGTATCATATTCATTGGTCTGTAAACCTCGCATTCCTTATAATTCCTTGATGTTCCCAAGGTGATATTTGAGGGTACTGTACTGATGGGCAAACCTTTCTAGGCAGTCCTTGTAATCAGCAAAGTTGATGTCTTCCTTTATCACGCACTTTTTTACACCTTTAGCTTTCTTTGTTTCTCCATCATCATCTTTGTTCTTCTTTTCCGAGCGGCTGGCGTACATTTTCGAGCGCAATCCCACATGTTCAAACATTATTCGTCCACTCAGTTCATCCTTAAACTTCCCTATTACCTTTTTGTTTATTCTGGGCATGTTGTACCGGTTAGGGTTTGGATAATCACTGGTGTCGAATAGGTCTATTATTTGTTTCATGTCGCTGTATACGTTATCAGTTTGTATGAGGTAGGTGAGGGAATCAGTATCGGTATACCTGGAGTTGAACCTTTTCTCCGTAGCGGTTTTTGATAACATTGTAGTGGAAGTTAAACATGAGCGTCTTGGAAATATCGAAAATGCTCATTCCAACGTAAATGGCTTTGTTGAACGTAAGGCGTGTCTTTCCCATGTGAACTGCGGCAAGCTGTTCAGTGAAAATCGTCCAGGTTTTAAAGTTGGGCTGAGCCATCCACTTGTCTACTTGTTGGTCTTTGGTTGACAGGCGGATGTCAACCCGGTTGAGAATATTCTCCATAGTTTTTCCAAATACGGAGTTATTCATAAGTTTAAAAAACTCTTTTTCAACTTGGTTTCAGCTTTGGTTCTCATTTCTGTATTTAGGTCTATGTAGGATTTGAGCCATTTGCATTGTGAGAAACTCACAGCTCTATGGATCTTTTCCAGCCTCATACCGAGTGAGATGTATTGTTTAAGGTTTCGGTAATGAAGAACATAATTACGTTTGTGAAACAAAGTAAGAAGTAATTTTTTCTCTTTGGAGCCTGGGGGAATACGTTGCTCTGGTGCCAGGGGATAATCCGCATGAATGTCATGAAGATGCTGGGGGTATTCCAGGTCGACTTCTAGAATGTATCCTGTCTCCGATTCATCGGGGATTTTCATGACGTCAATTGAATTGAGCTCTTCAACCCACTTAAAGTTAGCATATGGCATGCTTTGACCCATAGCCCAGCCGTATAGATTGTTGGCGTCGAGGTACATTAGATAGGTCGTAGGTTTGCTAGAATCGTAATCTTCCATGTACGGGTTATTGGCTTGGGCATACCGGTTGGAGCACTGGGATACTCCACTCCTAATTCCTTTCAAGATCATCAACCTCATTTCATTATCAGTTAGTAGCTCGAGTTCGATGTTGGTAGACTTTAACATGGCACTCCATGCTAAGCCTGGAGCGGTAAAATACCAGGCCGGGTCGAGTTTGTAGGTTGTCATGCACACATTTCGAAAGTTTTCTACTATATCGGTGAGCAAAAGTACATCGGTCTGGTTGTAGAGCAGTGTGTATTCTTCCATGTTCTGTACGTTGAATTTCTCCCATACATTTTGAGCATGTTGGTAATCTTGGTCGCTGACGTCGGTCTTGTTGAGTTTATTGGAAAAGTCCTTCTGTTGCGGAAGTGACGTTAGTTTGTATTTTTCCAGAGAATCCATAAAATCGTACGGATATACGCCCTTTTTTACTAAAAGCTTGAGCTGCTCCCCAGAGTAGTATTTTGAGGTGTGGTAGAACTGTGGAAGACTTAGGTTTTTTTGCTAGAGCATCAAGGCTGAATGACATGAATCGACACGAATCTAGGAATCGAAGTTTGACTCCTCCCTCTATCTCAACGGTGTAAGAAATGTATCTCTCTTCATTGTTTGGAATTACGTTTATGGTCTCATCATTTAGTCCAAACATCTTGATAGAAAGGTGGGTGTCATACCCGTTAAGGTTATGTATGAAGATGGGTATGAAATGGGGTTTGCGAAATTTCATGTTACACGTGTTGTGGGCGATACCTCTAAACTTTCCAGTCAGGTGATCATGATCCCGGACTTTGTAGTCCTACGGGTTAGTAAATGGCTTATCGCAAATGTGGCATGAATCAGAGTTGGCGATAATGAAATGGTCTTCTGGCGTGATATTCATTGGCTTGGCGGCTGAACTGGAATAGAGGTGATAAATCTTCTTTGACTCCTGTAGCATACTCTCAACAAAAACCTGGGCAGCATCGTGTCCAAAATACTTTACTAGCTGGGCATAGTCACCATTGGAGTACACTATGTAGTATGAGAAGCTGATTGCTTCATGCTTTTGGTATTTTCTAGTGTATGAACGTTTAGGTTGTTGATGCTGCTCATCTTCCTCTTCTTCTATGTCTTCTTCCACAGGAACCAGCATACACTCAAAGTCTGCATATCCGGTAAATGGTACTCTCATTGATTTATGTCCTTCTTCGAATTTTATTGTTGCTCCCTCTTTTGGCATCTCAATCTTAATGGCAGCGTACTCTTTGCAGAACTGAATGTGCGAAGTAAGCAAGTCTTCCCGTCCGTAGTGTTGAAGACAGCGGCGACATACCCATGTCTTGCCATTGTGTTTCGACATCTGGCTCCGTGTCAATCTACTGAGATCCCTGATAAGGCAGTAGTGCGTGTTTATTTCATCCTTGATATAGAGAAGATCTACGTGATGTTGTTGTTGGCAATCGGTTATCAGTAGCGGATAGACTACAAACTTCTCATCGTACGCATAGAAATTCACAGAAATACCTGAACGCTTTTCGAACAGCTTTACTTGATCGAGGCTTATAGGGAATTCTATACCTTGGAGGTATTGATCATAGTTGTGCTCATACGGTTGATAATGATGGATGTGATTAGGATTGTTTTGCTTTGGAACAGGATGTTTAGCAGCTATAATTGCCCAAAGAAAACACTTTTCGTCATTGTTATGAATGTTTAAAACGGCTTTCTTAGCGGCGATTCTCTTGGGCAGCTCAATGTAGGTGGAACCACGCAGTGGAACGTAACGATTGATACGAAGTTCTAAAGAGATTATTTTACTCAGGGACCAGCCCGACCCCTTAGCGCAAAACTCATCCATTTCAACTAGTATCGTTTGTTCAGCTTCCTTCAGGTATTCTTCGATGTCGGTTGATGGGAGAATGGGGTTGTTTTTTGTTTTGAAATTCATCTCACGCACCTCTTCTTTGTTGTTAATAGGCTTCTTGTACTCAGCCAAAAGTACCAAGTTAACCTTTACGTTCTTCTCCCTAATGTCTGACGCTATCTTCTGCCTGAGCAGTTGTCTGGATTTTTCTAGGAATCTAGCAGGGTCCTTCATATTTGGAGTATTTTTGATGAGGTAGGTTTTCATCCTCCCTTTGAAGGCCTTTTCAATTTCTTTGATTTCGAGAATATTTCCTCCGATGATGTTACTCACTGCTGACTTAACTGAGTTGTAGGCGGTTATAATTGAGGAGCGGACTGAAAAGCTAGTGGAAGGTTGAGGCTGAGTGTCCATGCGGGCAGCCTTAGAAGTGGAGGGAGCCGGATCCTCTGATTTCCTCTTGAGAAGTGCCGGGTTGCACTTCTTGAGGTGACGGCTGCGGTTGGAGAGGGTAATCATGACTCCGCAGGCCGGACAAGGACGTTGAGGCTCCCGGGTTCTTGTAGGTCCGGTGCAGCTCTTGAGGTGGCGAGCTATGTTCACCTTGAGCACGACCTTAGCACATTTAGGGCAGGGAGCCTGGTTGGGATTCATGCTGCAACAGACGGACAATTTGTGTTAGTAACATGATCATTGAGGTAATCTATGCAAATACCGTAAAGAGAACGGTAATCTAAGTCTTAAGTTTGCTTAGGGGCACTAGGGTTACGGAATTGCTACGGTAATGATGTATAGGTGCTTACATGTATTGGATGGGTGCGGTTGTCGTAGGAAGATGAAGTCAAGTGATGAAGTAGTAGCGGATGTCTGTGAGGATGGTTGATCTGCAACAAGTGAAACACAATTTCGTAAAACTCTCAATATCTATCTACTCGGGTATGTATAATACTAGAAATGCCTGTAGAAAATGTTTTCAATATCTTGGTGAAGGTAAGATAGGTTAGGTTATGTCTCTAGAGAGTAAAATGAATTTATAGGTTATGTATACTTACAATACGGTTGCATATAAAGACTTACTTGTAATGATAGTAGATGGAGATAGCAGAGATGTTGTCAATTTGAATCTTGTAGACTGACTAAGGTTTGGTCTGAAATCATCGAAATATATATGTTAGTATACTACTACGTGAATCAAAATATTATTTTATTAGATGCTACTACGTTACACAAAAATAACACTATGTTTTAGGTCGTAAGTGAGGTTATGTTGGTAATTTGTCAACTTGAGGAATTAAAGACAGGGAATTGATATAGTAAATTTAGGGTCTGTTAAGTTCTAAAAGTGAGGTTATGTTCCAGACTTACAATAAATGTATTCTCAAAAAGTGAGGTTATGTTCTCTTAAACTTACAATAAATAAAGTCTCAACATGTGGGTTATGTTTGAGTAATGTATCCTAGTTGGATTGTAAACTAGATTTATGGTAAAAATAGGGTTTATAGAGTTCCTTGAACACATTCAAGTACACCTTGACAGCGTAACGTAATGTTGGGGGTCTTGACTAACACAGTTGTATCATAATAGGCTAGGCTTGTGAGTAAGTGATATGAGTTTTTAGTATTCTACATCTGACGTGACTATGTTAAGGACTAATACTGTATACTGTTGAATTTTGTAGTAACTAACTGTGGTTATAAGGTAGTTGTTTGTATGTACTTACTCAAATTGAAGGTTCAAAGTTGCGCAGCAGAAGAGCGGTTGTACAGGCAGGTATGTACTTGATGTTCCACAGTTGGAAGGCACACTGACAGCCGTTGTGAGTGAGGGGTATTTATACCAGGATCAGACGACCACGCCTGAGGTTAGGTAACCGCACCTGGCATACCAGACAAGGTCTGGGAAAGGTTACCGCGTCCGGCACGCCCAAGGTTGTTGTAATTATACTGTCTGGAGGTCGGCGCGGTAATAACTTGTCTCGAGGCCGGACTGTCTGGAGGTCAGCGCGGTAAAAACTTGTCTCGAGGCCAGACTGTCCGAATGTCGGTTCTGACAGTAGGATGTTAGTCGGATGGGTACCGTAAGTGGAAACGGAAGTGGACCGGAAGCGGAAACGGAAGTGGAAACGGAAGTCAACCGGAAGTCAACCGGAAGTCAACCGGAAGTCAACCGGAAGTCAACCGGAAGTAGACCGGAAGTCAACCGGAAGTCAACCGGAAGTCAACCGGAAGTCAACCGGAAGTAGACCGGAAGTAGACCGGAAGTCAACCGGAAGTAGACCGGAAGTGGACCGAAAGTGGACCGGAAGTCAACCGGAAGTAGACCGGAAGTGGACGGGAAGTAGACCGGAAGTACCCGGCGGGAAACGTGGGAGCCACCATCTTGGGTGACGTCATCAATCAGAGCTCGGGGTGGTCACGTGACTTCCCCGACCCAATCCCATTAGCGCTAATTAAAAACGCATTAAGGTCAATTAAAAATCAATTAAGGTCAATTAAAAACTCATTAAGGTCAATTAAAAACCAATTAAAACCCCCCACCCTCGACTCTTCATTTGACGAAAACTCTTCATGGGACGATGCAGAACGCTTATATCCCTACTACTTAGGTACATTAACTATTTTAACGCAAGGAGGTCATGAGTAAGGAAATTTGTATTTGCTGTGTTTCGTTGTAAAGGCAACTCTTATCTTTACAGTTATATTTATTGGTTCTTACGTATAAATACGGGGTTTTCTTGTAATTGCTGCCTCATGGCTTAGTGAGGTTAGTTAAAAGGAAAGCCGAGTCGCTCGTCAGGACACGCCTGTTTATCAGCTGTTTGCGTAAAATGATACTGTCGTCTGCCAGTACTACTAGTCTGCTGCTACAATGACTGACAGGACAGTGCGTACCCGTGCACAAAGTGTTAATGATATGCAATCAATAGAAGATATTCTCTAAGATTTCTCAAATTGAATCAGACAATGCTAAACTGAAATTGGATATTTGTTTAAATAAAAGAAAATAACAAAACATTCAAGGCTGATATTACTTGAACATTAGAATTTTAATCAGAAAAACTAAGTAAAATCAGAACTAATTTAGACTACACTAAAAGTTCAATCAAATCAAATATCTTTATTGTTGTTGACAATATAATTGCATAACAAACGTCATTACATTAAATTGAAATAAATGAGCTTATGAATACATTTAATAATTAAAAACAATTGGTTACCAAACTACATATTGTCATTAAAATATTCCACTAGACTGTAGTATTCTTTTTCAATAAGAAGTGCCTTGAGATTCTTTTTAAATTTGGGTAAATTTGGTTCTCTTTTTAATCCTGTTGGCAGTTTATTAAATAATTTGATGCATGAATAGTAAACCTGTTTTTCAAAATGAGAATATGAATGGCCAGGAATAGCTAATGAGCATGACTGTGTACTCCTAAGCATATGGTTGGTTGGTGAGGGCAAAGGAAAAAGGTTTATATTTTTCTTTAGAAATATTAATAATAATAATAATTTCTTTATTGTAATAAAACAATACACATTTGTGTTGTTTTATAAACGTCATCTATAAAAATTAAGGTTACAGTGATAATAATAGTAATAGATATATAACAAGAAACTGAACAATTAATGAAAGTAGAAACTGTAACATAAAATAATGTGACTACCTGGGTCGAAGCCAGTGTGATAAAAAGAAAAGGTTTTTGGTTATTGCGGCCCATCCGTAAAACGGTGGGCCATGAACTCCCCCATCGAGTAGAATGATCTCGAGATCAGTAGCTGCTTGAGTTTTCTCTTAAACGTGGCTTTATCGGTCACAACTACTAAGCTGTTTGGGATTCGGTTTAACACCCTGACGCAATCTGTGACAGCAGGTTATTGAAGGCGGATGTTCTATGTTGTTGCTGGCGATATTTTGTCCCTACCCCTAGTATTGTAGTCGTGGATATCTACACCTTGGGTGAGATTGCCACTGAAACGACAGTAAACTGCCACCTCAAGTAAGTAGAGGCAGGGTAAAGTTAAAAGATCGAGCTCCCTAAATGCATCCCTACATGACTCTCTGTGCCTCAAACTCGCGAGAACTCTGACCGCTCTCTTTTGCAGTTGAAACACTCTTGAAAATCTAGAATCTGCACAGCTCCCCCACAGACGTATTCCGTAGGACAGATGTGGATAAATTATACCAAAGTAAGTCATTTTTAGAATTCCCAATGAGCAGAACTGAGCAAGGGATCGCAGGACATAGATACCCGTCGACACCCTGGAGCAGACACTGTTGACATGATTGTCTCAGGTCAAACCCCTATCAACCTGCATCCCCAAGAAACTAGTACAATCCACATCTTTCAAAAGAGTGTCATCTACCATAACGGACAGTGGCGTGTCAGCACCAAGTTGTCTTAGACAGAAGTAGATAAAATTTGACTTAGTGCCGTTCGTTTGTAGATTTAATTGTTCAAAAAATTGAATGCACGAATTTAACTGGATATATGTGTTCCTTTACCGATTTATTTTTTATACAGATTGTCGTATCATCAGCGTACTGAATAATGTAATGTGCTTGCAGTGAGAAACTTAAATTATTTACGTAGATTATAAACAATGCTGGGTCAAGGATAGAGCCCTGTGGGACCCCTCGGCCCACACTGATAGGTCGCGAGAGGCTGTTTGCAATCTGAACCCACTGACTGCGACCGGTGAGGTATATACTCCAGCCACTTGAGTGGGAGTCCAATATAATTATTCATATATATATAAATGATAGAAAAAGTTAAGAGGTCGTTCGCTCGAAAGATGCCTCTGCAAGTTGATGAACTTCCCATCCCCAGAATGATTCTTATTGCTTTCTTCTGAATTACAAACAATTTCTTTGTGTGAGAGCTTTCATAACCCCAAATTGGAATGCCGTAGGACAAGTGAGGTATTAAACACCCATGATAAGCAAGCAGCAGCATTCTACTATTGGAATAAAAAGATAGTCTGCGAAGGAGGAATAGACAACTATTTAATGTTTTTGATACTTTAATAATATGCTCCTGGAATTTAAGTTTAGCGTCGAAAACTATTCCCAGAAAATAAGTACTAGCACTGGATTCAATGAAAGTGTCTCCTAAGAGTAAATACTTGATATTTTGAGCAACAGAACTAGTTTTGGAAAAATTAATTATCTTTGTCTTGTCTTCATTTACAAACAAAAGGTTGTCGACCATCCACTGAAAAAGAGAATTTCCTTTTGTGAACGTGTTGACCTCTAGTTGATCTAAAGATTTATTTGCTACAGTGATGGAGGTATCATCAGCAAATAGACGCAGGTTTGTGGACGAAACACTACTAGTAATATCGTTGATAAACAGGAGAAACAGTATAGGGCCCAGAATGGAACCCTGAGGCACCCCTGTTTGAACAAATGACACATTAGATTCAAAGACCGGAAGACAACTAGAACAGTCAATGTAGGGTACCTCAACGATTTGCTTTCTGTTCAGCAAATAATAAGATATCCAGTCAAAGGTTTTCCCCCTAAATCCAAGATATTCCAACTTATTCAACAGTAGTGTATGATTAACAACGTCAAAAGCCTTTCTTAGGTCGAGAAATATACCCACAGTATGGAGATGGTTATCCAGGGAGGTAGAGACATATCTTATAAAGTCAAACATTGCATTGAGAGTGGACATATTTTTTTGGAATCCGTATTGTTTAGAAGAAATAATATTGTTTGAATACAGGAAAGATAATAATCGGTTTAGAAAATTTTTTCAAAAACTTTTGAGTAGGTTAATAAAATAGTAATAGGCCTAAAATCATCTGGTTTTTAGAACTTTTGAATTTTGGTATTAAACATGCCAAATTTTAAGAATGAAGGGAATTTACCAGGTTTGAATGATTCATTAATAAGATGAGTAAGTGGTGGTACGAGAGAAACAGCGCAAGATTTGAGTAATTTAGATAACATTTGGTCTTTGGTTGATGAGTTGCTGATTTTTAGTGATGTTATTACGGACATTACCTCTCGTTCGTCAGTGGGGAACAGAGAAAAAGTTGATGGTATTTGTTTCAACGAGGTAGACAAGCAATCAGGGGTAGGTTGGCCATTCTGTAGGCGTGACCTTACGTCTGTAAAAAAGGTTTTAAAGAAATTGGCAAATTTTTGTGGATCTTCGAGAACTTCATTCTTCTCATTTTCAATAAGAATCCTACTAAACGATTTGGTAGACTTACCAGGCCTATTCTCATTCACAACATTCCATACAGCTCTCTGAACCTTACGACTGTTCTCAATAGTTTTAAGCATTAGAGAAGCTTTAAAAGAATATATTTCTGTTCTAAATTTGTTTTTCAGTGCCAAGTAACTTTTTTTTAGGGGGTTAGTTGAATGAAGATGTTTTGTTAACTGATACATGAAGATCACTCTCTCACGCATACCAAAAAGATCTGAATTCAATACCACCTTTTCAGATGTCTTTTTGCTTTTAGTTTTAGTCTTTTTTTCTGGAAAAATTAGGTCAAAGTAATAAGCCAAAGTACAAATAAATATTTCAAATTTGTCATCGATAGAGTTGAGACTAAACACACCCTCCCAAGTCTCTCTTTGAAGAAGGTTGCTGAACGATTTAATATTGTCATGAGTAAAGGAACGGCTCAGTTTAAATACCGGTTTGTTTATGATCGGAACTTTACTGTAAAAATTACAAATTTGTGCATGTTGGTCCGATATGCCTGTTATTAGTACTGAGGATGCAAACTGGTTAGGTAAGATATTTGTAAAAATATTATCTATCATTGAAGAGGAGCCATTATACTCTCGTGTAAACATTTACATAAATATTGTATCTCTCAATCCAAAAGACGACATAAGAGCAGAGAGGAGACTATAAGAGGGGCTCTTAATGGAGAAGTCGATATTAAAATCACCTGCCACAATGACAAGAACACTTCGCTTCAAATAACACTCTTCAGATAACACATTTTTGCAAAGCTTGCAAGAATAAATGTAACTGAGCAGTGTTATTTGGGGGTCTGTACACAGTCAGAATCAAGTATGTGATGTCCTGTGTTTCCAGTTTGACAGCAGACAGCTCACAACATCCCTTTATACAAAGTGGGCTAACATCGACCACACAGAATTTGATGGTATCACTTACTAGTATGCAGGTCCCACCTCTCCACATTCTGCTATGACAAAACCCTGTAGCCACAGTGTAACCTGTAAACGTCAAAGCTTCAAATTCGTCCATGGTCAAGAAATGCTCGGACAAACAAATTATATCAGGGTTGTAGAGATCAGCCAAGAGTTCAATTTGATGGGTTTTTGAGTAATCAGGGTGAAGATATTGATAAATTGAAGACTGAAAATACTAATTTCAAGCAAAAAGTGTCAGGTTTAAGGAAGAAACTTAACTCCAAGGCTTAGTATTTGAAGAGTAATTGTTTGGAAATTCAAGGAATTCCTGAGGCGAAAAATGAAAATGTTATTGATTTGGTGACATCAGTTTGGGGTTCAATATGGGGCTGACTATGATTGATGACGCACATTGACGGACTGCCATTCCTGGACGAGCTGGATCTCGAAACATTATCGTCAAATTATGCCGTATGATTGACATGGAGCAAGTTCAGTGCTTGGCAATCAGGAGAAAAGGATTTTCAGCTTCAGCTTCAAATTTGGGATCTCCAGAAACAAGTTGTTTATGTGAACCTTTCAAGAACACGTGAGACGAGGAGCCTGTGGTTGGAAACTCGAAAACTCAGAGAGGAGCAATAGTTTAAGTTCGCCTGGATCACTGCTGCAGGAAAAATATTTCAACGGAAATCTGAAGGAGATCGACCAGTGCTGATTGAGGACCACTCGGATCTGGAGCGCTTGAGAAGTGCATTAGTGACTCGCAACATCTCTGCCTCAAACCACACAGCAGGTTAGATGCCTGGCTGTCATCATTAACGTATGTCCAAGTTTGTTATTGTTCTATATATATATTTTTTTTGTTATTGTGTTTATTTATTCCTAAATATTTATTTATTATTTTGTTGTTTGTTTTTGTAATTGTTCTTAGTATTTATTTATATGGTTTATACCTGATTTAGAGTAATTTATTATTGCAGTTACTGTAGAATATTAATTCAAATAACTGTTCATATAGATAATTATAATAGCATTAATATTTATTATCAAAACTTGAGAGGACTAAAGCACAAAACTTTAAAATTAGTGTTATAAATAAAATAAAAAATATGAAATATGAGAGATATAGCTCAACGAATCAATAAGTAAACAATGAATTGTTTGGTGATAGCTTTAGTATTTATAGGAGTGATAAGAGTGGGTTGAATGTGAAGGGTGGGGGAGTGGTGTTAGCTGTAAAAAAACCACATTAAGTCTTATCGTATTTATAGTCTGGATACTGAAGAAAAAAATATCTGGGTAAGAATTAACCTATCTAAATCTCGGTCAATAATTTTAGGTTTAGTATATCCCCCCCCCCTAATTATTCACTACATTTGTATCAGTTTTTTTGAAAAATTGAACAACATAAGTTTAATGATGAAAACATTTCTTTTTTGGGAGATTACGACTTTCCAGTGACTGTAATTACACATAATTTAACTAATGGGGGAGAGATCTGTATACAATTATTGTTTTTTATGTGAAGGTTGAATCTTCAATTGAAAAATAATGTGTTAACTTACTATGGAATAACGTTGTATTTAGTTTTAACATATTTATATGATTTAAATGTAACAGATAATAATCCTATACTCACGTTAGATCGCTGAAAGCCCGCTGTGGGTATTTGATTTAAATGTGTTCTAAATAATGTTAAAAGGTCGTTTACTTGCAGTGAGGAATATAACTTAAAAAAGATGATTATTTGGGGTTGTATAATTCAATAAGTTGTCTTGACTGGGGAGATGTTCTGGGTACATGTGATTAAAATCAAGGTGTAACTAATTTTAATAATTTATTGAACTCCAAAATTAATTTGCAAGTATCTTTAAAAAAGTACAAGGCATATACACATCCTCACTGGTTTTCTATTGACACAATGAATATAATTTTTTTTAATTCGTAAGCAACATAAAAGATTTAAATACCAATTCTAGTTCTATGAATTCGAGGCATTAAGAGCAGAATCAAAGCGATGTATTAAACATGATTATTTAAATTTTAATGCCTATTTTGATGAAGATATTGTTAACAAACCTGTTTTCTTTAACAATAACATGGACAGCCAACTTAGGATTCACTGATACTAGATGCACTGTATTCCGGGCTAGGAACCAACTCAAGACTCGCTTTTACCCGATACACTTTGTTCGGGGCCAGGGACTAACTCGTGATTCGCTGATACTACATGCACTTTGTTCGGGGCCAGGGACCAACTCGTAATTCGCTGATACTAGATGCACTTTGTTCAGGGCCAGGGACCAACTCGTGATTCGCTGATACTAGATGCACTTTGTTCGTGGCCAGAGACCAACTCGTGATTCGCTGATACTGAATGCACTTTGTTCCGGCTCAGGGGGCAACTCGTGACTCATTAATACTAGATGCACTGTGTACTGGAGCAGGGGCCAAGTTGTGACTCTCTAGTACTAGATGCACTTTGTTTGGGGCCAGGGGTCAACACTTGTGCTCGCTAATACTTGTAACGGCTCATTTATGTTGGGGGGTAAAAGCTTTTTATATTCAGGTTAAATATTGGGTTTCTTATTGGGACACCGGTGAGCTGACTCCACCCCTCAACACTCCTTCGCAGGAAGTAGGTCAGAGTGACGGTGAACCACGATCAAGGCTGACAGACCACGCAGCTGACCTAGTTTCCTAACAACCGAGGGGTGGGGGAGTGTAATAAAGTCCGGTCCTGGGAGGCACTCGTCAGTGCGTCTGAGACTGCGAGTAGGAAAGGATCTTCGCCGACGTTACGCGCCGATTCGAAATACTACTACGGTAAGACTTGTTAGATTACGACAAAGAACCTAAGGAGTGGATTTGATTATAGCCCCTTCGTAAAAGATATCTTTAGTTTGTAGTGCCGAAGCTCGGCAAAAGAGTTTTATTTTCCCTCTTTTCGTTTTATTTGACATTAATTTTAAGTTTAGATCATAGTGTGATCTAATAACGTAGTTATTGTCTTAGGCTAGAGTATCCAAGTCATTTTAGTTCGAATATGTAATTAAATTAAAGTAAAATTTTAAAGGCTCCGCTCTACGTCAAAGCACTGTGGACTTAAACAGTTTTATTTGTCAACTAGGATAGATTAAATAGCTCCACTCTGCGTTGTAGCACTGTGGGCTAACAATAAACTTAAATTTTGAAAGCTCCACTCTGCGTTATAGCACTGTAGGATTAAACCATTTCAATTGTCAACCCGTGTAAATTAAATAGCTACGCTCTGCGTTGTAGCACTGTGGCCTTAAACCGTTATATTTGTTAACTCGCGATAAATAAATAGCTCCGCTCTGAGTTGTAGCACTGGAGGCTTAAACCATTTCAATTGTCAACCCGTGTAAATTAAATAGCTCCGTTCTGTGTGTAGGACTGTGGCCTTAAACCGTTCCATTTGTCAACTCACGTTTAATAAATAGCTACACTCTGCGTTATAGCACTGATGGCTATTTGCGTTTCAACGCCGATTTAAGGAGGCAACGGGGTAAAACGACTCGGACCGGGAAAAGATTTTAGGTAGCTTAGGGTGGACGATGATGACAGGCCTGTGAGGGTAAATTGTTCACCTTGGCAATTAAATTACTGAGTCAAATTCGTTCGAAGTGAATCCGTCGCTTGTATACTCGATTATCGAATTCTGGATTACCTCCCTGAGGCATCCGGCGAATAAAGATTGACAGGTGTTTAGTTAAATAAAAAATAAACAGCTTTAGTATATATACTAATTGACCCTGACGAAACGACCAATCACATACTAGATGCACTATTTACCGGCCGAGGGGCTAATTCGTCACTCGCTGATACTAGATGCACTGTGTACCGGACCAGTAGCCAACTCGTGACACTCTAGCCAGGGCCATCCCGCCGTTTACCCGCGCTTGCTTGAATTTCTTTACTTTGACATTTAGAGCACTGGGCAACTCAGTACTCGCTGATACTAGATGCTTTGTATTCTGGGTCAGGGGCGAACTTGTGACTAGATGAAACAGTGTACCGGGCTAGGGGCACACATGTGACTTACTGATACTTGATAAACTGAGTTCCGGGCCAAGGGTTAACTCGGGACTCGCTGATACTAGATGCAGTTTGTACCGGGCTAAGGGCAAATTCGTGACTCACTAATACTAAGAGCACTGTGTTCCGGGCCAGGGACACACTTGGGTCTCACTGATACTAGATGTAGTGTGTTCCCGGCCGGGAGCCAAGTCGTAACCCGCTGTTACTAGATGCACTGTGTACCGTGCTAGGGGCCAACTCGGGACTCTCTAATGTTAGATGCACTGTGATCCGGGCCAGGAGCGAACTCCGGACTCGCTGATACTAGATGCACTGTGTACCAGGCCACGGCCAACACGTGACGCTCAAAAACTAGATGCACTGTGTTCCTTGCCAGGGTCCAACTCGGTACTCATTGATAGTAGATGCACTATATTCCAGGCTAGGACCCAACTCTTAAATCGCTGATATTAGATGCAATGTGCTCCGGGCCAGGCGCCAACTCTTGCCTCGCTTAAAGTACAAACCTATGAATCGTAGTGAGATATATGGCTTGTTTACTTATTCATTTATTTAATGACATTTGAACGCAATAATCCTAACACTTTCGTCAGGGCATGCTCATTTGTTATTTTAGTTTGATTCTACGTAATTGTGTCAGTATTACATCGTCTCCATTGTGTAGTTGGTATAATGTTTACATACGCAACAATTAAACAATCCAAAATACACCTTACTAAAGACTTTAGTCTATTTTCTCACTCATAGGTAGTAGGATTGTTTGCTGATAATACGAACTGTACTTGAATTTAATGTTTTCATTAAACTATAAACAACATTTTGTACAGGATATAATGTTAGTAACTAACAGATATTTGAATTAACTTCCTTACATGAGAATAAGCTAATCTAGTAGCATAATACTAAAGTTGATATATTAAAATTAATTTGTTTGGAGTGTATATGCTTGTTTAATGGCACACAATTGTTTTGATAATTAGACCTTCTTGTCTAGAATGTTAAATTAAAACATGCATTTAGAAAATTGTGGTGTTTAGGTTGCACAGGTGTGTGCTTATGTCCTGGGAGTCCCTGTGGAGGATGTCAGTGTTAAACCTACAATTTCCCTGACGGCTCCTAACACAAGTCCAACTGGAGGGAGTGCCGGCAGTGAGTGTGCTGCCTATGTAAGTAAACAACAATGACATGTAGAATGAGTTCTATGAGCCTTATTAATAGTTATGAGTAACTTATTCTTGCTTTTATTTGGTTGATAAATAATATATATTACAGAAATAAATTCATTAAAATGAATCATTATATTTATTAAAATATATATTTATTAAAATGCTATTAAAATATTAATTATTCTAATATAACAAATTTTACAATGCAACTATAAATTTATAACTTTTTAATATCATAATACTACATAACTATCATTTTCAATAGAACTGCACATGATTGAGACGGACAGTATTTCTCCTGTTTTAATGGCCAATCTTACAAGAGTAATTTTCTTGGTGGTTCCACGTATTAACAAGCTAATTAGTTTATTGAATGGACATTCTAACATGAAATTGTACTAAAAATCATTGGAACATATTGGAGTTCATAGTGTAATCAGTAAAACTATCTACTGAAAATAATATTACTGTACAGTACTTAAAATGGGATAAGCCCAAAACTGTCTTTTAGTTTTATAGTCGCCTGCGGATAATCCGTCTATGCACTCTATGCACTTAATTGCCTATTCCATTCCCATTGTCACTCGAGATATATTTACTGGTAATAACTGAACTGAGGAGTCGGTGGTAGTCGTAACAGTGTACCACACAGTGTGAACAGTATTGACTGGAGTTGTGCTAGCGATCCGACTGTTCTAGGGATGTGCTAAATAAGCTTAAGCAGCTTATTAAAGTAAGCAGCTCAGCTACTAAACAGTTGAGTGAGAATACCTGCTTTTCGGCAGCAGTTATCCTCGTCCAACAGTTACAGAAAACAGGTTGGTCAACAGCAGTGAACAGTAAGCGCTTTTCTATATTAGTTGCTGTCTGCAGCTCTCTTGCACTGTTTTGATGCACTATCATTATGCACGATTTACTTTGAATTAAATTTTCTAATAATGTAAAGGTATACACAACATTTACTAACCCATCTCCAAGAAATTCTATAGCCTTGTCTTTATATATTTGGTGTAACTGTTTGTATGTATGTGTAACTATTCTATTTGATCTTAAAATTTAACTAAAAGCAAGTTTAAAGCTGTCTAAGCAATTTTCAGTCAACAACGGTATACAGAAACAACGTGCCAATATGTGTGCTGTAGCTCAGCTAAACTGCTTTTAATAGGCAGCTTAATTAAGCAACTTAGTGATGCCAACTGCTTTCATCTAAGCTGCTTCTTTCAAACAGCAGTTTGGCACATCTCTAGACTGTTCCAAAAATTGTGGTATGTACACACTTCTGCGATAGTCTGTAGTGTGCATCTGCCCTTACTCGCTACCTCCCACAAATTTAGCCACTGCTGAGTTGTAATCCTTAAATGAATTGCTTGAGTTGTACGGGTGTTTTATTCTAACAAGTCCATCGTCGTCATTAAGACCATCGGGAGTTGCTGCTAACCAAGGGTGCTCTTGCTCTTCACTTATGACCAGTTCGCTGAGTTTTATTTTTCTGACCAACTGTTCTTCGAGGTCTCTATGTGCCTTGAGTTTTGAATGATATTGTAGACTAATATATGACTGATTTAAAAATCATAAAAATACGCCATTCTTACTGCACAAGTTATGTTTTTTTAATTCTCACCAAGATTGTCTTTTTTAATGTTTAAAACTAAATACAGTATAAAGACTAGAGTACAGTAATATATTAAAATCTGACCTTACATTAGAATTAAAAACTATTTCAACTTGTTGAAGATTAAGGCTGGTGATATCACTCTTATATTTTAGAATAAGATATAAGAGTGATTCTATTTAGTATTGAGGGCGTTTTGAGAGATTGTAAAGCTTATTGCCTTTTCGGAGGACCACCTAACATTCACGTTAGGAGAGGAAACACTACAAAAGACGTTACCACGAACGATCACAGGGAGATGCGTTTTATAAGTAGAAAGTAATGAAAAGGAACCAACTGTACCTTTTAGAGGAGATAGTACATATCTTGGAGCGAAGAACTGAGAAGATGAGAGTTGAGATGACCGTAGAGATGGATCCACCAGGCCTGGGGTGTCGATGTTGTCCCGTGGTCAATTTGGAGCACAATATATCACTGAATAGAGTTTGCCTTAAATTAAATGCGGAGTAGATTGAGAGTAAAGAGATTGAGAGACGAAAAAAACACGATCACTGACTAATGAAACCAAAATTGTACACTATAAGAGAGGTCACGGCAATCGCGACGCCGAGCGAACCGTTCTGCATAGCATCATGAGTTCATCTGGGGTTTAATTTTAGGTATACGGGTGAAGCGTGTTGACGGGGTTCACAACACCGGTTACAAGGGTTACACAATGTCACCTGATATTTGACTTTTGGCAAGTGCATGTGCATAGAGGCCAGTAATATTATTTAAATTGCAATACAGTAACAGGTGAATATATTATGAGTATGTGATTAACAATTTATGCTTAAGAGATTATAAATACAAATAAGAGGAACAAACTATTAAATTACTTAATTATGAATTACAATTAACTATATGTACAATATCTAATACTAAGTACGGAACATACCGGCCGCCTTGAAGTACTACTTCAACGAGAATGAATCACATAATCAATGTCCTTTGAGTTGGGCGGCAGGCCGATAAAATGTAGGTCTTCTAATTGATAGGTAATGGGAAGACCTTGGCTGCAGGACGTGTTAAGGTTCCCTGAGCTGTCTTCAGTTGGACGACACGAACCATGCCGTCTGAGCCAGAATGGACCGCAGTGATGCGAGCTAGCGGCCATGTGAGTGGTGGAGTGGAGTTGTGGACGAACACCAGATTATCGGCCTTGAGGTTGTCTTGTGGAGCAGTCCACTTTGAGCGTTGTTGAAAAGTGTGCAGGTACTCTAGTTGCCATCTATGCCAAATTCGTTGATGGAAGGCTTGGATGAGCTGCCAGTGATGGAGACGATTAGAGGGCACTTCTCGCAGATTAGGTTCTGGAAGCGCTGCAAGTGGAGCACCGATGAGGAAGTGTCCAGGAGTTAGAGCTGAGAGTTCTGCGGGGTCCGTAGATAGGGCCGTCAGAGGACGATAATTTAACATCGCTTCAACTTGCGTGGTAAGTGTGATAAATTGAGACAAAGTGAGTATAGATTCTCCCATAACTCTTCTTAAATCGGGTTTGGCGCTCTTTACTGCGCTTTCCCATACAGCACCTTGATGTGGTGCAGCGGGTGGATTGAAATGAAAGTTGATGCCACGTGGAGAAGTATAATGAGCTATTTTTTCT
The DNA here is from genome assembly GCA_035578905.1 of Stictocephala bisonia. Taxonomy (NCBI): domain Eukaryota; kingdom Metazoa; phylum Arthropoda; class Insecta; order Hemiptera; family Membracidae; genus Stictocephala; species Stictocephala bisonia. The sequence goes on along the minus strand of JAQJVL010000462.1, from coordinate 139,689 downwards.
TGAGCTTCATAAGATCTGATGGAGTCATAAGTTAATTTTCGTAAAATTGTATTAGTACCCACAAAATTAGTTCCACAATCGGAAAATATGTCTGAGCAAAGCCCACGACGGGACACAAAGCGAGTTAGAGCGGCTATAAAGCCTTCTGTTGTGAGGTCAGTGACTACTTCAAAATGTATTGCTTTTGTAGTCATACAGATAAATATACATAGATACACCTTGATTTGTCGCAAAGCTCGTAAGTTGTGAACTCTTACATTGAATGGTCCTGCATAATCTATGCCAGTGGACAAAAAGGGACGGGACGGAGTTACTCTGGAGATTGGAAGATCTCCCATGAGTGGTGTCTTGTTTCGAGGCTTATTCTTAAAACAAGTTATGCATTTAAATATGCGAGTTCGTATGATGCTTCTTGCGGACAATATCCAAACTTGCCGAGCTAACAAAACCTGAGTCAATTGGGGTCCAGAGTGTAAATGTATTTTGTGAATGTAGTCTATAAAGAGATCTACTACTGGATCCTTTTTAGGTAGTATTACCGGATGACACGCATCTTGAGGTAAGTAGCTGTGAGATAAGCGACCTCCTACACGGATAAGACCGTCAGGATCTAAAAAAGGAGTCAATTTTCTTAACTTTGATGAGCAAATCTTTCCTTGATTTAGAAGTTTAATGTCATCAGAGAAAGTATTAATTTGAACGAGTTTGCAAATTTTGAGTTCTTGAGCAGAAATAGCACCAAAATGTTTGTCTTTTGAACGACAATTATATATAAATCGTTGTATATAAGCCATCACGTTGTTGATTTTGTCCCAGGAGGAAAATCTTTTTAACAGATTCCATTCTTCAGGGCTTGTAGACGTGAGTACAGTGAGAGGTGTATTTTTAACTTCTTGAGAGAGATCTAAATTAACAGGAGTGAATCGGGGTTAGGCCACTGTGAATTAGAAAGATTTAACCATTCGAGGCCATACCACCAGAGAGGATGATTTACAAGTTGTGAGGCCAGAATACCTCGAGAAGCGCAATCAGCAGGGTTTTCTGTGCCCTTAATGTGACACCATTTTTCAGAGGGTATTAATTCTTGGATTTGTGCTACCCGATTTGCTACATACGTCTTTAGACGGTATGAGGGGGGGGGGTTTGTATCCATGTTAGCACTACTGATGAGTCACACCATAGATATGTGTAGTCAATAGTCAGATGTCTAAATTGATCTATACAAAAGTCATTAGTTGGGCTAAGAGGTGTGTGGCACAGAGTTCAAGCCACGGCAATGTAACCTTCTTCAATGGGGCAACCCTAGTCTTAGAAATAATTTGTGTAGTTGTGATGCTACCATTGTTGTGTTCACATCTAAAATAAACAACTGCGGCATAGCCAGCTTCAGATGCGTCTGAAAACCCGTGCAATTCAATGTGGGTTGACATGTTGAGTTGGAAGGTTCGAGGAATGTGAATACTAAAGAGATTTTTATGAATGTCTGAAAAAGGTTTTGCCACTTGTGCTTGAGTTCAAAGGGGAGAGGTTCATCCCAATCAAAACCTCTGCTCCAAAGTAGCTGCATGAAACATTTTGCTAGCATGACTAGGGGAGCTAAAAAGCCACAGGGGTCATATAGTTTAGCAATTAGACTTAGTATAGTCCGTTTAGTCACAACATCTTGGGAGTATTTGAAATTATAGCAGAATGCATCTTCATCAGGTGACCAATGAAGTCCTAAAATAGATAGTTGGGGTTGTTGAGAATCTTTCAGAAATCCAGGAGGTTCCAAATGATCCGTCGGAAGGTTCTGTAGGAACTGACTTGAATTTGACGCGGAGTTCAAAGCCACCTCGAGCAAGTAGCTGGATGAGCTCATCTTGAAGTTGAAGCGCAGATTCGAAGGTTTCAGCACCAGTAACGATGTCATCAACGTAAGTGTGGTGTCGGAGAGCGTGAGATGCTTGAGGAAACGAAGCTCCTTCGTCTTCAGCCAACTGAGAGAGAGTTTTGATGGCTAGATAGGGAGAATTGTTCATCCCGTACGTCACCGTAGTGAGTTTATAATCTGAAATATCTTGAGAGGGATCGTTACGCCATAAAATTAGCTGAAATCGCTGATCATCAGGATGAATTTGAATTTGTCGATACACCTGTTTGATGTCACATGAGAACACAATAGGGTGAGACCTAAAGTTAAGAATGATGTCACAAATGTCTGTTTGCAGTTTGCGACCGGTTAATAGAACATCATTGAGAGATACACCGTTGCTAGTTTTACTGCTAGCATCAAATACCGTACGTAGTTTGGTGGTGCTGCTACTTTCTTTTAGCACACCATGATGGGCAGAAAATAGTGCTTAGAGTTAAGATTTAAATCCTCAGCTTTGACCAGATGGCCTTGAGATTCATAATCAGACATAAAGTCTTTGTACAATGTGTGAAATTCAGGGTGAGATTTGAACTTTTGTTCAAGTGATAAGAACCGTCGTTCAGCAATTGATTCAGACGTTCCGAGTTGAACACTTTCATTTTTGAAGGGGAGTCTGACAACATAACGTCCATTAGGAGTGCGAGAGTGAGTGTTTTTAAAGTGTGTATCACATAGATCTTATTGAAGGTTTTATATTATTATGCCTTTTCACTCTCCGCCCTCACAGCGATTGAAACTTCGCTGTTTGTAGGTGGGTCGTTGAACAACCACGACCGTAACACTACTGCTCCAGTATGTTATAATCAAATTTAGATAAAAGATGAGGATAAATTATAATTATAAAGTCTTGTTCATAATTTAGAAATAGGGCGCACCGAATTGGTGTTTGTGAAAACGGATATTAGCAGAGTTTGCTTCCGTGCCCAACTAGTTTTTCCTCATAGGATTCCTTATTTATTGTTGTCATGTAGTGACTTCGTGCTTATCTACATCTGAAGAGACTAGAATGAAGTCGAAACAACAGTACACACTTCCGCCCTGAAAGATGGGTCGGTCGTATTTCACTTAGCGCAGGCTCAATCAATTTAGAATTTCCAGACCACGCCGTTACAGTAGATCGTCAACACACGAGTCGTAACGTGTGACAGCTCTAATGCTCAGAGAGGTTGGAGTCCGGTTATGGAATTTTAATCAATTGGAGAATTGACACAGGGTAAAACCCTCACCATCCTTTGAAAAATATAAACCTGTAAGAATAGCGCTAGTGATATCCCCTCACCAATTACGCGTATCCGGGTTAGATGATCAGCGAGCACTGCTGATTATAATTGCAGCTATCAACCACGAATTGTGGGAACTTGCTCGATCGCCGGTTAGACAGATGTCAAACACGAATTGTGTAAGAGCCTAACCGTGTAACTGTTTTATAGTGCTTAAAGCACGATGATGACATGTGATCATACTTACATCCAGGATCTCCAATTAATTAAAATTCCATAACCGGACTCCAACCTCTCTGAGCATTAGAGCTGTCACACGTTACGACTCGTGTGTTGACGATCTACTGTAACGGCGTGGTCTGGAAATTCTAAATTGATTGAGCCTGCGCTAAGTGAAATACGACCGACCCATCTTTCAGGGCGGAAGTGTGTACTGTTGTTTCGACTTCATTCTAGTCTCTTCAGATGTAGATAAGCACGAAGTCACTACATGACAACAATAAATAAGGAATCCTATGAGGAAAAACTAGTTGGGCACGGAAGCAAACTCTGCTAATATCCGTTTTCACAAACACCAATTCGGTGCGCCCTATTTCTAAATTATGGACGAGACTTTATATTTATAATTTATCCTCATCTTTTATCTAAATTTGATTATAACATACTGGAGCAGTAGTGTTACGGTCGTGGTTGTTCAACGACCCACCTACAAACAGCGAAGTTTCAATCGCTGTGAGGGCGGAGAGTGAAAAGGCATAATAATATAAAACCTTCAATAATTAACAGCCTCTCCAAATAACATCTAATACCATAGTCACGTAGATCTTCTTCTGCGGTCTTACGGTTATGGAGAGGGGGCTCTTCCTGTTGCCAAAAACGTTGAAGAGCAGAGTGTAGGGTATTGTTATCAGTAGACAAAAGAGATACAGCAAAGTTTGATACAGCTTGAGAAGGCTGATCACAAGGTGCTTGTCCCATTAAGACAAAGCTAAAATGAGTGCCTATGACATGAGGCATATGAGGGCCCAAAGAGTAGTTCTCTTGGGTTAAGAGCTTAGGCAACAAGGAACCGCCTAATAAGACATCGATTCCACCTGGGAGATGGAAGGTCGGATCAGCGAGTATATATGGTTGGACACGTTTCATTACTTCTGGAGAGAGTGTAGTGCGAGGCAGATTGACAGATATTTTGTCCAAAATATGGAATGTGTGTTTTGAAGCCATGAGTTGACCTGAGAGAGTTTCTACGTTGAGTGGTAACATTCCTTTAGTGGAAGTAGAGAGCTGAGACAAACCAGCTATTTTAAACTTTGATGCGAATCGGCGAGTGCCTAAGAGATTAGCTGCACGTTCAGTAATGAAGTCGCACATACTGCCAGAGTCCAACAGTGCACGTAGAACATGGGAGTGTCCATTTGGAGTAGTTAATTTAACCAATGTGGTTCCAAGAAGAACAGTAGTGTGAGAGTATTCAGAGTGTTGTGACTTAAGACCCTTTAAGTATGTGAGAGTATCCGTTTCCGGGAGAGTTGAAGAATGTGCGGACATCATTTGTGGTTCACTAGATTTGGTTTTAGGAATGTGACCTTCAATAGGTCGTTTGTGGTCGTGCTTTACAGTATAAGTCTTGTCATTACGAGACCTGTTATAGTCATTCTGCAAGGAATGTTGAGAAAAATGCAATAGGCTATGATGACGTTTGTGGCAAGTATTACATGTCATCTGTGATTTACACTGTTTTATATCATGAGAGCCTAGGCAAGACACACAACGATTTTCCTTCTTAGCGAGCTGATAACGCTCTTGAGGGGAGGGATTTCTAAAAGTTGTGCATGAGTATATGTGGTGGTCATGTTCACTACAAGCGAAACATGCGGGATTATTTTTGTGTACAGAGATCAAGGCTACTTGTTTGGAACGTTCGGAGAATGAAACAGTTTTTAAATTGTTGTTCTGAGGTGAACGGCTAACATTAGTTTTATGAGTTGTGTGTAATCCGGCGTCTTCGGCTTGATTACATTCTGTGTTGAGAAACTGGATTATTTCTGACACTTCTGGTAATGAGTGAGTTACAACATTTTCTTGAGAGGAGCGGAAACTTTCAAGTTTCTTGCGTAGGTCAGAATCCGTTTTACGCAAAATTAGAGCTGATAATAGAGAGTTACTTTGAGTTGAGACGTCACAGTTTAGTGCTTTTAGTGCTTCGCTGTGTTCATAAAATACATTTACAAAAGTGCGTAAGCCACGGATTGATGCTGAATTTATTTCCGGTAAATCAATTATTTGGTTAAGATGGAGAGTTGTAAGTCTTCTTGGGTTGTGATATCCATCTCTTAGGAGTTGATAAACAACTAGATAATTAGCAGTTGTGATATTCAAAGACTTAATTAGGCTCAAAGGTTCTCCGGACAATACAGACAACAAATACTGAAATTTGGCTACGTTTGTTACACTTGCATTTCTATGTACACTTGAGTCAAAAAGATTTATAAAACTGACCCATTGTAAAGAGTTGCCGTCAAAGTTCCAATTTTGGCAATCGAACGTGTGACACAATGGAAGAGGATGTAGACCCTGGTTCACTGTGAGCGGAAGGAGTTAAGGGAACTTCCGGTGGAGTAAGTGATTCAATTATGCTTTGAATTTTAATAAAAGTGTCATTAATTTCGTCTTGATCGTCGGATAGTTGGGTGACAGGAGCGTCTTCAGGTGACAAGCTCTCCAGAACTCTATTTAAATTTCCTTCAAAATCAGACCGTTTTTTCTTTATCTCATTAGCATAGCTAGCTAAAGATCGTAAATTAACTTGAGAGAGTGGATGTGGAAGAGCTTCTATAGCCTCAACTGAGGAGAGAATTTTAGCATATCTTGCTTTTATCAATTGAGTTGATCTTTCATATGTGGCGAACTTAATTGTACCTGGAGCCATTATAATTTAAAATAGTACTTAATTAGCATAAATAATCACTTAGAGATTGAGATACTTGAACAAAAATTAAGTGAGGTGAGATTGTCAATTGACAGTTAGCTACTTTGAGAGACAATATTATAAAAACAATGTTATGAGCTATTCAATAGAAGTATCAAAGAGACACTAAAATTATTTAATTAAATGAGTTAATATCCTTTGTCAGTGAAACATTCAACTATCTCGTCGAGCAAGTAAGTTCAGCAACATTATAGTTTAGAGACAACAAATGAATGTAGGTACAAACATAAAAGTTACAAAATAAATGAATAATAATCAGTTGATTACAAGAAATATCAATCCAGTATTCAATAGTGATTAGTGTCAATGACACAATTGCAGCAATAGCCTAATTCATAAAATCAAATGAGACCTCTAATTCAATAACATACAAATCAGTTAATTATCATTCAAAGAGATGTTATTAATTAATTAGTAACTATGAAATACAAATAATTAATTGAAAATTTGTTGTCAAATAGTTAGTTGACTTTACTATGAATCAATAATCATACATGTACAAGATAAAAACAATATTGAAATATTTTCAACTACGAGATAAATAAATAAAATCTTAAACTAAATAGAACAATGTTCAATTATATTTACAATGTACTAAAGTAAACAATGAATTAAAGTGTTGAGTATTTTTGTTTACTTTATGATGACAGTTATGTTTGACAGTTTCGTCTGCTACTTTTTTCAATTGACAGCTGATTGAGTACAAATGTGACTGCAATATGGGGTGGTTTGAAACCGGTTATGACGTAGCAAGTGTGCAAGAGTGGTACGATAACCTTATTTCCGGAATGCACTTCTAAGCACGTGGTTTCAAACAAAACATAACCACATTGTATCCACAAAAATCTGTTTTCACACAAATTTAAATATCTTCAGAGTCACAAACTATTCCCTTTGAACAAAGTTAAATGAGATAAACAATACATAACAGTTATAACGCACATGAATGATTGAAAATGATCGCACGTGGTATTCCTTTGTTTCACTAAAGTTACTGTTTAACCATAGCACTAATAAAATATCCAGCCTGGAGGACCAATATTTAGTATTGAGGGCGTTTTGAGAGATTGTAAAGCTTATTGCCTTTTCGGAGGACCACCTAACATTCACGTTAGGAGAGGAAACACTACAAAAGACGTTACCACGAACGATCACAGGGAGATGCGTTTTATAAGTAGAAAGTAATGAAAAGGAACCAACTGTACCTTTTAGAGGAGATAGTACATATCTTGGAGCGAAGAACTGAGAAGATGAGAGTTGAGATGACCGTAGAGATGGATCCACCAGGCCTGGGGTGTCGATGTTGTCCCGTGGTCAATTTGGAGCACAATATATCACTGAATAGAGTTTGCCTTGAATTAAATGCGGAGTAGATTGAGAGTAAAGAGATTGAGAGACGAGAAAAACACAATCACTGACTAATGAAACCAAAATTGTACACTATAAGAGAGGTCACGGCAATCACGACGCCGAGTGAACCGTTCTGCATAGCATCATGAGTTCAACTGGGGTTTAATTTTAGGTATACGGGTGAAGCGTGTTGACGGGGTTCACAACACCAGTTACAAGGGTTACACAATGTCACCTGATATTTGACTTTTGGCAAGTGCATGTGCATAGAGGCCAGTAATATTATTTAAATTGCAATACAGTAACAGGTGAATATATTATGAGTATGTGATTAACAATTTATGCTTAAGAGATTATAAATACAAATAAGAGGAACAAACTATTAAATTACTTAATTATAAATTACAATTAACTATATAAGTACAATATCTAATACTAAGAACGGAACAGATTCAATGTAAAGCGTATTTTTTAACAAAACTAAAAATCGTGTAATGTGAAAACCGAATATAAAATAATAAGTTCAACTCTTCTAGATCCTGTTTCTTGCATAAATGGCACATCATACAGGAGTGCCCCTTACCTGGCTGAGGGGTTGTCATAAATAATTTTCGCTAGGGGTGTGACCAATGACTACAATTGGTGCGACTCAGGAGCGTCTCCCCCCCCCTTTCCGGAGGCGCACCTAAAACTACCTGTCCTCGGCACTCTCCCTCCTTCCTACCTGCTACAGAGCTCAGCTCGTGGGGCCTCCTAAATACCTACCAATGTAATATCACAACGGCTAGTATGATACTGACTTTATTAGGTGCACTGCATATTTTGTAGGAGTAAGTGTAACATTGATTCTTAAGGGGTTATCCTAAAAGACCAATCAAAACTATTAATGTACTGTGATAAGTATACTTAATAATGTTTAATTTTATTTGAATTAATAAGTGGTTAAACTATTGCAGACTTGTTTTAAAACAAGTTTGTAATCATACAGATAAAATACATCCAAGCTTGTTTATGCACACTATCTACCTTGGTCTTCGGATGTAGTCATCACGTTTAACACATCAACTCCCGAAGACTAAGAAAATGATGTATTTATAGTCATCTCTTTAAAAAAATTATAAACTTGATCTAATTTGGTTTTACGTAAAAGGAACACGTAGACACTCTTCCTTTGCTCATGACTTGCCTCTTTAACCCATGAGTATTAACTATGAAATATTAACCATAGCTTAAACAAATTCGTAAAAGCCAAGTAGTGATTTAAAAACAAATTAAATTCATTTTATTACTCGGCAAGTTGTTTCAAAAAAATTGAAGAGTTACAAAAAATGTCAATAACTACAAGTAGGTTTGTAAATAACGAATAAGTATTTCTTAGTTTTAACACTTAATAATTTGTATAACATTCTAAAATAATAAATATACATTTAAATTTAAACTAAATAATTTGGGTTACACTCACTAATATTTAAAACTTAGATATAAAAAAAATACGTAAACTCAAACAAAAAAATACTATTTACATTCATTCTGTAGGCTACAATATTGTAAAACAACAAAATATGGAAATTCAAACAAAAACTGCTATTTACATTCATTCTGTAGGATACAGTATTCTAAAACAAACAAAATATAAAATAAAATAAAAACTTACAAACCTCCTTTTAGCTACCTACTGAAATCTAGCAGTTTCTCCTACTTTTGATAAAAAGTCATTTATACTAACTTCCCGAGCTAAATATCGTTCACACAACTGCTTTAGTCGTCGCTGTAGCTGTTCAGTGTTTTTGTTTGATGTTTTTAGTTGAGTTTGTTGCAGATCGTCTATTCTCTCCAGTGCGTCATTTCGGTGTACGGCCCCGATAACCGTCCACGTAGATGGGTTTTGGTGGCCTACTAAGTTCTTAAATCGGTTATTCTACGCCTTACACATATTGTTTGTTCTGTTTGAGTCGGAAAGAGTCGCTTCATGCACATTCCAGAGTGATGGTGGAAACACGGCCGGTCTAGGGGTTTCTCCTGCTGTACCGCTCATATAGTAGACGGGTTTCTGATACTTAGAAAATAGTTGTACCTCCCCCTGGTTTTACTCGCCCTGGTACCGTTGACCAAGTTGGACTTTGCGCAGCGCGACCTGTCTTAATTATTTTAATTAAAGTATGTATTGCTAAATTAATTATTTAAGGGTGAAGTATGCATTGCTGAAGGAGTGCGTCACATTGAACAGCATTTATAATACATTTATACAACTGTTGTTTGAAAGTTATTTATTAGCATTGGATTGTTCATGATATGTAGATAATATTTGGATATTTCCAATGCTTTGAGTGTTTAAAAAACAAATACTCAAAGCATAGAACACCTCCAAATATTACCGACATATCATGAACATTTATACAACTTGTGTTTCATGTAAAATTAATGTCGTTTTTAACAAAAGAGCTATATTTTTGGGAACCCTAAACTTAAACAAGCTGCTTCACATAAAAACAGCTGATGTTTAAAATAGCTAAAAACAGCTGTTTATAATGACTATGAAGTTATACATTTGTTAAGTAAACTGTATACAAATGAAAACCCCTAAACAAGCATACATGAAAAAGTGCTGTGCTCTTTTATTTTCAAACCTATTTTTAAAATTGAGGTATCTTTGGATTTTTTATTTAATTTAAAAAATTAAAGTAGTGTAAAACTTTTTCAATACAAATAATGGTTTTATAGTTATTTAACATTTCTTATGGCTGCTATTTTGAAAACTGATAGATATAACTTTGTTACTTTTTTATTTTAGACTACCCCTAACTAGGTTAGCAAATATGTCAAGTTTCAAATCATTAGCTCAAACAATGTTTGAGATATATTTTTTAAAATAAAAAACACATACAGACAAAGAGACACTTAAGAAGGCAACATGTGTATAGGAACTTTTTGCTTATTTTTATGTCTACTATCATATCCTAAGGTTGTAGTAGCCTCTCGCGAAACACCCTTTTTATTTTTAATGATAATTTAAGAAAATTACGAAAACATGGAAAAGTATTTAAAAAATCGTGTGGACAACAATTTTTGCTATATTACAAATTAACATTTTACAACTAAGCTAAAAGAAATGGCTGAGAATGTCGGTACTGACATCAAAACCATAGTATTTTGATTAAATTTAGGATATTTTTTATTAATAAATACCAAAACACACTCTCCACAAAAATCTGTAAGATGTCCTTGGTGGTGTGTATCCTGTTTAGAAGGAGGGGTATTTTTTTCTTAGTAATACTAACGTTGTCCCTAAGGGAGTTCCATATTTTACGCGGAATACCTAATGGTGCATTCTATGCGGTAAGACAAGAGGGTGGAAAGGGTAGAAAGTTCCATGAATTCATCACATCACATCCTGCCGGCCATGATATCATCCGGCTGTGGTTTAAATCTAGTTTACAACAAAGATATTGCTTATCTTAAAACATATCGTTTTTCCTTGTGAAAAACTTTTACTTAATGTTTAGTTACTTTATTTAAGAAGAAATTATTACTTTTAATATACTGAGATCTATGCTAAAACCTTTATTATGTACGTAAGCCTAAAACTTAGATTTATTAGTTACCATAATTGTATTGTATAGTTGTTTATATTGTGTTTACTGTTTTATGAGACATAATAGATACTAACAACTTTAATAACATGTACTATACTATAAATTATCAGAATTTTCAAATAAATGTGTTATTTGCTTGAGGAAATTCGCCCACAAAGTAGTCATCATTGGACAAAAATCAAATGAAATAAATTAGTTTCCAAAATATAATAATATAACTGTTATAAGATATGGTGTAACTTATTTAAAAATTAAAATTGAGCTTCACATTTGAAAGAAGATAAATAACTAATTCATCAGTTTTATCTAATTAAATCAAGAATTTATTGTGCAGATGTAAAAATGTTCTGAGACTGGAAGACAATATAAGATATTTTATAGTTTTATTTTATTTTGACGCTATGCATATTGAATTATCACTCGCTAATAAACGTCTTTTGATAATTTACGCTATCTAAAGACTTCAAATATTTTAAATATTTGTTTGTCAACTACTTGTTGGTTGGTATGAAAATAATGTATTGGATGTGTCTCAATGATGACTGAATACTATTTAAATTAATTTTATAACTACAATAGGCCTATATGTTAAAGGTATTTCGTTTCATTACAAATCTGAAAACATATACCACAAACAGATTTTCTATCAACTTACTACTCAGTTTAAATGATTTCAATTATTTAATGGCTATTGTTCAAATGATTACATTATTGACGGTTCAACCTGCTTAGTCTTGATTTAATAGAAAGGACTATGAAAAATAGTTACTTAGGAATTCGTCAAACGGCAACCAATCCAAGATTATAAATCTTATACAATACACCTTTTCTATGACTAGAAGCATGTCAATGAATCGGACTATAACAACTTATTTTAATATAGCTTATATTTACAATTTCAATACCTGAAGGCTTTTTTATTTCTAAAGTAATTTGAAGTTTAAAATTTGCTAACAAACCCGGGAATCGAACCCGGATCATATGTAAATACTGTAACATGTATGCTTATTTTAATAAACATATGTATCGCCTACAGTTAGATTGCTCTCAAGTTAAACACAATCTCACCATAGATATCAAGACCCCTTAGTTTTTGAACCCTTGTCAAACCCTTGTCACATTGGACCCGCGAGGGTACGACAGTGGAGCGCCTCAAGGTCAGGCGCTCCACTGTTGCAGTTGTGCTATTTCTTGGCTGACAGTTTTATTAGTTTTTGCCAGGCGCTCCACTGTCGCTCGCCCGCACAACATATGGGCAGTTATTTTGCAAAATTGCAAATTTCCGGTGCAATTACGGGCGGGTGGGTGATCTCACACTCCGCCGATTTCGTACGGCCGTAAGCGAGCGACATATTGCCCGCATCGTCCTAAATGGGTTAAAAAAGAGTATGTTTATGTATATGGAAACTAATTTACTGCATTGTGGTGTATAGTGAAATTAATAGAATTGATGTTGTATAAATAATGTAGTTTGATTATATAAAGCAAATAACAGAGTGTGACAGCATAAAGTAATCAGAAGTTTACTTGAGAAAGGTAATGAACATGTCCTATTGTCTGTATTCCAGGAGGTTTGACATGATATTACATTATGGTATATTAATGCAAAAATACCGAATTACTATCTGTGTTGAAATGGACGAGCTGTCTAAAGCCAGATACAAATTCAAGGATAGCCAGTTTGTACCCAGCTCCAGCTAGAAATTTAAATAGGTGTACAGGACATTAAAATAACTCAAAATATAAAAACGGACATTAGAATAACTGGACATATGAGGACACATGCAAAGAACATGAAAATTAATGTATAGACAGGAAAGTGTAAAAATAATTCTTGCTCCGAATAGTTAATATTGATATCATAAACTGTTTAAAACAGTAATAAACAAATATTTTCAATAAATTCAGCAAGAATAGCTTAGAAAGACTTCAAAAATAATAAATGACCGGTAATATTCACTTATAAAATTAAAGTGATAGACTATAAAACCTATAAAACTGTACTGAATATTATTCTTTTAAGTAACAACAAGCATAATGTTTGTTTTAGGCTACAAAGAAAGCTTGTGAAGAAATCCAGAGGAGACTTGAACCCATCAGGAAAGCAAATCCCAGTGCTTCTTGGAAGGAGATTGTTGCTAAAGCCATTGCGTCTCACATCAACTTGAATTCTACGTATATGTAAGTAATTAGCATAAATGGATGTTACTGATAGGCACATGTGGCAGGATCCAACATCAGGGGAACGGTATGGACCAACGAATCCAATACTTACAAAAATGACATTTAATGGTTTCCTAACTTGGCAAAAAAATGAAACATACTGGACATATGTTTCCATATACATCAAATTATAACTACCAGATATATTAGTCTTTTTTTATATATTACTAATAGATAATAAAAGATAATAAAATCTATTTTATATCTATTAACAGATATATTAGTTAATGATCTGTGTGCAGACGAAGAACATTTGTTTGTATCTAAAGCGTCAGTTAATTAGCTTTTTAATAAAATTAAAATAGATGTTGGAAGTAAAGGCACATAAATGAGGAGGGGTGATTAACCAAAAAAGAAAATAGCATTGATAATGAATAGAGATATTACAGCTAGAGAAGCTGCTGGTGTAGCCTAGCCTAGTATGAACGATTTCATTTCAACTAAAACAAACATGATTATAAAGTGCAACAATGTTTTTGCAGTTACGCTAAGAGACATTGTTCAGACCCTTTGTCCTGATGAGCCACGGTAGTGATTGTTTGTGAAAGCTTCCATAAAACCCGCTGGTGTAGTCTAGCCTAGTATGAACGATTTCATTTCAACTAAAACAAACGTGATTATAAATTGCAACAATGTTTTTGCAGTTACGCTAAGAGACATTGTTCAGACCCTTTGTCCTGATGAGTCACGGTAGTGATTGTTGTGAAAGCTCCCATAAAACCCACTGGTGTAGCCTAGCCTAGTATGAACGATTTCATTTCAACTAAAACAAACATGATTATAATGTTCAACAATGTTTTTGCAGTTACGCTAAGAGACATTGTTCAGACACTTTGTCCTGATGAGTCACGGTAGTGTTTGTGAAAGCTCCCATAAAACCCACTGGTGGCGACCAAAATTTAGTTTAACATTTTGGAAACGCCTCTTCAAAATTAAGATTCTGTTGGATGTGCTTAAGATTGTTCTTGTAAATGCCTTCATGCTTGAAAAGTGCATAAATGACCTTTTCTAACTTGAAACCGTCTCCACCATTAATTACCTCTCTCCAAGTAAGGGATTTAATAGATTCTTAGGGACCCTAATTTCGACATGTGATTTAGGAAACATTTATTTTGTTAGTTTTTAACGTTGCTCTGAAAGAGTATGTGAAAAGTCTATGCTTATTAATTAGGAATAAACTGTATTTTTGGATTTGTTTAACTTAACCTTTAGTGCCCAACGTTTCGTATTAACAATACAAATATCTGCCTATTTATCTCCTGAACGATCGTTTATAACCACAAAAGCTCGTTGTTCCAGTAATGCAACGCTATCTTAGTTCTCGAATCAGCCACTAGATTGGATCTCAGTCCTCCATATTGCCAAAATAAACATTTGTGTGTGAACCGGTGCATATGTTTGGGGTTAGTTCGTGTTTGTTGAATTTCAAGTGCTGTTTTCTTTAGTAGTTTGTTATTTTGTGAAGTTGATAAAAATAGCTTTTAGTTGTTAATCACAGTAGTTTTTAAATAAATATTATGGTGGTTGAAACTAACTTCAATCGACTTACGAGCAAAAATATTCATGTTGCAAAAATGCAACATTGGATGCCTATAACATATAAATTTAACAGCCCATATCTTGGTGGTATTTAAGATTTAAATTTCCAAATCCATTAAAACTTTAAATTTACTGCAGTTTTTGTTTTTTAATTTAATATCTTTTTAGTACAGTTATGGACATTATGGGTGATCAATATTTGGATAATTGGGACATTGAACAGGACACAACAGCCCACTGTTGCAATTTTGCAACAATGGAATTTTCTTGTTTTAACCTGATGTACTCATATGCGCCCACTGTTGCATTTTTGCAAAACATTTTTTTTCTTGTAACCCTAGGAGGTAAATCATAAAAAAAAAATTATTTTGCTGTTTTAAAGTCTTTTAAACATAAAAATAATAACAAAATTGTTTTTTCTAGTTCATCATAATTTGGGTTTTAAAGGGTTAACAAAAATTCCAACAACTCAGCAAATTTTGTAGAATACAACAATTATTGTTGTGTTTCATCAGTTATTGATAATAATAATAATAAATGTTTTATTGCATATTTTTACATTTGTATAATGCATCGCAATCGTCACTTCTATGAAATATTTGAGCTAAGCTAAAATTATTCATCCACGCTTACATCCAGATCCACATTCATACGTACATGATAATATTGATTGTAAGAAACTTTAAAAACAACCACTGTGATGAGTTAGTAGATATGATCTGCTGGTAATTCATCATCCCAGTGGTGAGTTTATTAGCCCCAGTGGTGAACCGAAAGCCAGTTCGAATTTCTTCGCAACCTCCAGTTTTGGTTACTCCCACCAAGTCAAGGGACTAAAATTCAGAGCTATAATAGATCGAAACATCCAATATGCGGCTTTATTCAATAAAATTAAGTTTGTATTTTAATTGTATAAAATTAATTGTCGTAGTGGTAATCGACTCTTTAGTACGTTAGTCAGTGTCCATAATTACTATATCATAATGACATAATTAGTAAATAACAAAATATCAATATATATATATATATATATATATATATATATATATATATATATATATATATATATATATATATATATATATATATATAAAGACAACAGTTTGTTGTAATGAATGATTGTAAATGGAGATAGTGCAGACGTTACCAGTGCAAGTTAGCTGGGTGGGCGTTGAACAGATTGCAGAAATACTGCTGTTGCAGGGTTGATCAGGGCCGCCGGCCACGAGTCTGCGTTCCAAACCCAATCAAAAATATGAGTAAAAAACCACTATTAAAACCCATATATACACCAATACCCCACCCACACTCCCTGACACGTACAGTGGTATTGACCCACCCACCCTCCCTGACACGTACAGTAGTATTGACCCACCCACCCTCCCTGACACGTAAAGTGGTATTGACCCACCCACCCTCCCTGACACGCACAGTGTTATTGACCCACCCACCCTCCCTGACACGTACATTAGTATTGACCCACCCACCCTCCCTGACACGTACAGTAGTATTGACCCACCCACCCTCCCTGACACGTAAAGTGGTATTGACCCACCCACCCTCCCTGACACGTACAGTAGTATTGACCCACCATCCTCCCTGACACGTACAATAGTATTGACCCACCCACCCTCCCTGACACGTACAGTAGTACTGACCCACCCACCCTCCCTGACAAGTAAAGTGGTATTGAATGTAATACGTTTACACATACATACACGGACAGTGGTACTGATGTGTATGTACCTAACCTAACCTAACCTAACCCACCCCTACACCGACAATGGTATTGACCCACCCACCTACCCATACACGTACAATAGTATTGACTGCGTGAGACTCCGGGTCCAGCCGTCACAGGAACGGGGACTGGACGCTGCCATGTAGAGATGGGAAATCCAGCTATATTCCGGTAATAGGCTGCAACGTTCCACAGAGCTTCGGTAATAGGCTGATTTATCGTATTATTTTTGTCACCCTATTACCGCTTGACCGGATCGTTCCAGTCAGGCAATCTACTTGACACTACTACTGTATAACATTGATTCTTTCGCTCTCGATCTACAGGTAAATCATCTTGTGAAAAATCGTTCCGATGTGTGCGCAGTGGACGACGTCGCCAATGCGCATGCGCTGGCACGTGACAGCTCAGTCATCCCCTGCAGTTTCTCGTAAAGTTCGCTAGCTGACAGAGTACTACGCGCGGTTCTAAAAACATTAGCTTTAACGTTTAGTGTCCCGAAATTTATTTTAGTTTTAATTTTCAGTTTTGTAAATAAGTGTTTAGTGTCGTAATCGTTTAGTGTATAGTGTATATAGTTTCTGGAGCATAATGAATGTGCAGCCGGGTAGTAGTACTAGTAAATCAAATAAAAAAAGACCTGCTATTCATAGTCATACGCGAAGTATTATTTACAATGTTTATAGTTATTTAAAGAAGAAAAATGAAGATTTATCGGAGAAGAAGTTGCTCTCAGAAATGGCAGAAGCATGTGGAATATCCCATAGTTCTGCATATAAAATCGTCAAGGAAGCTGCCCAGTCACCCGGACAAGAAAAGAAGTTCGTAACGCCAAGGAAAACAGACCTAAGAAAAGTCCAATAACGGGTTTGGACAGTTTTGATTGTACATAATACAATCTTTCTGTTGGTTAATTGATGGAAAGTTTTTTTCAACAAAATAATTTACCAAACTTTACCATTATCATTGAATATATACCATATGCGATTATGTTGGGGCAGTCCAATGTGTTGTTCATTTCGTTGAAGGGCTAATTTGCAGCGGAAGGGATTGGAATGTGGACTTTCACCGCTCTTCGACGGCTGGCCACCCCTATTGTTTGGAAGGTTCTTATTCCGCGTCACTGCACCACCATTGACAGCCGGAAATACGCAGCCAGGCTAGTAGCGCGTTGTGTTGTCCACTCTGCTCCTCACCCCCCCCCACCCCAGACACTACTCCCGCCACGCAACCTGCGCGAGGCGATTTTTGTTAAAGTGATTCTACTGTACTACGCGCTATTACATTGTACTCACTATTAGTTTTCTTTACAGGAGTGAATATTAGACAAATCCTGTTAATGATGTCGTATTAAAATCGTTCTAGATGACACAGATACTTCCACAAACATTTTTTGCTTTTTATAGTTTTAATTTTCTAAATGCTCATAGATTTATAATAAAACATTTTTAATAACATGATATTTATATTAAAATTGATTTTAAGCTGAAAAAGAGATTATTCTTTTATTATTAAAATATCACACACATACGTAAGTACTAAGCCTGTTGAATAATGAGATATTAAAATTTCGTTTCTGACAAACGAAGAAGAGGCTACTTTAATCTTGTAATATCGCATACTCGTACATATTAAAGTGTAACACTAATTATTTACAGAATATTTAATTGTGTATATTTACAATATAGAACAAATCATAAATAATATAAAAATAATAGATTAGTATAATATATTGTAAATATGGCTAATACGACAATAGTTTCATGTTTTGACAGACTCTTCTTGCTTCCCCCTACCAATATTTTGTTTACAACCGTGCATCAATTTCTAGGGACGAGAGCTAGAGCAGAATCATATTACCCTTCTTATTATTTGTTCTGATCATAGTGTTCAGTCACTACATTGAAAGTTGGTGGCTGCAACTCTGTCGACTTAGTTACAAAATTAATAGAGTGAAACCAGTAATTGAGAGCAGAATCATATTACCCTTCCTATTATTTGTTCTGTTCACAGTGTTCAGTCACTACATTGAAAGTTGGTGGCTGCAACTCTGTCAACTACGTTACAACATTAATAGAGTGAAACCAGTAATTGAGAGCAGAATCATATTACTCTTCCTATTATTTGTTCTGTTCACAGTGTTCAGTCACTACATTGAAAGTTGGAGGCTGCAACTCTGTCAACTACGTTACAACATTAATAGAGTGAAACCAGTAATTGAGAGCAGAATCATATTACTCTTCCTATTATTTGTTCTGTTCACAGTGTTCAGTCACTACATTGAAAGTTGGTGGCTGCAACTCTGTCAACTACGTTACAACATTAATAGAGTGAAACCAGTAATTGAGAGCAGAATCATATTACTCTTCCTATTATTTGTTCTGTTCACAGTGTTCAGTCACTACATTGAGAGCTGGAGGCTGCAACTCTGTCGACTACGTTACAACATTAATAGAGTGAAACCAGTAATTGAGAGCAGAATCATATTACTCTTCCTATTATTTGTTCTGTTGACAGTGTTCAGTCACTACATTGAAAGTTGGAGGCTGCAACTCTGTCAACTACGTTACAACATTAATAGAGTGAAACCAGTAATTGAGAGCAGAATCATATTACTCTTCCTATTATTTGTTCTGTTGACAGTGTTCAGTCACAACATTGAAAGTTGGAGGCTGCAACTCTGTCGACTACGTTACAACATTAATAGAGTGAAACCAGTAATTGAGAGCAGAATCATATTACTCTTCCTATTATTTGTTCTGTTGACAGTGTTCAGTCACTACATTGAAAGTTGGAGGCTGCAACTCTGTCAACTACGTTACAACATTAATAGAGTGAAACCAGTAATTGAGAGCAGAATCATATTACTCTTCCTATTATTTGTTCTGTTCACAGTGTTCAGTCACTACATTGAAAGTTGGTGGCTGCAACTCTGTCGACTACGTTACAACATTAATAGAGTGAAACCAGTAATTGAGAGCAGAATCATATTACTCTTCCTATTATTTGTTCTGTTCACAGTGTTCAGTCACTACATTGAAAGTTGGTGGCTGCAACTCTGTCAACTACGTTACAACATTAATAGAGTGAAACCAGTAATTGAGAGCAGAATCATATTACTCTTCCTATTATTTGTTCTGTTCACAGTGTTCAGTCACTACATTGAAAGTTGGTGGCTGCAACTCTGTCGACTACGTTACAACATTAATAGAGTGAAACCAGTAATTGAGAGCAGAATCATATTACTCTTCCTATTATTTGTTCTGTTCACAGTGTTCAGTCACTACATTGAAAGTTGGTGGCTGCAACTCTGTCAACTACGTTACAACATTAATAGAGTGAAACCAGTAATTGAGAGCAGAATCATATTACTCTTCCTATTATTTGTTCTGTTCACAGTGTTCAGTCACTACATTGAGAGCTGGAGGCTGCAACTCTGTCGACTACGTTACAACATTAATAGAGTGAAACCAGTAATCCTATTACTTGGTAACAAGGTGCGAAGAAGTAATCGTATTATTTTTGCTATTACGTTAAATTAAATCCATTTCTACTGCTATTTAGCCAGTTACTCTGCGACCGTCGGCCTGCCTGGTTGGGTTCCTGCCACCTTTTAGACCTTCAAGTCTAACGCCCATGGTGTAGTGCTACGGGTGTTACACCATGTAGTGGGGAGGAGGTAAGTTTGGGGATTCCGTGAGGAGTGTTTGGTCGCACCTTTAGCCAACTTCGACTGGGCAGCGGATAGCCGGGTGAGGACCAGCTTGCCGTACGGTCTCTTCCCCGATAAGCTTGTTGCAATAGGAGTCGGCTTAGGGATATATTTCCTTCTTTAGAGTTATATTGTATAGTTGTATTAACTTTTGACAATTTATATGAAAAAACATAAATAGTAGAAGTTTGCGACTATTAAATCACTAATATTAATTTTTAATCACTTTTTATATTACAGTTATAATTTTACTTGCTTTTAACAATTAATATGGAAAACATAAGTAGTAGGCGTTTGCTGGTCCTACGACCGTTACGTCAGTAATATTAATTTATTAAATTCCATTTGATATTATATTTATATTTTATAATTTTACCAACTTTTGACAGTTAATAATGGAAACACAAGTTGTACGTGTTTGCTGGTCTTACAACAATTACATCAATAATATTATTTTTAAATTCCATTTTATATTAAATTTATACTTTATGATTTTAAATTTTAAACATTAATAAGAAACTCATAAATAGTATATATTTAAGGGTTAATCTTTCATCTGCACTTATGAGCTATATTCTATATATACTAGTAAAACAATATTAGTAATTTAGTTACATAGCTGATTCTTTACAGTTTGATCATCTTCAGAAAACCATACGTAACCTTATAGAAACTATCACTCTAAGCTACGTCCATAGAGCCGTCCTATATAAACATCACACCACTGGTCTCGAAATCAGTATGCAACTGAGCTTCATAGTTAGAACACCTCCTATGGACTTTAAACTAACACTCTGTTCACATACATACATCTAATTTTAATCGCACTTCTATTTCAGAATGAATCCTAATCATATACTCTATCCCAGATGCGACAAACTCATTTGCAAGGCGCATAATACTCATCATATCAAAACCTGTGGGACTCAGAAGCCTACCCCCAAGCATTCCCAGTGTTCTTCTCCGAACTGCGGTAAGATTATTACACTCTCTAACTTCAGCAGACATGTGAAAAATGCTATCCCCTTCTACGCCAGAGAAAAGCAGCGGAGTCTACTCCATCAGCTCCAAAGACTCAACGCTTGGAAAGCGATGATCCCTTACCGTCTACCAGTGCCAACAGAATTGGAAATTATTGACACCCACCAGACCATTTCTCGCGGACACGGTCCACTCTACTCTTGTAAATGCACTCAACAATATGAAGGAAACTGCAGGCAGCATCTTTGGAGGAAACAACCTTCAAATTGAGGAAGTCTAGAAAGTCTTTAAAGGGAGGATGAAGACCTATCAGATTTAAAACCGACCTGGAATGAAGGACCCTACTGCTTTCCAGGAGAAGTCTTTGGAACTCCTTCTAAACAAGATTCTGGAAAATAGCAGAGACAATAACTTCAAGACTAACTTTATTTTTGTAGTCGAATCCAAAAAGCCAATTGGTGGTAAAGATGACATCGCGTGATGAATTTCAAAACAAATAATTACGTCATCCTCCCCACTATCAACATAAGGGAATACCTGAAAGATGTAGAGGACCAGCTAATTAAGGAAATTGAAGAGTTCACCACCAAGGGATCAGGCTGGGCCCTTAACAAAATCAACTTTCTGGACCTGGCCATAAACCGACAGGTCTCATTGTGTGGTTCAAGCTACGTAGAACTGAAACAGAAGATTGCTTCTAAACAAGCCGTGCTGAACATACAGCACAGTGATCACAAGTGCTTCATATGGTCAGTTCTGGCTGCACTTCATCACATTGACTGCACTAATAATCCTAATCACATTAAACACTAACTGCCATACGAGAACGAGCTCAACTACTACTTTCAAGGCATCAACTTCCCCGTCAGCTTAGACCAAGTTCGCTTGTTTGAGAAAAGATATACCAAAAACGTGTATGCCTATTGATGATAAATTTGTAGTATACCCGTTACTGGTAACAAATCAGGTACAGTGAATCCATATAGACTTGCTCTACATAAAGGACGAGGGAAATACACACAATTGTCTAATTAAATACTTGGCTAGATTAATATGCAATCAGATAACAAAACATGACCACAAGATCTGGATATGCCGTCGATGCCAACAACACTATGGGAGACAGGACTTATTAACATATCATATGAAGTATTGTAAGGATCAACAGGTGATGAGGATTGAGATGCCAAAAGAAGGAAATTTAATCAAAATTTAGGACGGACATAAAAAGATGAGAGTACCATTTGCGGCCTACGCTCATTTCGAGTGTATGCTGATTCCCATGGAAGAAAAGAATAAGAAGAAAGATGATATGAAGAAACAAGAGAACACTTCTCAAATATTATGGACTCGCAAGTATCAGAAACACTAGGCAGTGAGTTTCTCTTACTAAATCGCCTATGCTGATGGAGATTACGCTCAGCCCGTCAAGTACTTTGGACAAGATGCAGCGAAGGTATTTGTCGAGAACATGCTCAATGAGTCGAAGAAATCTTCCAACTGTATTCCAGAGCAGCTGCTAAACCAATGGATATTAACCTAGAGAACATGGAGACCATCACCAATTCTGCAGCCTGTCACTTTTGTGAGAGACCTTTTAAAGACCCGGAAAATTACAAAGTAAACGATCATGATCACCTTACAGGAAGATTTCGAAGTATTGCGCACAACAACTGCAACCTGATATTCAGGAAACAAAAGTTTATTCCATCCACAATCTTAGCGGATATAAAACTCACCTATTTATCAAAATGTTTGGGATAGATGACGAAACATTCAATGTCATCCAAAACAATGAAGAGCGTTACGTTTCATACATAATTGAGATATATATAATGGAATGAAGCTGAGATTCTTCGACTCCTGTTGATTTATGTCCATGAGCATCTACTCTCTTGCAGAAAAACTCATTTCTTCCGACACACTGCTCTATATTACTCTGGAGAGCAGCTACAGTTGTTGGTAAAGAAAGGGATCTACCCTTATGACTTCATAGATAATATAAAGAAATACAAACTCAACTCATTGCCGATGAAAGAAAAAATGTTCAATAAATTGAACAAAACTGAAATTATTAACAAAGACTATGAACATGAGAAGAAAGTGTAGGATTAATTAAGCATTGGCACCATGGAAAAGTACACTCTCCTCTACCTATAATCAGACGGATGTCCTTCTGATAGCTGATATCATTGAAAATGTTAGAGATGTTTGCATCACCACCACAAATTGGACCCCACCTGGTACTTTACCGCTCCTGACTTGGCTTGGAGCGCTATGCTGAAGACCACAAGTATCGAGCTGCAACTCCTTGCTGACAACGAAATGTAATTGATTATTTTGAAGGGTATCAGAGGTGGCGTTTCTCAATGTTCGAATCGATACGACAAAGCGAACAACCGTTATATGCAGGAATAAGACATGGAAAAGCCAAATATCTACCTGATTTACCCTGATGCTAACAACCTATATGACTGGCAAATGATTCAACCAATTACCTATGCTAACTTCCACTGGGTTGACCTGCCAGAAAGCATTGAAATCATGAAAGTTCATGATGATGCCCCCACGAGATGCATACTAAAGGTGGATCTGGAGTACCCACAAGAAATACACGATCTTCACTCGGAATATCCCTTAGCGCCCCAAAAACTTGCTCCTCCAGGCCCCAAAGACAGAACATTGCTGGTCAAACTTTACAACAAGAAGAACTACGTGCTTCATTATAGAAACCTGAAACAATACCTGACTCTCGGAATGCCGTTGAAGAAGGTACATTGAGCGATCCCTTTCTCCCAAGCCACCTGGATGAAATCGTACATAGACCTTAACACAAACATGAAGACTGAAGCCAAGAACGGGTTTGAGAAGGGGGTTTTCAAACTCATGAACAACTCCGTTTTTTTTAATTTTTTTTACAATGGAGAATATTTTTAACCTAGTGGATATCCGTTTAGCCACACGGGAAGTGCAAGTTGATAAGTGGGTAGCTCTGCCTAACTTTAAGAGCCGCTGTATCTTTACTGAACAGTTAGCAGCCATCCACATGAACAAGACATGACTGCTCTTCAACAAGCCTAACTACGTTGGAATGAGTATCCTTGATATCTCCAAAATACTGTACGATCCATTATAATAATAACAAGCGGAAATATAGGGACAATGCACGACTACAGTACACAGACTTCGACTCCTTAATCTACCTGATCGAAACTGAAAACGTCTAGAAAGATATGAAGAAGATGTTGGAACTAATAGACACAATCCATTATCCGAAGCCGAATCACTATAATATACCTCTAAAAAATAAAAAGATTATTAGAAAATTCAAGGACGAGATGAATGGTCACGTCATGTTAAAGCACGTTGAACTTTTATCTAAAATGTATGTGAACAGGTCGAAAGTTGATCCGAAAAACCCGGAGTATAATGGAGTGAAGAAAATGTGAAATGGTGAACAAATAAGTTGTGGAGGGTTGTATTAACTTCCATGATTATAAAGAATGTATGGACGCATTTGCCAATCAATACATCACTTTAGATGTGACCCTTGGAGTAAAAGAAGAATACAACGATTGAGAGATGCACTGAAGGATGAATCAAATAAGAAATAAAATTAGTCAACAAATTGCCAAATTCAATTAAAAGTGCCCCCACGCTGAAGGCGTTTAAATCTCGTCTAAAACCAAAGCTGATTGCATAGGCATTCTACAGCTTAGACGAATTTATGGCACACAACTGGGAGACCTAGCGAAATTTATTGGGTAAGACTACTGAGTGGGTTTATGAGATGAATGCGTGTATTAATGTGTTTTGTATCTTTGAAAGGGATCTCGATGGGATAATGAATGGCTAAACAATAGCGAATAGCAATAATGAATAGCTTGACGATTACAATGCATATTTTTACTATGCTCTGCGCAATAAACCATTTATTTATTATTTAAGCTTCAACATAAACTGTATAGTGTAGAGGTGAACAAAATCACCCTGTCTCCAGAAGATAATAAAGGATTTATTCTCGACGGAATTATCGAAACTCTTCCATGGGATCACTACACAATCGATAAAGAAGCGATGCTAAATCAAGCTGCTTTGGACGATCTCATGTTGAATTCAAGAGAAAGAAGAACAACGCCGAGCGGGAGCACAGGAGTACAGAAGGCAATAAATAGAAGAAGGTCGGGTACCACTTTCCACAGCGGGGAGGGGCTGTGAAAACCCGTAAAAAACCAATAAATGCATTGATCCCATCAAACAAGCGTCATTCTTTCATCATGAGTATAAGATAAATCATTAATAATAATAATAATCTTTATTGGTCTCAGAAAATATTACACATAACATTTACAAACAATAAGAGAAAAGTCACCACATGGACTACTGCCTGTGGGTGATGGCTGAGTTCATTATGTTTATGAATTGTTAATAAATACTAAATACTATTGCAAAGAGCTTCATGTTCCGGCACAAAATATATTTCCCATTCGAAATGTGAAATTCAAAGGAAAAGACGATCTGTATCAGGCTGACTTGGTGAAGATAATTCCATACTCCAAATTCAATAAAGGCAACATGTATAATCTCACAATCATCAAATGTTTCACCAGGTACGCTTACGCAATAACTTTGAAGGCCAAATCTGGACAGGAAATATTTAAGGTCATCACACCAATTTTGGATGGTAACCAGATGAATAATCTAAAAACACACATGGACAAGGAGATTTACAACACTCGATTTGCAAGGCTAATGGAAAAACACAACATTAACAACTATTCCATGTTTAGTGAGAAAAAGGGTGTTCTAGTTGAAAGATTTAATCGCAGCCTCAAGTCTCTAATGTGGAGAAAATTCACATAGCTGGGCAACTACAAATGATTGAAGATATTACCTGACCAGTTGAAAGAGTATAACAAAAAGAGAAAACATAGAACAATTGGCATGACACCTGTCAATGTGAACAAAAATAATGAAGATTTGGTTAGACAGAACATTAATAAAAAATACAAAAATATAAGAAGGAGAAGGTCAAGTTGAAAGTAGGTAACAAAGGAAGAATAAGTAAGTATAAAACGTTGTTTGATAAAGGATACCTACCCAACTGGACAAATGAGATCTTTACTGTACATTCAGTGCTGCCTACTATTCCAACAACATATCATATAAAAGAATACTGGAACGACGTGCTTCAAGGCAACTTTTATGGAAAAGAACTTAGGGAAGCTAAATCTGGAGACATATACTTGGTGAAGAAGGTGTTGAGGAACAAGGGTGATAAAGTAATACTAAAATAGCTTGGCTTTGATGGCACGCACAATACATGAAAAAGAAAAAGGAACTCTTGTGAAACTCTTAGTTTGCGTCAAGACATCTAGTTGAAGAGATAACAAATACCCATTGTGAACTTTGACATAAAATATAAACCAGATATGGAAGAAAAGAGCTAACAGTGATCTGATGCAAAAAAACGACGTTCGATGTATCATGTATTGACCTTCAGATTTTGGCAAGACTAATGTAATGTTAATGTCGGGACTGGTGGCGCAATTCTGTAACACATTTAACAAGGAACAACGTGTTTGGGAGATTGTAGACGATAGGTTCCATGATCGGTCCTCCAAATATCAACACGGCGTCATCTCAGTGGATGCCGTTAACGTGGACACAGCTAGAGAAGTCTGGGGTGTCCATGTTGAATGGTACTCAAGATTCAGGTCTTGTAAGTGGAAGAGAACTGAGTGACAGTTAACTGTAAATCAGACCAACACTACGTGATTCGGATTCTACGTACAGTTGTAGCTTCCACAGTTGCCCTGGCTATTGGGCTATTAATAAATATTCATTTCTGAGCTAAATCGAACTCAGATAGTAACAATGACCACACACATTCATTTCCACTCATCACACTCATTCAAACCTCATATTTGCCCATATCTCAACGATCGGCGTCTTAGAGATAAATTATAAGTAATATTAATAAAGCTGTTTAATCCAAATAGACTAAAGTTTAAAAATGTCTATGTATTTTCAAAGTCATTGAATCAGCCAAAGTGTAGGTTGCTGAAAAGTGTAATATCATCGACTCCCAGCCGAGGATACGTTACTTTCACAGATAACGACGAAGTTGTACATCCGTATGGGGTGAAAGAGAATTCTGTAATGGTATTTGATGATGTAGCGTGTGAGAAGCAAGCCAAACTACTTTAACATGGGACGTCACAGGACGGTGATACATTTTACTTGTGTCAAAAGTATAGCAGAATAACAAAACAGACACAATGCAGATTTTATTATTGTGTTTAATCAAGACGAGAGAAATCTTAAGAATAATTATGAAGATCATGTAAACACTGACATGATATACACCAAATTCAAGAACTTGTGTATAAGAGATTGGAAAGGAACGTGACTTGAATGATGGAAGATATCTTATTGGGATTGATAGTTTTATCAAAGTTTATGAAAATACATAATTGAATGTATTTGAATAAAAACTTAAAATGTATAACCTAAAAACCCCAAAAAAATGGAAACCTGAAAATCTAATAATCTGAAAACCCGAAAACCCAGAAGCCTGTAAGGCAAAAACCGTGAAACTTAAAAACGTGATGTACATTTAACATAAAATAGTAAAAATAGTTTATACATGTCAGTAGTGAAGATGACGTCAAAGGATGAACATCTAGTGCGAGAAATTAAAAGGATACAGGATAACATAAAGCAAAAGCTTCGTGAAATCAAGATCAGTTCTAAGCAGACCCAGAGGTCTTTGGAAGTTCAATATAAACCACTGATTGAACCACTAAAATATCTAAGGGATAAAGTAGCAAATGTTAAGAATGAGATAAAACAAGACCTACAAGAGGTGCAGTTTGACCAATCCGAAGAAGATATTCCATTTAGTGAGAATGAACAATACTTTGAACTTGAAGAGTCGTCTAGAAGATCGTTAATTGCATCACCAGAGATTGATGCGTTTATTCGATCAAAGAAAGTCGGAGATCTTTTAATTAACTATCTTCAGTTAATACAGATAGACGATAAGGAGGAAGCAGTCTTTACGTATGGTATTCACTATGATGGTGAAGACTGGAAAATGAGATCGACTCCGTTTAGTTTTACTGATAACGATATAAATATAAATGAAAAGGAATGTAAAGGGACACCTGGACTGTTTGAGTTAATATTTAAAAAAAAACATCCGGAAAGCATATTCAATAAGAATGATTTAAAAGCTTACAAGAAAATGTTGGAAGCTACTAGTGTGCACGAGCGTGAAGATGGTACCAGAGTTAAATCAAATAGAGGTTACAAGTATACGAATATAATATCAAACTTGTTACCATCTAAAGAGAAAAAAACAGCCTCTCGAGTTTATAAAATCTCCTATGAAGAGAACTAGTCAGCAAATGTCACCTTTTATGCATAGAAAGAGACAGAAAGTGGACAAGGATTTTAAATGAGGATTGAGAGATGTAAAATTAATTACAAATATTGAGACGATCCAAATGAACTAGGTGACCGCTTACGTTTGTTAATTGCATGAAAGGAGGCAGGAAATACTCGTCACAATAACGAGATATCTGCCATTTAGAAGAGCTCAAGGAAGCACGTATTATTAAAGACTTTGACAATTTTTAATTTTAATCAGTTTGAAAATGTCTATCGACAAGTTTGGACGTCAGTGTGGTGCTGAAAAGAAGAGTGTAGGATCTAAGGGGCCACCAGACGAGGGATTCAAATTAACCCAAAAAGGAGACTTTAATATTGGTTGAAATAGGTTAACTACATTTTGCGCATCGAAAGTCGATGAAAATTCCATAAACTACAAGACTATAAGTGAAACGTGTTTGAAAATAGGAGAAAAAAGAAAATACGATGTATCATCTGGAGGGATAACTGGTGTGTCAGAAGCCACACAGGGTAGCGATGTAGTGACATTAAGTTACTTAAAACACCACACCCCACTAGTACTACCAAGAAGTTATTAATTTGGAGAGAAGGCAATAACACATATTGCTGATGCAAAAGACGAAGTTGATGCTGTAAACCCTCAGGGCTAGTACCCCAAATAAACTGAATATCAGGATTAATGGGAAATTGGCTAATAATAAAAACTATTAGCCTCACGAGACTATATATTCTGTAGCTTAAGCAGAATTAATCGTGTAGGTTGGTCAAAATACGATGGCGATACAGTTAACTTAAAGTATTTCACATCAAATGTACCTTCAAAAATACATAATGCTTGATATTTTAAAGATAAAAGACTGGTCGCTATTGGTAACCCTGTCGATGATACTGATACACCACAAACAAACGTTATTTTGAAATAGTAAACGCAGATTTGCGAAAGGATGTTTAAAGAGTTAAAGAGCAAGCAGATATGGCTAAAAATTACGTGGAAAGCTTACAAGCAAATACACTCCAAATTGATAACTCGATCCCAATTTTAACGTTAATTTTAAAAAGAGTAAGAATTTGGGAAATAGTGTATCAAATTTGGATGCTGTTAGTTTTGACTCTCTTAAATTCATGCTTGAAGGAGAAATTCATTCTTTATTTGCAATATATTCAAGTGGGTGACGTAAAATAGACGTAATAAAAGATATACGTCCTGAGATAAATTTACGTTCTGATTGGAAAGTTGATTTTGAACTGTATCAAACTACTGGAATTGGAAGATCATATACGTATGGATAATCTTGAAAAGATCAGTCGAGTTCCAGACTCTAAAGCATAAACATATATAAGGGACGTCCAAGATAATAAAAAGGCATTCGTAAAAGTACTATTAACGGCTGTGAACTTGTTAATGATCCTGCTAATACAATCCGCAGTACTGTCTACCTCTCACTTGATTGCGTGCGAGGGGACACAGGGGTAAGGGGGAAGGTTAACCCCACCAGTGCGCCAAACCGGTTGTTGCCTAGCGACCCGCCGTATTACTCATACTGACCTTTTACGGCGCAGCTCTCGTGACCAGCTGTGCAGTCAACGCCAGTATATCGAACTAAGACGACCTGTCGACGTATGTAATTTTTTTAATTATTACTTTATGTTCAGTTTTTGAAGTAAGTGAGTAGTGAAAATGGCATCGCGGAAAAAAGGACAAACAGTTCATAGTGAAGCGAGAGAAGTGATAAGAAGAGTCATCGAGAAATGTGACGAAGAAGCAAGAACTGGTAATTTAGTACATTTAATGAAACAGAGTAGTTTGCGTGTACAAAGTTATACTGGTGTGTCGCTGAGGACAATTACAAACATTCGGAGGGAAGGAGCTGTGGCTGGCGATTCAATCTTGACTACGCCCGGAAATAAAAGGCCTTACTCGGAGGAGAAAAAATGTCATGTGGATGAATTTAAAGAAACGTGGTCATTCAGTTCTCAGATTGCCACTCTATATGTGTGACCTGAATCCTATCGAGCTCGCCTGGGTTAAGATCAAGAGAGTTGTTAAGGAAAACAATATAAGGGGCGACCTTTCGTTGAAAAACCTGGAGAATGCTACCAAAGAAGCTCTAAGTTCAGTAAGCAGAATGGACTGGGAAGGTTTCACAAACCACACTTTGAGGCTGGAACATGAATACTGGGAGAAGGACGGCCTGATTGATGAAGTTATCGACAGCTTCGTGGTCGAGTTGGGTGGGATTGATAGCAGTGACAGTGAAGAGACAGATGACAGTGAGGAAGAAATACCAGACGATGAATTGGCTCAACATCTTCCAAGTACTAGTGTTGATTATTAAAAGTTGTAAATAATTGTAACATAGTCCACACTTCATTTTTATTCTTTTATCACATTGTTTTAAAAAAGTCATTACATATTTATAAAGTTTTTATAATCTATTCGTACCCATTTCCCTACAAATGTTTTACTGCCATAGCTTTCGTCAAAATAAGCGATTTGCTGTAACTAAAGCATTGACATGCAAACCACTGGTTTTCAAAGCAAAAGTTGACCTGCCGAAATTTGTGACATTTTCATTGCATAATAAATAAGAAAAGTAAATCATTTATATTCTCAAATTTTTAACTGTCATTTTACAGATGTAACAAAGTTAGCCGTATAATTTAATTTGAAATTTTAATGTAATAGCGGCAATAAATATTAATTTAATATAGGGCTATTATTAACCTCGTTGATGATGTTATTTTTATGTTTGACTTGAGTTGTTTTGATAATAAATAAATACATTATTTATTTATTATCAATCATGGTGATAACTGTGGAAGAAACTAATACATTTGTTCATTTGGTAAATGGTGGTGGTAATTTGGTCATGAGTGAGTGTGGTCTTGCAGATGTTTTCAGTATGGCTCATAGAATGGTATGAGTTGTTTGGGGGGAAGCGCTCGACCAATGGCAGACGCATTCCTCTCACACGCATTCAAGTCGGAGGCAGACAGTATTGCTGGTACAGCACTAAACAAGGCTATTGATATATTACCTGTGGAACATTATATACCTGGAAGTTAAATGTACTGTGGTCCTGGGGCTGTGATAAAGGAGTAGTTTGCACGTGGGGATCTAGGAATTAACAAGTTAGATGACACGTGCAAGGAGAACGATATTGCATATTCCAAAAATATTGACAATCAACATCGTAAACAAGCAGACCAACACCTGGCATATCAGGCTTTGGCTAGAGTGCCTTCATTGAGTGAACGTGCAGCAGCCTGGACCGTAACAACGATCATGAATGCCATGAAAAAGTTAAGAGTGTGTGTGTGCTTAATAAAATGGGGATATTACTTTAAACCGTATAAAAATGGAAGATACAGTTATTTAAATACCATACAAGGGAAGTGGAAAGTAGCAAACCCAGAAGAAAAACTAAGAAGAAAAATGGATTTTACACTAGATGATGTTTCCATAGGAGCTTTAACTAATAATGAACTTGAAACGTATACTCATAAACTTAAAATACCACATTTTAGAGGAATATTTATGAGAGACATTTTAGCGAAAAGAAGGAATATGCTGTGTAAATTTAGATTATAGGTACAAAAAGGTAGATGATAATGTATAGTATTTCAATGATTTTGGAAATTTAAGATCTCCTCTCGCGAGATTTTGAAGTCGTATTTTGAGGGATATAATGTATATTACAGTTACAGACGTCATTAGACGTTTAATTCAAGCAATTGTGGACATTTATGTGTAAGGTTTTTAAGGGGAGTCGGATGACCCTATCCTACGCATGTTAAATATGTTTTGTTTGTGTACCTTTTTCTAAGAGACTATAAAAGCTATCAATGTGGTCTGTTTTTTTTTAAAGGATAGGTCTTTATTTATATTTTAAGCAGAGGATATTGTAAAATATTGATTACAAATATTTTTTTATTTTAAAAAAAAATTAAAAATGTTTTATTGAAAAACTTTTTTTAAATGTTATAATTGACATATCTTAAAAAGCTGTGCTTAAAATGTGTATGAGTACTTCCTCTTTAAAAAAAAATTCATTTTGATATGCTTAATGGTTATTGAGAAAAAGGTACATTTGTCTTGAAAAGTGATTTTTCAGAAATTGCAATTAAAACAGAATGATACATTCACTAAAAACTGCTACACTTTTGTAAGTAAATTTTGAATTTTTTTTTAAGTTAACTATATCATATAACTGATCAACACTGTCTTCACAGTGTTCATAATCTACTAGTTTAGGTGCTACTTTCTTTTCAGAAGTACTGACATTTGAAGAGATGTTATTGATTTCAGGAGTTAAAATAGGACTATGCTAACTTTCACAGGATTCAATTTTTTTTTTTTTTGTCATCCGACTCCCCTTAATCAATCAACATTAGTGTTCATCAATCCGTTATGGAGTAAGCATCATGTATTGTCTTGTGGAAGGGGTTTGTTGTTTGACAATAGCATATTTCCGTCACTAGATCTATCTAAAGGAGAATGGGGAATTGGATTAGTAGACTTTACTACCTTTAACGCTACAACAAATGTAGAAGATGGAGTTAACAATATGTTTCACTACGGTGACAAATTTGTATTCCCACTGGTTCTTATGAAATTGACCAAATTACAAAATCGATAGAAGATGAGATTAATGAACCAAACAAATTAAAGATTAGAGGAAACAATAATACATTTCAAGTGGAAATCTACGGTGGAAAGGTTATTAAATTAAAAAACCTGCTAGTGAAGGTTCGTTGTTAGGCTATTGACCCAAGGTTCTTGAACCCAATAAATGGTACGTGTCAGAATAACCTGTTGACATTATCAAAGTGAATATCCTATGGGTCGAATGTAACTTGGCGAGAGGTACTTATCAAAACAGCGTTGAAGAACACGTTCACGAGTTTTACCCGTGCGAACCTCTAGGTTTTAAGATTGTAGAAACACCATGTAACGTAATTTATTTACCAGTGAATCTAAAGAGACTTGAAAATATAACACTAAGACTTAGCGATAAAAATAATCAGTTGATAAAGTTGAGGGACGAAAATGTGAGTATTAGGCTAGACTTAAAATAAAAACGATGGGCCTAGTATTTAAGGAATTGGAAGTAACACCAGTGGTCAGTCAAATCTTGCGCATGAAAGAGTTAACATCCAAAAACAAGCATTACTTAAAGTACATGGGACTTATAGTGGTAAATCAAGTTAGCCGTAAACAGTAGGGCACAGTTTGATGAAAGTGTGACAGACTACGAGTACCGTACTAGCGCCCCTTTTACATCTTCAACTTATAATCCAAATGATGAGGTACGTATTTCCATTAAACAACAAGATGGATTTACATACCCCTGTGAAAGTTACTTACATGTGACAGTCAATGTACCAAAATCAGACGGAAGTTGCAAAGTTAAAACTTGTCAAATATGCTATAGCATTTCTTTTAAATGTAATTAGATACGAAATTGGGGGTGTAATTATTGATCGGACATTAAATGTAAGCATATTATCCACTATTCGAAATTTAGTATCACTTGCTCCAGATAACGAAACAAGGCTAGTAAATGCTGCGTAGTTTGGCTGAGGGTTTGTTAAGGCAACTAAAGACTTTTCTTTTTGTGTTCCCTTAAAATGTCTGACGGGTTTCTTTGAAAACTACAGACGCATAATTGTCAACCAGAAATAGGAACTGATTTTGCTATTGTCTTTAGCGACTAAAAATGCCTTGTAAGAAGAAAATGCTACTTCTGCAACTACTGATTTCCAGCTTACAATAGATAAGATTTACTGGTAGGTACCTTACATTAAGGTTTCCAATGAAATGAAACTATCTTTATTAAAGGTAATGGAACAGGACCGTGCGTTAGAAATACCATTCGGTTTTGGGACACCTGTGTCAATGATGTATTGTGCCATAGAGACCCTGAGCAGCCTGTACACAACGAGGAGGTCGAAGTCTACGCTATCGGTGCGACGGGTGAGGTGAAGGCAGTCAGCTGACCCTACCTCAGTGAAACTATTTACAATGGAACTGTGATAAGAATCTCTTACAAACTCTGCGACACCGCCTGACCGATAACTATCATTACAATGAAAGAAAGTATTGTAACCTTCCAGTCTATAATGAATCTGTTCATCGTTAGTAATCCAAATTTCATAATAATAACTGATTGATGGTATTAATCTTAATAATACCATAGAAATAAATTAGTTTTATATCGTTGAAAAGGTATACTTTAACATAAACAATTTAATTAATGGTTGAATGTTAGTAGTTGAAACAATTCAAATATTTGGCCAATAGACTTAAACTATTTCAAGAGAAAGTAACAAATAATACATAAAACAATTATGATTTAAAATATAAATAAGTAAAAATGTCACGTCAAATTCAAAAAGTTATTCTTATATTAAAATAAAATACAGTTCTTAGTTTAGAATACATAAAACATTAATAAATGGCCATGAAATAGTATAATTTATTAATATGGAAATTTAGCAAACTACTATTAAATAAGATAATGATTTAATATTGTATTTAATATTGTTGTAAAGAAACGCAAAATTAACCATTGCTTTTTATATAGCAACAAAGTAAGAAAGACCCCAATTTTTGTGACACAACTAACTGGATTGTAGAATAAATTAATAAAATAAATAACCCATCTAATAAGAAATATATAAAAATCATAACAAAAATAAGATACGAATAATACAAAAAAAAGCGACAATTTCTACTAGCCCACCTTACAAACGTTGAAGGTCCTCCATCTTAGTCAAGACCACAACACGGTCACCAGCATTTTCCGCATCAGAATTTCCCGTTCCTGATCCACAGATAGGTGAAATGTTTATCCTTCTTCACCTGCCTGGCTGCCCCAAGAAGTCTTCGCCTCGCCACGGTTAGACTCTCGTTGACGTACACCGGTTCAGCTGGTCTTGACGTCTTCCCCATATCGTGACTGGACAGATTCCTCTTCACTCTTCTTTTCCGGACAAGTTCATCGGCGTCGATCCTCCTCACCATCTTGATAACACTAGCTGGTGGTTTTCTCTCTGTCCTGGTACGAAGGCGATGACAAGCATCAATCATGTTGTCCTCCACAGGGTATGCTAGCGCTTGCTCCACAGCCTTGACGACCGAGACAACATTCTCACCCTTCTCCAAGGGAACACCATGGATCTCCATAGTATTGCGGCGGGAATACTGCTCGGAATCATCATCCATGTCTCCAACTCCACTATTTTTTTGCTGATAGACGCATTTTCAGCCGATAGGTTTGTCTGACGACGATCGCCCTGGTTTCAGCCAGTTCATCATGACAGGCACTAAAT
This sequence comes from Stictocephala bisonia, assembly GCA_035578905.1. Taxonomy (NCBI): domain Eukaryota; kingdom Metazoa; phylum Arthropoda; class Insecta; order Hemiptera; family Membracidae; genus Stictocephala; species Stictocephala bisonia. The sequence goes on along the minus strand of JAQJVL010000462.1, from coordinate 103,675 downwards.
GATTTCTCAAGACTGTCCTCCCCACGCTTGAAATCAGATCTCAGCTCATTAAACAGAGTTATTATATCGTCATACGTAACATCAGAGTTGGTTTAGATTCACATGCTTCTCCTACGCTCATGCGTGCGCACACCACATATCCAGATCTGCTCATTTTCTTTCATAAAGCTTATGTCCTCCGTTGACAGATCCACGCACTTCGGATGAAAGAAACTCTTACAATCGACACACTGCACTTTAGACTTAACTGATTTCAGTGACTTAAAAAAACGGCCACAAGAATTGGACATTATTACTATTTTTAATTGGACAAAATGGAAAAAATATGGGGAAAAAATCTACGATGGTTTGAATAAGACAATAATTAAAATATATTAAATACTGAACAATACACTGATAGTTAACCATACATTAATTACAACTCATATAAGGATTCAAAACATGTACATGCACGAACTAACACGGTGGCTGACATTATCAATACACCACTGATAACACCGAACGTCCACACTGCTCCGAGTCTGACTCATCACTGATGAAATGTACGCAAGGTTCCAATCATCTTACTTTAGAACTAGTACACGTCACCCCATCATGAGTCACACAGCTTTTGACACTTGTCCTGTTTTCGTTATCGACTGTTCCAAACAGTCTGTAATCTAAAGTCCAGTCCCGTAGTGTCCGTCTATAATTTGAGTCTTCTGCTGCTTTTTCAAAGGGTACTTGTACCTATCACTTCATCATTCAGGTAGACTTGATTACCAGATAATTGGATATTAGCCATAACTACCAATTACGGAAATATGAGTACTTCCTCACAATAATAATTATTCATTAACATTGGGATAAGTATGAGGGTTTTTATTATATTTGTATAATCAAATTGTTTCCATGTTTATTGATATATGACAACAACAATAGAAATATTTATATTTTTTTTAAATAAGGATAGCCAAACTTTGAAAACGTGGAACGTGGAACAAATAATACATTGACATACAAATTAAATATTTACGTGAAAATAAAAAAAACTAAGACTATAAAGTTTGAACGTACAAATCATTGATGTTAGAGGGTCTGCTTTTTCTAGGAACATTCACGGCAGAGTGACACGACTACCCCGTACTTTTATAATTAACAACCTACCCACCCATACGCGTATTGTTGTAATAGTTTACCCACCCACCAAAATACGTACAGTGGTATGTATCTACCCACCTACCATATACACATACGGTGGTAATGACCCACCCACCCACCAAAATCGCAAAGTGGTAAATTACGATATGCCTATTGTTTGATCACTGCTATTACTGTAATCGAGTACAGCCCACCTACTGGTACTGTCAACAGAGTTCTCTAGTATCGCATATCCTATAAAAGGAGGATGAGCAAACGCTAAGTATCAGTTGCTGCTTAGTCACCATGGATTCAACATCTACTGCTACAGAGGTTAATATATCCATTGTTGAGTTTCCACTAGTGGAGAAGGAAAATCCTCCTCCACAACAGGATCTGGCAGTATTTATGAAAATAATTTATAGCGTAAATTCTTTTTTCAAAATTTGTTTCTGTGGGTCTCTTTAAAAAGTTTGACATCACGTGGGCGTTTTGTTTCACAAACAAGCCAATCAAAAATATGTTTTCTTGGATCATCCTGAATTTATCGAGTTTCAGAATCTGGAACCTTCAATTACTCATGCCTTAAGCAACAAGAGTGAGAAAAGAAGATTTGCTTTTTTTGATTAAAAATAGTAATTAAAAATATTTACTTCAAGCCACATGTAGAGGTCCAAGATGCTAAACATAAAACGTCTGTCCTATTTAGCGAATCTGAATGGCAAGACTATGTCAGTTTACTGCCTTGCATTTATCGGTACACTGAACAATTATCCTGTGTCGAATTTTACTTGAATGAGCATATTGATCGGGCTATGCATAGCGATTCTTTCTTCGTTCCCCCAGCCTAGCAAGTAAACGGATAGGATGCAGATCGTCTGAATGATGAAATTGTTTGGTATAAGAAAACAAATCCCAAAGTAAATTAATCAGAAACATGTCGACACCGGCATTGGTGGAGTTTCATTGGTTCAAAGACAATCAAAATAGTTTTATCGTTAAAGAATTTGTCATAGTAAGTCCATGTGTAAGTGTAAATATGGTTTTTGAATCTCCTTATTGTCGGAGCAAAATTAACAGCGCTGTTCAAAAGACGAATAATTGGTGTGAGCGCAAAATTCACAAATTTTGGTGGGAGGAGAATAGTATACCTTTTAGTTTTAAGCTAGGTCGTAGTTTGCTCAAACCCTTTGATATAGTTTATACCAAAGGGATTGGAGAAAAGTAATTTCTTTCTAAATTTCACAAGAACGTTCAAGAGCTCGAAGAGTCTTGGAAAGTTCCATTTGATTATGTACTTTTACCTTGCTGTCTTCCACAACATGCTATAGATGGTAAGTGTGCCTTAGTTAGTGCACAATTTTACTATAAAATGTTAGATAAAAATATATGTTCCTAGCTGTGTGTGAATGTGTGTGTTCTGTGGCTGACTTAAACTCTGTACGTTCAGGACACTTGCGTGGAATACCGTACTATCAAGGTGAGGGCGGTCCAATTGAATTACAACTCGCCCAACCTTTCCCCAAGGCAGCCTTAAAACGCATAAGCCCTGAGGTGGTCCTCACAGCATAAAGGTGGACATAATTTAAAACCTATTTTTGCGAGTTCGGGCCCTCATTTATAACGTGTAATTGTATGTGTATGAATGGTATACTCTATGGCTGGCTTAAACTCCGTAAATCCATGGTGTGAGATTTTCTAGGAAGACAAAACAAAAAAAGCAAAATATATATATATATAATAAAATCCATTGTAGGTTAAGTATTACATTGAAAGGCTTCACTGAGTGCAGTTGGCTAGGGATTAAACAAATTATAAAAATGAGAAAAACAAAAATAACTGGAAATTTAGTTATGGATTGGCCATGACCGTTAGGTGTGAAGGATGGGGCTCCTATAACGTGCATATGCTTAACTTGGGTCAGTTAATAAAGGTTTTTTTATATTTTATTTATTCAAACATTTTCCCCTATAAATGCATTCATAACGACAGTTATATAAAATTAGTTATAATTGTTTATAAGTCTCTGTGACATTCATATTGGATGTTTTGACCTATCATAGCTCTGAATTTTTGTCACTTGACTTGGTGGGAGTACCCAAAACCGGAAGTTGCCGAGGAAATCTGAACTGGCATTCGGCTCACCACTGGAATGATGCATTACCGGCAGAACGTATCTACTTGAGTTAGAAATATATCAATTTTCTCTGCCTTCTAAGAATGACATCACCAAAACAAATGAAACTGTTTCAAACCGTACAAAAGTTTCAACCACAAATTTTAAACATATAGACCTTTTTAAAACTTTTATTTTATACATGTATGTTTTGGATTTTGGAGACAAGCTAACTAAGGTAATTGAACACTATTATATTATATTTTTTCAGGTTCACTCCTCAAGATGATGTGAAAAACTACTCTATCTACGGTGCCACTGTGTTAGAAGTGGAACTGGATATCTTGACGGGCCAACATCTTGTAAGTAGTAGACAAGAAAGGACAGGTCTCTATAGTATAGTAATGAACCCAGGTCTCTATGGTATCACGGAAAATGAAGGTGCTACCTTTTAATTAATTATATATTTAACTTCCTCTGATTAGTTGAGGGCGGTCACGTGACTAGAGATGGCGGCCGGCCCGCAGTCCTACCAACCTTGTGGGATTTTTCCCTCCCTAGATTTCCTTCAAACTCCCAAATTTCCCTCAAATTCCCTTGTTATACTATATAAAATGCATTTTTTCCAAGATGGTGGCCTTTTATATATGTACTATAATAAATGCTTTCGGGTACTTCCACCGACCGTCGGCTACCAGGCCCCCGTCGGGTACTGGTCTGGCGCGCAGGCGTGGGGACTGTACTATTGTGCTACATTAAACAGCTGTACTCTATGGTTTATTTCATATATACACTATAACAAATGCTATATTTCATATATACATTAGTACAAATGTAATATTTCGTATATAAACTATAACAATTTAATACTCTATGTTCCAGAACAAAACTGCTCAGGCCAGATGTTAGTGGTTTTCCTATCGCGACAGGTGCGCGACACTCAAGGTTGACCTTCCTTGACGCGTACCTGATTACAGTTAACGACAGCACATAACACTTGATTGTAAGCGCTCCTGATTGGTTCCCCTCCCCCTCCACCCTGCCCCTCCCCTCTTCCCCTCCTCCTCCCCCCTCCATCCCCACTTTACAGACTGAAACACTCAATCTGTCTCACTCTTGCTCTTGCACTCTGTCAGATGTGTGTTCACTTTGCTTCTACTTGCAATTGTTTAACTGATTAAGTAATAATACTTGATATTAAATAGAAATATTCTCAACATAAATACTTTAACTTTATTCCTGTAATTTATCGTTTATTTTATATTTTGGACGCCGTTCTCTGTACGGTACTTTGAGAGTGATATACCGAGTGTAAGTTGCGAATACAGTATCAATATTTTGACCTTTGTTCTATGTGCGGTATTCTGAATTTGTTTCAATATTACCAAGCTTGTACTTTAAAGTAAATTAACGTTTGTAATTTTCCGTTTAATTTAATTGCCAAAGATGGAATCCCTTACCATAAGCCGCAACCTTGTCACCATATCCCGTCGGTTTAATACCAAAGGAACTGACCTCCTTACCGTTCTGGCTGAACATAAAAATTAAATCTCTTCTGAGATAAATAACCATATAAACAGGCTCGGAGGAGTCGAATGGTACATCGCAGTCCAAATTAAACTTTTCATTTGTTATTTTTTAATAACGAAGAAATGACTACAAATCCTTTCTTTCAGGTAAAACTCGTCCTTTGTTACCTTCCGACTCTCTAGATGTTCAATATTCAAAAGCTACCGACAACATATTAGAAAGCGTGGGTATTTGGGTTAGTCAAGGTAGTGGGTGGGTACTTGAAAATGTTTTACGCCTAGATCTGTTCATTGTTAAATATCAACCTTTGTACGCTTCTTCTTATATACACACTCCTAAAAAAACTGCTCACCATTCTAAAGGTATTATAAATATAAATGTAACGACAATAAATGTTCCTGTACTCTGTACTTGCCCATCTTTACCCTGAAAGACATCATAGAGTAAGTTATTATGAAAACTTAGAATCTAAATTAAACATGTCTGGTATTAGCTATCCTGTTAAAGTTACTGATCTTGATAAATTTGAAAAATTATATCCTTCCATAACAGTAAATATATTTGGTTATGAAGAAGACGAAGTCTATCCTATTACGATCACTAAAGAAAAGTTCAGAATTCACCATGTAAACTTATTACATTTGACTAATGACACGACTACTCACTACTGTTTGATTACAAACTTAACCAGACTGCTATCTCTTGACTAAACACGACGGTGTTAGGTTTTACTGTAACTACTGCCTGCACAGATTTTCTAGCCAAGACTTACTTACTAATCACTTACCTTTGTGTTCACCACACGGAGCACAAAAGACTAGACTACCCACTGAGAGAGAAAAGGTCATGTAATTTAAAAACTATACTCTCACACACAAAGTCCCATTTACTATTTACTGTGACTTTGAAAGTTTTGTACAACCTTTAGTCACTTGTCCGACAGCACCAAGTACAGTAATCCATGCCCTTCACATTCCATCAGGCTTTTGTTACGTAATTATTGACAGTTATTAAGGTAAAGCTATCAAACCACCTGTTGTTTACAGTGGTCCAGAAGTTGTTGATACTTTTCTAAATTGTTTGATGAACGAGTCTAAAGAACTGGTACCAGTAGATAAAATAGGGGGCTATTAGACTCACTTTTCTGGCCTCTGATTGGTCGAGAGCGGTCACGTGACTTTTCCAAGATGGCGGCGCCCATTTCCCGCCAAATTTCCTAACCTCACTTTTCCTAACCTCAAATTTCCCTCAAATTCCCAAACGTCCCTCCAAATTCCCACATCATACTATATGAAATTCACTGTTAACCTTGTTATACTATATAAAATACACTCTTAACCTAACTTTTTCCATGTTATACTATATGAAATTCACTGTTAACCTATATAAAATACACTCTTAACCTAACTTTTTCCATGTTATACTATATAAAATGCACTGTTAACCTTGTTATACTATATAAGATTCACTTTTTTTGTCCAATATGACGTCTTTTTCCATGTTAGACTATATAAAATGAACTTTTTTTGTCCAATATGGCGTCTTTCCCTCCCGCGCCAACTCACACCCCGTGGGAAAATTCCCTCCAAAAATTCCCTCGTCCAATATGGCGGACTATACACTATAATAAATGTAAAAAGATGACAACCGGATCCAATATGGTGGTCTTTCCCTTCGTGTACTTCCGGCGACTGTCGGCTACCTGCGTACGCTATTCACGCGTCGTCTGCTGGTCGGGCACGCATGCGCGTTGTTACTCTGTGGATTATTTCATATATACACTATAATAAATGCAATACTCTATGTGGCTGACGTGATCGCAGCGCCCCTAACGGCAACGTCGATCGGAGTGGACCTGGCGGCATCAGCTGTGCGCGGGTGACGCATGCGCATGGACTTGCTACTCTGTGCAAATGCGCACCTGGTGGCAAAACTTGTAACTACTGTCCTAGCGTGTGCTCTGATCCAGTTTCCACACCACCCAAGAGGTAGGATCTCGGCGCGTTTTTTATTATAGTGAGTTTCCCCAGTAGGCCTAATCTCACTTACTTTAATGTAACTTGCCCCATCCATCGTTCATTACGTTGGTAGCCATCCTGCCACCTTTCCATAGAGATTTACTCTAGGTGTTTATAGTAAATCTCGTAGACCATATAACTTGCGAAAAAAATACATGGTATGAAGATCAATGGGATGCAGCGTCTTTTCCTTTTTTCTTCAAATGCTTTGCAGTATCTACAGTCGTGTATGATGTCGTGTCGTGTACGACGTCGACACATCATCACACACGTGTCGTGATCTTCTGGTGTTTTGAAACACTTAAACATCTTGCAGCAATGCTCCATCTTTCTGAAACCATAACAGCACACATAAGAAAACAACTCATAACAAAAGAATTTTGTTACTTTTCCCTCAAGTAACATACATACCTGGAAAATGTGTACAGCAGACGTGGATCCAACTTCTTTGATCAGTACCAAGTTGTTCGGTATTGATTCTTCCTCATGCAAAGTATCGACGTATCTTCTAGGTAGAAACACCTTGATGTCCTCCTCCAAATGCGGATCAAACAGTATCGCAACGAGAGTATCACCGTATTTCATACTTATGCGTGTAATACTTTTGACTGGATACTGGATGTTGGATGACAAATCTCCAACCTTGACAGTAATATAATTCATCGGAGTAGCAGCGTTGAAATGTTCGACAAAAGATGCCATGATAGACTGATAAGAAAAGTGGAAATACGAGTCCTTTTATACTCTCAGTTGACCTTGAGAGTCACGGGGGAGTATTGTGCCTCCTTCCCCGAAGGCCTATGCACTCCGTTTGTCCTTGCATTCCCAGACAAGACTATGACCCAAGTTTCCACACCACCCAAGAGGTATAGGGTCATTGCACTCTGTGGATTGGCGCGTTTTTCAATATAGTGAGTTTCCCCAGTAGGCCTAGTCTCACTTACTTTAATGTAACTTGCCCCAACCATCGCAAGCTACGGTGGTAGCCACTCCATAACAAAATTGCTACCTCCCAGTATTATTTTTGTGTGTTTTTTTATACTTTTTTTGGATCCCCTTTAAGTCTAGCCGCCACTTTACTTGGAGAAGCCTTTCAATGTGACGTACAAACTTATAAAGGGCTTTTATTTTTCTTGTTACTAAAATATCCCTTACTCACACCCTGGACTTACAGAGTTTAAGCCAGCCATAGAGTGTAACATTCAATCATACACGTACCTTACGAGGGCCCATTGCATACTAGATGCATCTGCGACTCAAGGTCTTACGGGGATTAGCCCAGCCCCAAGCTGCAGGACCGCCTCAGGTCTTACGCGTTTTAGGGCTGCCTTAGAAAACAGTCGGGCGATTTTTTATTGAATTTGGGTCGCCCTCACCTCGACAGTTCATGTCCTGGACTTATGGAGTTTAGGCCAGCCATAGAACACACATTCACACAGAGCTATAGATACGATAGTAACAATTTTTATCAAAATTTTCACAGTAAAATTACACACATTTAAAAGCAAGCAACTTTTTGTAGTAAAACTGAGCACTTACTAAGGCGCACTTGCCATCACTAGCATGTTGCGGTAAACAACAAGGTAAAAACGTATACATGTCGGGAACTTTCCAAGACTCGTCGATTTCTTGAACATTCCCGTGAAATTTGGAAAGAAATAACTTTTTCTCCAACCCTTTGGTATAGACTATATCAAAAGGTTTTAGTAAGCTACGAACTAGTTTGAAGTTAAAAGGTACACATCCCTCCTCCCAAAGTATTTTGTTAAACATACGCTCACACCAATTGTTAGCTTTCCGAGCAGCACTATTCAACTTACTTTCAGGATAAGGAGACTTGAAAACTATATTTACATTTACAAAAGGACCCACAACGACAAATTCTTTAACGATAAATCTATTGCGATTGTCTTTGAACCCATGAAACTCCACCACAGCCGGTGTCGACATGACTACTGTGGGTTTTGTCTTGACGGCTCCATCCTCTCAACTGAATAAATTAATTTAGTTTGATTATTATATATTATTCCCCCTCCCCCTTTTATTACATAACCGTTCTTACTGTACTTGTTAAAAGATTGTACATTTAATGTGCATCGTGAATTATTAAACAGTAAGCTGTAGTCTTGTCCGGTACATTATTATTAAATTCAAATTCGATGCGTACATCGATAGGTCCAGACTTGATTGAATCATTCTGCTTGGAGCAGTCAATTACAAAGATTGGACATTTCGATTTAAAAGTATCCAAGTCCATGATAGGTGAATTGGAAACACCGTAGTATGAAGACTGAAATTTGGCGTACATTTCATAGAATAAACTCCAATCAACTCGGATATTGTCGTAGGGATAGTAACTTGAATTGAGGTATAACTTGATATCCATTAAATCACAATGGTCAACACCTGACATGTTCATTTTTATGTTATTTTTCCTATCAGTTTGAAACGCTAGTATCACATAGCGAGGTTTCTCTATCTGCGATGACGTTTTTACAGTCCAATTATGTCTCTTTGTTTGTGGGAGCGTGGGATATTCGTGACACTCCCACGACCTAAAGGGAAGATGAATCGGTGTGTCTTTATTAACGAGTCTTAAAGGTTTTTCTTTGTAACTATCGGAAACAGTCAAGTGTGGCACACGCCAGTACAAGTCGGTTATTTCCAGAGTGTGTGATAGCGCATCCTCTGATAACATCACATCCGTGTTGTTGGCTGACCGCAGCAGAATCAATTCTTGTTTTATATTTACAATAATTTTCCTGTAATCTTCCATGAAACCAAAGAGTAATTTTAATGGAACAGCAAAAGTAAACTCGGTTGTTTTTTTTTTTTTTTTTATGACTCTGGACCGAACCAACAAGCATTTTCCAATGTATTTGTTTCATTCTGCCTAAGTGACAGTAAACTTTTAATAGTTGATACAACACCCAAGTTTTTAGTACGGTCCACTGTTATACCAGAAATTTCGTATCTAATATCTTCAAACAAGTACGCCATAGCGTTATTAATCAGAGACACGTCTGCGCCTACACCGCCAACCTTTTTGGCTGTAATTTTACCAGAAATATGCAGAGAACTTTCAAACGGGGCAGTAATAATGTCCTGTTGACTGACGGCGATACGTATTTCATCATTGTTTTTGAAAGTTGAAGAGGTGTACGGTTTGTGTGTGTGATACTCACAGCTTGTAATAACATCGCTGTATTCGACTTCTCCCTCAATTTCCAACATTTTTTACTTTTATTTTAAATCCTAAGGACCTTAAAAGTTTTGTATTGCTCGATGTTAACACCTTGAGTGTTTTAGGTCTAATGACCTGTTTCGGCACAGTTGTTTCCCTAAATACTAATCCCATTGCTTCGTCTTAAGTGTAAGCATAACGAAATTGTTTCGTTTCTAAAGTTTATCAACTTCCCTTATAGATCTCTCAGCTCACAAGTAATGTAATTCAAAGCTTGCACACTCACAGGTAAATATATCACGTTATGAGGCGTTTCAATTATTTTGTAGCCAGGTGGAACTGACGGATAAAATTCGTGTATTATATGGCTTTCCTGACCGTTCTGATACGAGCCTCTTGTCACGTTACATGTAACTCGAACGACATTTACTGAGTTAATGTTAACTTCATTCTCAGACATGTGATTTTTATTGGCGTCGTATACAGCTTTATTAAAGCCGAGCAAGGTAGCCAAGCTGTTTCCTGTTTCAAAGTGAATGGGCTCGCTACAATTAATGTCGACTTTCAAAGTACTATTGTTTGGTTTTAAACTGAATTTTACACCAGTTTTTATGTTATTGTTAATGTAATTCTCTAAATCGCTAATCTCGTAGGAGCCAGTCGGAATTTTCATTACAGTGTCCCCGTAGTGGAATGTGTCGTTCACATTTTCTTCTACATTCGGTATTGAGTTGTACGTTGTGAGATCGATCAAACCAATTCCCCAATCACCTGTCGATAAATCGATCGAAGGAAATATGTCACAACTTAGCGTTGAACTCTGTCCACTAAGGCAAAACATTATCAACGAGGAACTCTAAACACAATAACCGCAATGTACTGAGTCAAAATCCTGTTGTCTTTCATTGTTATACTTTATATTAACACTGGGACCCCAATACATAATCAATTCCATAGGAGGACGCAAGTTACCAAAACTGTCATAGTACAAAACCTCTGTGTAGACAATACAGTATTCAGACAATAGTCTGAATACTGTGAGTAGGCTATGTCGTGGGCCTTGCAGGCTTCGTCCAGACCGTTTATTCCCTGATCACCACGAGCTAATCTCTTCTTTAACTTGGTGCCACCCCCACAGTACCTGTATCCTGGCAGGTGAAGTTCCACTGGCAGTAGATCAATACCCCTGTTTAAGGCTGTTCCAGCTAAACTTCCAATTCCTTCGAGTGCACTAGATACAAGTCCTCTTCCGCGACGTGATGATTTCTTCTTCATTATGTGTGTCTCTTACGAAGGTTAGTTGAAGAATGAAGGGACTTAGCTATATTTCACTTTATATTACCCCTCACCTTGTTCACCGAAAATTTCAGTCCAGTTTATGTAGTTATCGGCGGTCAGTGTTTCTGTACTCCGCCCTTTAGCACCATGAATATGGAAAAAAAGTACCTGACCGAATTTTCTAAGTTGTTTTTCAGATTTAACGCTGTTTTCATCAACCCGCCCCTCCAGTGCACTAACCGTATCTTTAAGTGATGTCAGCACTGAACCTATAGTTGTTGTTTGTTGACCTAATATTTCCAAAATATGCGATTTTGCTTCGGTTAACACTTTTAGGTTTACAGCCTCGTCCATTTCTTTCGCATCTCTAACAGATTTAATTCCCATATTATCAAAGTCCCAGTCGTCCTTGCGTTTCTTTGGACAGTTTGCCAGTAGATATGACTTGGTTACAACATCTTGATTATCATGTGGGTCAGCTACAGAAACTAAACGTCACTTTTCAAAACTCCAATAACTACTAGTTTTAACAGGAACGGCAGCATCTACGTAACGTTTGGTCGCCGCATGATTCGGACCTGTAGGGTCCTTTACCCTTGTTATAAGCCTATCTCCTACGTTGACTGTTTTTTGTTGGTACAGTACACATTGTTCACCTATAGTTTTCAAATTCACGGCATCTCCGAGCTCCTTTGGTGATGCTAAATGTTCTATTCTTTTGTTACGCGCAGAATAGCTGTTTTGTAAGTTTGGCATTGTGTTAGCCTCAAATTATGTTCTCGTAACAACATCGTTGTCTGCCACGGGCACACTGACGTTAACCATTCGTTTATTTTCAATATCATAGTTTCCTTCAGGTGTTAGTTTAAAACCTTCGCCCTGTGGTCCTTTGCCACTTACATTGCCCTCTGAGGGCAAGACACGTCCAAACTTGTCCACAGACATAATCTAACTGATGAAAATATACGTATGAAAATACTTTTTATACACAAATCAAAATAAGTATCCATGTTTACACATAAGCGATTAATGCTTTGTATCGGCTATTACCAGCTCCTGAAATAATTTTAGCTTCTTTTAATTCCTCGATTATGTTTTGAATTTCGTTCCTATGGTTGCCATTTCCGGCCTCTGTCGAAGCTACAATAAGTTTTAATCTATCACATAATTCGTTTGGATTGTCCCAATAGGAAATGTCACGTGATCTAAAGTCTTTTAGCCCTTTACCGTACATTTGTTTGGGGAATAATACGGAAATTATGTTTTTATATTTTATGGACTTTGTTGGTCGGTTAATGTGATTACGAGGTAAATAACCTTTTTTATGTGCATTCGTTTTTATCATTACATCTTTATAAGCGTCCAAATCATCTTGTGTGTATACCTTTTCATCGGGTTGCCTTTTAAATAATAATTCGTAAAGGCCTTCGGTTCCTCGGTACTGTACATTGTTCAAGTGAATGTTTCCTTCGTTGTCGAATGTAAGCAGTTGATTACCCACCATTAATTTATTACCGTCTATATGTGGTCCGTATATGTTGTCCATTTTATTCTTAACACCGGCTTCGTCTTTTAAAAGTTTTAACATGTATTTTTGTGTTATGGGTGCGTTAAATGTCTCTAAAACGTACTGTGACGCCTCGTGAAACTTTGCGGGGCTTTGTATCAATTGACTAACTGAGGGTGGGGGGGAGACGAGGTTTCAAACACTTGTGTGTCTTGAACAAACGATGGTCCTTTAGGTGTTGACATATAATCTGGCTTGAAATTATCCTGCTCGTCCACACTGAGGTCATTAGGCTCCTCCTTTGGTTCATTTTTTATATCCGTTCTGTTTCTAAGTTCAGTTAAAATTGGTTTGTACTGTTTTTCTAATGTTTGTTCGGTATACATGTTACCCAACTTGAAAGCACGATACTTGACATGGACAGCATCTTGCAGCTGTATAATTCTTCTCGTAAGAGTTTGATGTTTACTGTTTTGCGACATGTTTATAAATGAAAAAGAGTTTGTTCTAGTTGTGGATCACACAGAGGCTTGTCGCTAACTGTTGTTGAAAATTAAAGTAGGTCGTATTTATATTACGAGACTAGAAACTTGTCAAAGCTAACTCTGTATCTCCCTTTATTCAATTCACAGTCCTTATTAATACAGAAAAAACTGTACTTATCTTTCCAAGCTAAAGCGCACATTTCTCGAAACTTTTCAAAAGTCATGTCTGTATTTACATGATCATTGTAAACATGTTTGAGATTTGTATCGTCCTGTTTGAATAAAATAATCAAGTTTTTATTATCTCTCACCAACTGTTTGGGTATCCTACTGTAGGTTTGTCCTATATAAAAACAATCAATGTTATTATGTCGGCCCATGGTAAAGTAGTTGCGTATATTATCGTGTTTTTCACACGCAATGTCGTCAAAAATCATAATGGAATTATTTTTAGCTTCTTTAGGAGGTAAGACTTTAGTATTTTCATCAAATATAAAGTATCCAATTTCCTTGGGTAAAACACTTTTTAAAAATTGATACTTGGGTTGATATAGGGACTTTGAGAAAATGTAAACATTTTCGAACCTTAATCCGTTTGGATCGAACAACATGTTGAAAACAACGTTCGTTTTACCACAATTACTAGGTCCAGCCACTATGCACCTTATAGTGGATGGAAATAATGGTCCGTGTTTAATGTCACTACCTGTGTGTATAGTGTACATGTCAAAGTTTTCAACAGGTAGCTTTGTGTCCTGTTCAATAACACGCATTGTTGAGTTATGAATGAAAGTGTAAGGGAAGCCTTTATTTATACCAAGTCTTTCTTGTTCACCCATGTATTGTGTTTAACGTCGTATCCTGCCCATTTAACTAATACTTTGTTTCCTTTTTTTTTAAGTACTTTTTCAACCAGGTATACATAATCTGTTTTGGATTTTTGTAGCTCTTTTTCGTAGAAACTTCCTTTGATGACGTCACCAGTATGGTCTTTGAGGAGGTAGGTTGTAGGAATAGTAGTTTGGACTTTGTACACAGTAAATATCTCGTTAGTCCAGTTGGGTAGGTATCCTTTGTCAAAGACTTTTTTATACTTACTTATCCTCACCTTGTCGCCTACTTTAAAACGGACCTTTTTATCCACTTTCTTGTATTTTTGTCTATTTTTATTAATGTTTTTTTCTGACTATGTTTTCATTTCTTTTGTTCACATGACTTGGAGCCATGCCAATAGTTTTATGTTTTCTTGTGTTGTATTATTCCAACAAAGAAGGTAGTATCTTGACCCATTGATACTTACCTTGCTCCGTGATTTTTCGCCACATTAATGATTTAAGGCTACGGTTGAACCGCTCTACGATGGACGCCTTCTTATCACTGTAGCTCGAATTACCATATTTTTTCATTAGCTTTGTGAATCCTACGTTGTAGAATTCTTTACCCGCATCTGTTTGTAAATGTTTCATTTTATTGGACTTTAATACGGGTGTTATGGCTTATCGATTTCTGGACCAGTCTTATCTTTTAATGGGACAGCAAAGGCGTATTTGCTAAAACAGTTTATTATTGTTAAGATGTACTTGTACCCTTGGTTTTGTTTAGAATAAGGTATCATTTCGACCAAGTCAGCTTGGAACAAGTCTTGTATTCCCTTAACTTCTACAGGTCTAGTAGGGAATTTTTTTCTAACTGGAGCATGTAGCTCTCTTGCTATCTGCTCTCTTACACACATAGTGGAAGAATGGAAGGATTCAAGTAATGTTTAACAATTTATTTGGATTTTTTTGGTGTATAGAGCCCCAACCTCGCTCTATACGGTGGCAGTCCACCATAAAAATAATATAAATAAAGTTTACTGCCTCCCTGCCAATTGTAAAGCCTTACTTACCTAACGAGCAACACACATTCGTTTTGGATACGGGTTTTTACGCCCCAGAGCCACATTCGCTTTTGGATACGGGTTTTTACGCCCCAGAGCCACATTCGCTTTTGGATACGGGTTTTTACGCCCCAGAGCCACATTCGCTTTTGGATACGGGTTTTTATGCCCCAGAGCCACATTCGTACAGTTGCTCGAAAGGTACAGGCACTGTTAGTTGTAAAATTCAGCTAATTATTTCAAATTGCAAATTGAATTAAAGGTAGGTCATTAATAAACCTACAGTTTGGAGAGTATTGTTGAATTGATTTTGGAAGGATTAATTGATTAATTTCGAAAAGGTTGTTAAAGGTTTTACAAAGTTCCGATGTAGTGGGATCGATGCCATTAGTGCGATAAGGATGGATGTGGTGGGGAGGGAGTGGTGGACAGTCATGGAGTGGATGGAGTAGGGCTAAAACGACTTACGTCAAGATGAGTTTGCTTTTGTAAGGTACGTTTTTATTTTAGTTTTGGTTTTTTAGTTGTGTAATCATGGTCGTGTTCTAAAGCTCGTTTTTGTTAATTAAATGGTGACCGTAGGCCAAAGTATCTATGCCGTTTTCCAAAATGTAGCGTTTGTCGTCAAAGGGGGAAAATGATAATTTTGAAATGTGTTGTGTGTAAATTTTATGTTTTTCACTACGGATGTTTAAAGCGGATGTTGTTTTTGTCAAATGATTAAGCAAACAGTCTTTGTACATTTCGTGTTTCAATTGTTTTTTTATCGCGACTCGGGGGACGCCTTTGGCTACCTTCTTTTCCTCTAGATTAGAATTTAGAACGGAGTAGCATTTCGCTCTCAAGCCAATTATTTCCCTAGCCGGATTTGAGTTTAGTTCGTCTTTAAATTTTCCTAACGCTTTTTTGTTTACATCACTGTAACATTGGTGGCTAGGTGGATAGTCGGACGTGTCAACAAGGTGTAATTCGTTTTTCATATCTGTGTAAACGTCGGGAGTATATACGTTGTAGAATAGTGAGTCTGTGTCAGTCATACAAAGTTTTATGTTTTTCCCATACTTTGCAATTGCCCAGTTGTAGTGAAAGTTGTACATTATTAATTTTGAAATTTCTAATACTGTAAATCCAACATAAATGGGTCTGTTTAAAAAGATCGTTTGTTTTTTCAAAGCCAATCCCGCGATATCTTTATTGTACGCGAAAAATGTTTTAAGTCTGGGACTAGCTGTCCATTTGACCAATTGTTTTTCGTTATTTACAAGTTTAAAGTCTATCCTAGATCTTACATTTTCCAATGATTTCCCGTACGTAGCGTTGTTCATTAATTAAAAAAAATCTTTTTCAAAGTTATTTTTGGCACATTTTCTTTTCTCTGTATTAAAATTGATAAATGAGGCTAACCAGGCAGACAGTTTAAAACTTAGAGCTCTGTGAATTTTGGTCAGTACAAGTCCAAGTTGTAAGTAAAGTTTTAGAGTCTTGTAGTGTACAACGTACTTGGTTTTGTCACACAGTGTGGTTAGTAATTTTTCAGTCTTTGGAGGTTTATAGTCGAGTTCGTCTAGCAAGTCCCTACAGTATGTCGATAGCACCATTTTTCGTTCGGGGGCTAGTGGGAAGTCGGAATGTAAGTTGTGTAAGTGGTCTGGGTAGTGTAGGTCAACTTCTAAAATGTAACCGGTGTCGGAGTCGTCGGGTACTTTTGTAATGTCAATGTTTCGGGGGTCGATCCATTTAAAATCAGACTCTGGGAGTCTATCAGACATACTGGTTCCGTACAAATTATTACAGTCAAGATAAAGTAGGTAGTTGGTGGGTTTCAATGAGTCAAAGTTGGGTAAGTAAGGGTTGTTGGCCTGGGCGTACCGGTTGGGTATCATGGAGACACCGCCCCGGATCCCAGACTCGACAAACAGGTGTTGGTCAATGTCTGTGAGTAATTCAAGACGTATGTCTCTCATTTTTAACATGGAATTCCATGCCAGTCCGGGGGCAGAGTAGACGTTACACGGGTCAATACCGTAGTAAGTCATACTGGTCGTCCTAAAATTTTCAAAGACGTCTGCAAGTAATAACACGTCAGTTAGTAGGTACAAGTCGTGATATTGTTTAAAAGTGGTCATACCAAAGGTTGACCACACAGTCTGTGCGTGTGTGTAGTCTTCGTCAGTGATAGGTGTTTTGGTTAAGTCGTTGTAGAACGCCTCCTTGGGAGGCAGTTCAGTATCATTAAATTTTGATTCGTCTGTCATGTAAGTATAGGGAAAGACACCTTTTCGTAGTAGTAAGTCTGTGTTGGTCATACACTGCCCTAAAATTTTGAATTTTGATGCCCCGTCAGAAACTAAGTTGGACACAAGTGTGTCCAAAGAAGCGTTAAGAAATTGGAGTGAGTCCAAAAATCGTAAGGATTCAAGGGTGACTGAAATGTACCGCTCACTGGTTGTAGCGATACATGACAGTTTTTCTTTTTTGAATTTACCTAACCCTTGGATCAAGTGGTGGCAGTCATAACCTCTGAGGTTATGGAAAAATACAGGAATATGATTGGGAACTTTATTATTTAGATTGCATGAATTGTGGGTGGGTCCCAAGAACTCACCCGTTAAATGATTATGGTTGGCCACTTTGTCTCCATGTAAAGGTTTTTGACAAAGGTGACAGGTGGTTGCATTTTGGAAAATAATTTTGTCTTGCGGATACATATTAATCGGAATATTCTTTTTAATAATTGGTAAGAGCTCTTTAGACTCCTCAATCAAACAATTTAGAAAAGTATCTACAACGTCGGGGCCGCTATAGACTTTAGGTTGCTTTATGGGTTTGCCATTACTGTCAATGATTACGTAACAAAAGCCAGAGGGGACGTGATGGGCAGTGTTGGTAGTGTGTGACGTAGATGGATCGTTAATTGAAGTAGAGATAGGTACGACAAAACTTTCAAAGTCACAATAAATGGTGAATGGGACTTTATGAGTTAGACTGTAATTTGTGAAGGACATGTATTTTTCGTCATCAGTAGGAAGTCTGGTCTTTTGTGCACCGTCTGGTGAACACAAAGGTAAGTGGTTAGTAAGTGAGTCATTAGTACGAAATCTGTGTAGGCAGTAGTCACAGTAGTAAGATGCTTGGTTGACTTTTGTCAAGTGAGATTGCAGTCGGGATAAGTTAGTGATTAAACAGTAGTGGGAGGTAGTGTCAGTAGTCAGTAGTAACAAGTTGATGTGGTGAGCTCTAAGTTTTTCTTTGGTTATACGTAAAGGATAAATTTCGTCTTTTTCAAAACCAAATAAATTTACAGATAAAGCAGGGTTCAATTTTTCAAATTTGTCTAAATCGCTAATTTTGACAGGATAGCTAATCCCAGACATGTTTAATGTATTTTCAAGTTTTTTGTAATAACTTACTCGCCTATGTTTATCGGGGTACAATTGGGCAAGTACAGAGTATAGGAAACATTTATTGTCGTCATTTTTAACATTTACAATTCCTTGTTTGGAGTGAGAAATTTTTTTCGGGGTGGGTATGAAAGAAGAGGCGTACAAAGGTTGAAATTTTACAATAAACAGATCGAGTCTTAAAAAATTTTCTATTACCCACCCACTACCTTGACTTACCCACTTAGCCACGCTTTCTAAAATGTTGTCTGTAGCTTCAGAGTATTGTACATCTAGAGAATCGGAAGGTAGCAAGGGACGAGTTTTGCCGTGAAAGAAAGGTTTTGTTGAGATTTCTTCGTTGTTAACAATTTTTGTGAATTTAATTTGGACCGCGATGTACCATTTTACTCCCCCGAGTCTGTTTAGGTGTTTGTTTATTTCAGCCATGATTTTATTTTTATGACTAGTAAGTACGTTAAGGAGATCAGGGGCGGAAGTGTCAAATTGACGGGAGATTGTGACTAGGTTATCATTAATGGCAAAGGATTCCATGGTTAGGATTCAAATAGATTTACTTCGATAAAAATTAATTATTAAATTAAAGTAAAAAAAGGGTACAAATTATTGATTTTTACTTTGAAATACCGTACAGAGAACGGTGTCCAAAATTACAAGAATTACGTGAGTAGGAGCAAAGTGAGGATATGTCTGATCAGTACGAGTACAAGAACAGAAGTTAGAAAGATTGAATGTGTTGGTCGTTTATATAGGGATGGATGAGGTAGGGGTCAATTAGGTCACGCGCCTGTCCAGACATGAAAATCCGATTACGTCATTCCGTGTGGTAACGGAAGCAGATGTGATAACGGATGACCTTTGAGGTCAAGTGATGTCTAATTTGTTTAATATATATTTATGTTTTGGGAAATTGCTGTTGGGAGCGCTGCGATCATGTCAGCCACATAGAGTATATATGAGTAGAGTAACAACGCGCATGCGCGCCGGACCAGCAGACGACGTGTACGAAGGTAGCCAACAGTCGCCGGAAGTACCCGAAGGGAAAGACCGCCATCTTGGATCCGGTTGTCATCTTTTTACATTTATTATAGTGTAAGGTCCGCCATATTGGATGAGGGAATTTTGGGAGGGAATTTTAGGAGGGAAAGACGCCATATTGGATCCAGTTGTCATCTTTTTACATTTATTATAGTGTAAAGTCCGCCATATTGGATGAGGGAATTTTGGGAGGGAATTTTAGGAGGGAAAGACGCCATATTGGATCCAGTTGTCATATTTTTACATTTATTATAGTGTATAGTCCGCCATATTGGATAAGGGAATTTTGGGAGGGAATTTTCCCACGGGGTGTGAGTTGTTGTGGGAGGGAAAGACGCCATTTTGGACAAAAAAGTGCATTTTATATAGTCTAACATGGAAAAAGACGCCATATTGGACAAAAAAAGTGTATCTTATAAAGTATAACAAGGTTAACAGTGCATTTTATATAGTATAACATGGAAAAAGTTAGGTTAAGAGTGTATTTTATATAGTATAACAAGAGAATTTGGAGGGAAATGTGGGAATTTGGAGGGACATTTGGGAATTTGAGGGAAATTTGAGGTTAGGAAAAGTGAGGTTAGGAAATTTGGCGGGAAATGGGCGCCGCCATCTTGGAAAAGTCACGTGACCGCTCTCGACCAATCAGAGGCCAGAAAAGTGGGTCCAATGGTCAATTTGACGCAGAAATCCCCAATTTTGACGGCATATTCGGCATCTTTTCCCTACTGATA
This sequence comes from Stictocephala bisonia, assembly GCA_035578905.1. Taxonomy (NCBI): domain Eukaryota; kingdom Metazoa; phylum Arthropoda; class Insecta; order Hemiptera; family Membracidae; genus Stictocephala; species Stictocephala bisonia. Next base: position 83,386 of record JAQJVL010000462.1, on the reverse strand, counting down.
CCTATTATTAAAAAGAATATCCCGATTAAAATGACTCCGCAAGACAAACTTTGTTTCCAAAACGTTAACGATTGCCACATTTGCCTTACACCACTTAATAAATTTTAAAGTTCCCGATCACATTCCAGTGTTTTTCCATAACCTCAAAGGTTATGATTGCCACCATTTGATTCAAGGGCTAGGTAAATTCAAAAAAGAAAAACTGTCATGTATCGCTACAATTAGTGAGCGGTACATTTTAGTCACCCTTGAGTCATTACGTTTCGTACATTCGCTCCAATTTTTGAGTACATACACATTTTGAAACAATGTATGGGTAATACACACTTGGACTTACTACTACATAAACGTGTGTTTCCCTACTCTTACATGCCAGACGAATCTAAATTCCACAAGACTGAACTTCCTCCCAAGGAGGCTTTCTTTAATGACTTGACAGAAACATCTATATCTGACGAAGACTACACACATGCACAGACTGTATGGTCCACCTTTGGCATGACTTCAATGAAACAGTACCACGACTTGTACCTACAGACAGACGTTTTACAATTAGCTGACATCTTTGAAAATTTCAGAACGACTAGCATGACAAACTACAGTATTGATCCGTGTAACGTTTACTCACTTCCAGACTTGGCATGGAATGCCATGTTAAAAATGACTGACGTAAGATTCGATTTACTCACAGACATAGACTAACACTTGTTTGTTGAGTCTGGTATCCAAGGCGGCGTCTCCATGATACCCAATCGCTTTGTCCAGGCTAACAATCCTTACCTACCCGACTTTGACTCCACTAAACCCACAAATTACTTGATTTACCTCGACTGTAACAACCCTTATGGCACAAGTATGAACCAGAATCTGCCTAAGTCTGACTTTACTTGGCTAACTGAACAGATGATAGAATCTGTAAACTTTACCGAAGTACCGGACGACTCTGAGACTGGTAACATACTCAAGGTGGACTTGCACTATCAACAACACTTGCACGACTTACACTCAGATTATCCACTAGCTCCTGAACGTAAAATTGTGACTAAAGACATGTTATCGACATACTGTAGGGACTTACTAGACGAACTGAACTATAAACCACCCAAGACTGAAAAATTACTAACTACTCTCTCTGACAAGACAAAGTACGTTTTACATTATCGTAACTTTTAAAACTTTACTTACAACTCGGACTTGTACTGACCAAAATCCACAGAGTTCTTTCAATTAAGCAATCTGCCTGGCTAGCCCCGTTTATTAACTTTAACACCGAAAAGAGGAAAAATGCTAAAAATAACTTTGAAAAAGATTTATTTAAAGTAATTAACAACGCTACTTATGGTAAAAGTTTTGAAAATGTAAGATCTAGGATTGATTTCAAGTTAGTTAATAATTAAAAGCAATTGGTTAAATGGACAGCTAGTCCCAGACTTAAACACTTTTTTTCATCCAACAATTATTTGGCTGGACTTTCTTTGAAATACAGTCAATTCTTCTAAACAGACCGATTTATGTTGGATTTACTGTCTTAAGACATTTCAAAATTAATAATGTACAATTTTCATTACAACTAGGCAATTGCAAAGTACGGGAACAAAATCAAACTTTGTATGACTGATACGGATTCTCTCTTTTATATTGTATATACTCCCGATGTATATGTAGATATTAAATAAAATTGAACTTTTTCTTTTCGATACCTAAGATTACCCATCTACCCACCCATGTTACAGTGTTGAAAATAAAAAACAGTTAGGAAAATTTATTGACAAACTAAATGCAAAACCTGCTAAAGAAATTATTGGCTTAAAAGCAAAGTGCTATTCGGTATTAAACACTAATCAAGGGGAGAAGAAGGTAGCAAAGGGTGTCCTCCGAGTCGCGATAAAAAACCAATTGAAACATCAAATGTATAAAGAATGCCTTTTTAATCACAAACTTAAAGTAACTTCCGTGCTAAACATTTCCAGTAATATGCATAACATTTACACTAAACACATTACAAAATTGTCCTTGTGCCCATATGACGACAAAAGATACATTTTAGAAAATGGACTAGATACTTTGACCTATGGACATCACTTTATTGGCAAAAAACGAGCTTTAGAACACGATCATGATTACAATAATAATAAATTAAAACTCACCCATAATCTCAGGACGGTGTTTACGTAACCAATAAAAATAAAAAACAAATAAAAATAAATAAATAAAAACACCAAAAAAATTATATACACAATTATGTATAGTTCAAAATATAAAAATTAACAAAAGAACAACTAATATTTCAAACAAAATGTTGTCAGAGTGTCTTTCCCGAACCGGTACAAGTAATTACAACTTTCAAAGTACTATTGTTTGGTTTTAAACTGAATTTTACACCAGTTTATATGTTATTGATAATGTAATTCTCTAAATCGCTAATCTCCTAGGAGTCAGCCGGAATTTTTATTACCGAGTCCTCCCCATAGTGGAACGAATCATTCACATTTTCTTCAACATTCGGTATTGAGTTGTACGTTGTGAGATCGACCAAACCAATCTCCCATTCACCTTTCAAAAAATCGATCGAAGGAAATATGTCACAACTTAGCGTTGAACTCTGGCCACTAAGGCAAAATATTTTCAACGAGGAACTCTAAGCACAAGTGTCCGCAAAGTACTGAGTCAAAACCCTGTTGTCTTTGATTGTTATACTTTATATTAACACTAGGGCTCCAATACTTGATCAATTCCATAGGAGGACGCAAGTTACCAAAACTATCATAGTACAACACATTATTACCACGCATTGTATAAAAAACCCAATGTGTACTTTCCCCTTGTATACTGTCCAAATTAATAATTGCGCTTTCGTTCAATGTAGGTTTATTCGGAAGTGTTTCCCTCATGTAGACACCGCGAAAGTTTGGAATATTTAGTTTTTTAGCGTAATTAACGAGTTCGTGATGTGTGAGGGTGTGTTCAGGAACATAGACTGTTTTGAAGTTTTTTTTTTACAAGAACATTTCTTCCTATGTTTAGGTGCTTTTTAACACCTCTCCCTACCAGGGTCTTAGATACAATCCCTTACCCTTCTTTTGTTTACGTGTATTCTCTTATTAGAGCCACCCAACTTTGCTTTTGCCTTCATGGCTGTTGTAACTGCCCAACTGCAGCTTTCTCACCTACAGACGTATCTGTAGCCTTAAACCTTTGCCAAGCTCGCTCGGCCAAGTCGTTGTCACTTGCGCTCTCCGCGCTGTGTGTGAATACTGGGAGTTGGCTATGTCGTGAGACTTGCAGGCTTCGTCCAGACAGTTTATTCCTTTGTCACCTCTGGCTAATATCTTCTTTAATGTAGTCCCTGGTCCGCAGTACCTGAAACCTGGTGGGTGGGCTTCCCAAGGTAGTAGATTTATACCCTTGTTTAAGGCTGTCTCTTGTTTAAGGCTGTCTGGATTTAATATTTCCAAAATATGCGATTTTACTTCGGTTAACACTTTTAAATTTACGACCTCATCCATTTCTTTCGGATCTCTAACACATTTTATTCCCATATTATCAAACTCCCAGTTGTATTTGTGTTTCTTTGGGCAGTTTGCCAGTAGATATGACTTGGTTACAGCATCTTGATTATCAACTGGGTCAGCTAAAGAAACTAACCGTCTCTTTTTTTAAAACTCTAATAACTACCAGTTTTAACCGGAACAGCAGAATCCACATAGCGTTTGGACGCTGCATGTTGTGGACTAGTAGGATCCTTTACTCTTGTTATAAGTATATTTCCTACGTTACTGTTTTATGTTGGTACAATACACATTGTTCATCTATAGTTTTCAAATTCACAGCATCTCCGAGCTCCTTTGGCGCTGCTAGATTTTCTATTCTTTTGTTGCGTGCAGAATAGCTGTGGGGTAAGTTTGTCATTGTGTTAGTCTCAAAGTATTTTCTCGTAACAACATCATTGTCTGCTATGGGGACACCGACATTAACCATTCGTTTATTTTCAATATCAAAGCCTCCTTTGGGTGTTAGTTTAAAACCTTCGCCCGGTGGTCCTTTGCCAATAAATTTGTCCTCAGAGGACAAGACATGTCTAAACTTGTCCACAGACATAGTTTAATTAATGAAAACTGACTGTGTCTGTTTATATATACGTATAAAAATAACGAAAATACTTTTTTAAGCATGGATCTGCATCTAGAAGATAAGTATGTATGTATTTGTTTCTTCCATTTAAATTAACTTTCCCTATAAAGACAATCGCCAAAGTAATTGTTGAACCCCCATTCATCTTCGAAGCGCCAATCACACATACATGGTGTTTGCGGGACTATAATACCAATAATATTTTTGTTTTGTTTTATAAAAGACGGAATATAGTCAGATTCTACCATTTCGGGGTTCAAACGTATAAACGCTTATAGTTTTGCATGGTTTCGTACATAATCGTCAGGATCTTCTGGGGAGGTGTTCAATCATAGACGTCCATGTAGTTTTATTTCATATAGTGGTGGCACTTGTCTTTTTAATCTGGAATATATCCCCGCCTTTGTGTTTTTCTTAGATATTGCCAACTGTAAGTCGACTCCCTTTCCGATGTTATTTTCAGAATCACTTTGGAAAATGTAATATGACTTTAAACAATATCTCTGTTTACCCTCCTTTAAAAAAAAAATGGAACCAACAAGGTTCGTCACTTTCTACTTTGAAATGTACTGTTTGGAAGGTCTCGTCAATATAACCAAAGTATGAAGCTTTACCATACAGTGAGGTCACATAGTCACAAGCTCCTAGAGTACGGTTGATTGTATAGTTTGCCAGACACGAAAACTGTTTAAACTTGTTATTACTGTGCGTGTGTAATTTCTCGTAAAGAAACCAAAAATACGAGTCTGTAATAAAACTAACTTATTCAATTGGTAGGTTGAGTAAAATCTGCATTGGTGAATTATTTCAACATCACTGATCCTTGACGGTCTCTATCCTCTGTCCTTGGGAATATAAAACACAGTAACTGTTATGAACCTGTTTCTTTACCATTACGGTAATTCAACTTGTCTAAAGAATAATTTCTTTCTTCTTATCATTTTCAACTTGTCGTTTTTTTGTTTCACCTCAAATAACGAATTATCTGTTTTAAGGAAACACCTTTACCATCAAAGTCCGAAGCGTTCCATTTTGTAGCCTAGCACTAACTGTTGTTGTGATTAAAGTTGACCGTATTTATATTACGAGACTAAAAACATGTCAAAACCAAATCTGTATCTCCCTTTTTTTAATTTACAATCCTAACTAATACAAATAAAACTGTAATTATCTTTCCAAGCTAAAGCAAACATTTCTTTAAACTTTTCAAAAGTCATGTCCGTATTTACATGGTCATCGTACACATGTTCGAGATTTGTTTCGTCCTGTTTGAATAAAATAATCAAGTTTGTATTATCTCTCACTAACTGTTTAGGTATCCTACTGTAGGTTTGTCCTATATAAAAGGAATCAATGTTATTATGAATAAATAAATAAATGAAGTTTATTCCACAGATAATACAGGTTTACAGTCATGGCAATTATGGAATAGAACTAACCACTATTTCCAGTAATTGTGGTTAGTAAATAAACTAAAAGTATAGATTAAATACAAACTAATTTACAAAGTAAGTAAGAAAGAATGCAAGATAAATACAAAATGAATTAATTTGAGTTCAGTTTTAGTAATTACAAATTGACGTGCAGCTTTGCAGTGTTTGTGGCTTGATTTATTGTTTCATTTTGAGGGAGACGTACAAAAGACAAGATAAGATAGTCAGACAACAACAATTACAAGAATTACAATGGATTTAAACTAACTACTGCATTTCATCAATATATCTACATCTTACCAATTATTTAGTTTAAGTATACAAATTACAGAGTGATTTTATTTAATTATATTAAAAAGCATATAGTTTCTAATCAGTATAATAACATCGGGAAAAGACAGTTTATTAACATTATTTATATTTAACAAATGTTTTCTTGTAGATAAATAAGTTCTTTATTTTTTAAAAGCCATGTTTTCAATTCTTTGCAAAAAAGGTTTAAATTTTTCATTTCTTTAATTTCAGTGGGTAATCTATTGAAATACTTCGGTCCCAGATATAAAAATGATTGTTTTATTATAAACTTGTTTACTTTTGGTAAAATGAATAATCTGAGAGTATTACTACGCATATTATAGTGGCTCCTTGAGAACCCTCTATTACCACTTCTGCAATAAAATAATCGTAACGTTTTATAAGTAAATAAATGTTGAATAGGAAGGATGTTAAGGTATTTGTAAAGCGGAAATGAAGATTCTAGTCTCGATTTCTTAAGAATAATGCGTAGAAACATGTTTTGTGTTCTTCTTAAGTTGTCAATAACTGTCTTTGGCCCACCTGCCGAACATACAATGCCATACTGCAATCTAGAGTGTATCAGTCCAAAATACAGCTTGCGCAATAAATCTATATCACAAAAATGTCTTAAAAATAAAACTTACGCAAGTTAAACTTTAGCTGATTGTGCAAAAGGTTTCCATGAACTTTCCATGATAGATTTTCATCAACCGTTATGCCTAAATATTTAAAGGTTTTTACTTTTTCAATAATTGCACAGTTACAGAAAGAAATATCATTACAACTATCACTATGGTATCTTATTGGAGATTGGAAATCAGAAGAGATGTAATTGAAATTGATATATTTTGTTTTATCTGTGCTTAACATCATTTTATTTGCTTCACACCACTGCTTCGTAATATGAAGGTCATAAGATATGTAAGAGTGAATATTATCTTTAACTCTATCAGAATATACAAACACAATATCATCTGCAAAAGCAAATATTTTACCTTTAAATTTTATTCAATAAATAATTTATAAAAATAATGAAAAGATTTGTGGCTAACACAGAGCCCTGGGGCATTCCGGCCCTAACTACCTGGGCGAACTGAACTGATTACCTATTCGACTTGCTGGGTGCGACCTGTGAGAAAGCTTGTGAACCAATTTAATGCTACGCCTCTGATTCCAATTACTTCCATTTTCGTTAAGAGTATATTATGATTTACAAGATCAAACGCTTTTTTGAAGGCAATGAAAAGTGCAGATGTCTTACAGTTATTATTAAAACTGTCATATAATGACGAAACAAAATCAATTAGTGCATCTTCCGTTGACTTGCCCTGCGTAAAACGAATTGCCTATCATTTTGAAAGTTTATTATTTTTAAAAAATGTGCTATAAGTCTCTTTTTCATACATTTTTCAAATATTTTAGAAAAAACTGATAATAGGCTAATTGGGCGTATGTTATCTAGACTGTGAGAGTTTTGCTTTTTTAATAATGGAATTATAATGCCTTTTTAGTGCTTCCAGAAAAACACCAGTTGAAAAACTTAAGTTAATTAAATGAGATAGAAAAGGAGCTATTGTTTCAGATATGTGTTTTATTAATTGAACTGTCATGTTGTCATATCCCGTAGACTTTTTATTTTTTAATTCTGTAATAATTTTAAGAATCTCGTTTGCATCTGTTGACGCAATATAGAACGACGAAGGATAACAGCCGTTATCTGACCGAAAGAATGCCGCAGGGTTAGTGTTATTAATTATGTCACAGACACTGATAAGGAAACTATTTACTCTGTCTGCGACCTCTTGAGGCTTGTCTAAGGTGTTTCCATTCTCCAGTACAATTTTATTTACATTCTTATTTACATTATTACGTGTTAAATTATTTATTATTTTCCATTGTCGCCCAATGTCACCATCGTGCTCATTTATTAGTTTAGAGTAATATTGGTTTTTTAAAGTATCTATATATTTTTTTAATTTGTCAGTAAATTGATCATAATATTTTTTTAAACGATTATCATAAGGTCTTCTTCTGTGGATGTTATACAGCTTTTGCCTTTTTTTTACTCTATTCATTATATTAATATTAATCCAAGGGCTTTTTAATACAGCTTTTTCGATCTTATTAACTACAGTAATCTCTACAGTATTATTATTTATAATGTAATTTAATTTATCTATGAATAATTTATAACAATCATTAACATTTACTTTATTGAAAAGGTGCCTCTAATCTGCATTATCTATATTCTGTTTGATTCCATAGAAATCATATTTCATTTTTGTTTTTCTATACTGTTTATTTGTATTCGCATAAGTAGTAAATATTTTTAAACCTATGGCACAATGGTCAGATATACCAATGTCAAGTACTGCGCTCTCAAGGTTATTGATATTTCTAAATCTGATAAAAATATGATCTACACAGGTAAGAGATATATTAGTAATTCTCGTTGGTTGGTTAATTAGTGATGTAAAACTGTAATTATTCATTAAATTATTGTATTTTTGAACTTCTGAAGAAGACTTTAATATGTCTATATTAATATCACCTATATAAACTGTATTTAATTTTATTTGTAATAATTTATTTTCGAGTTCATTTATAAAGCTATGTTCAGAAAAGTTCTGTAATCTATATAGTGAAAGGAGATTAAAGCGTGTATTATTATGTTTTAACTCTAACAAAAGACAGTCAGCTGTTGTCATATCGAATTTTAATTGTTAGCAATCAATATCTTCGTTAATAAAGCAGACAACACCACCTGCTCGGTATGTGTTATTACAATTACCAAATGCTTTATATCCTGGTATCTTATATAAGGACAGTTCGTTACTATTTATCCAGACTTCACTTAAAACTATGATATTTGGTTTACTTATAATTAAATTAAGTTCCACTTACAGATAATTAAAATTTTTTTCTCATACTTCTAATATTCAAGTGCAAAAAGGATAAGTGTGCATTTTTTTGTGGGGATGAAAAAAATATATCTAGGTTTTTATAAACAAGGTCTTTTCCTAGGCTCATATTGACATGTACTGTTTAAAAATAATTACCTTAGCTTACATAATAAATGAAAATTCAAACAAACACTTGTTGGATTATTTTGTAATTTACACTTACTTTACAGTTTGTCTAGGTCTTGTAGGTTGCTTATTTTGTAGCACTTTTCCCCGTCATTTTTTCTTACAAAGAATCTTCCTTCGCGAAACCAGATGTATCTAAAGCCTGCGTCTCTGCCTTTTTCCTTCAGCTGAGATAGAAAGATCTTATTGTAAGGAGACAGGTGTTCGCTGATGAAGACTCGATTCTTGGAGAATGATGGATGCACCTCACTTGCCGTTATAGTTTTCTTCTGTCTGAAGCTTGTTATCCAAGCATCTCTCTGGATTTTTGTCTGGAATTGCACAACTATCGATGGAGGGCGTTCCTTTTTGAAAGTCGGTATGCGATGGGCCACCATCACTTGAGACTCCTGTAACTCCATTCCGACTGCCGATCCAACGTCCTTTAATAAACTTAACACATTTTCTCCTTTAGTCTCCGGTATTCCGCTAATTTCTATATTTGTACGTTGTGAATATTGTTCCATTGCTCTGACTTTATCTTCAATTACATACACTTTTTCATTAAGCTTCCTGTTTTCGATTTTAATTATTTCATTCTCCTTTTTTATGTCGGAGTATTCTTTTCTAATATTCGCAATCAAGGTATTAGATTCACCGACTTTATGTCGGTCCACGGTAAAGTAGTTGCGTATATTATAGTGTTTTTCACACGCAATGTCGTCAAAAATCATAATAGAGTTGTTTTTAGCTTCTTTAGGTGGTAAGACTTTAGTGTTTTCATCAGATACAAAATATCCAGTTGGGGGCAGGTATATTCGGAGGACGATGTTAATCTGTCATATAATACATTTTATAGTATTTTAAGTGATTTAATTAATAATAGTAAGAAAATAGATCATACGAATTGTAAGTTGATAAAAGCTAAGCTGTTGGGTCCTTGGATAACTCCAAGCTTCTTAACTAAAATTACAAAAAGAAAGAATTGTATAGAGTTGTTAAAAGAAGACCTTTTGGTATAGCTCTAAAACCTATTTTGACAGATTTTGTGCAGTTCTAAATACTGAAATTAAAACTACGACAAACACATATTATGCCAAGAAAATTGATAGTTGTTGTGGTGACTCAGCTCAACAATGTAAATTGTTGCGTACTAATAATTTATTTATATTTATCTTAGTTTTAGAAAATAAGATGTCTCATCCCACCTTATCAATTAATATGTAATTCATTTATAACACCTGCAATGTCAACATATATTATAAATTCACATATATTATAAATCACACAATGATTCAAATTCACTAGCAATAATTACAAGCAACTAACTCTATAGAATGACTCCAATTTAGTAAACCTTCGACCCTACACACGCATGCGTGAAAGGAAGTCAGCAACAACTCAGTCTCTGTCGCCGTGCATAGTTCACCCCCGTTCGTAATGCACTCGCCTCCCGTTAACTCTGACCATCTCGTCCTCTCCTTTACTTTCTCTCCAGTGTGTGAAGTGTCAAGTGAGAGAAGATAAGACCACTTGAATAACTACTGTGGATAGTCTTTGGATACTAGCAAGCTTTTTACTCGCTGAGCTCTGACAAGCCTTGATCCACCACACAAGAGTCCCGTAAGAGATCTGTGGGCGAACGACTGCCTCGTAGATCCAGCGAGCCATATGCGGCGGCCTCATCCACCATGTCAAACTAACCAAGGCTAAAAGCGCCCACTTTACCCTGTTAATTATAGTAGAAATATGATATTTCAAAGTCAGATTGCAATTTAGGGATACCCCTAGATATTTAGCTTTCTCAGAAAGTCCCAATGGAACTCCGTTCAGTTTTAAGCCCCTCAGTGTTCTAATGTCTCTTTTTCTCATAAAAGGTAAGATTGTGGTATTTTCGGGATTTACTGAAATCTATTTCCTTGAACACCATCTGCATACTAATTTCAGTCTTTCATTCAAGATGCCTTAGATTCATGTCTTAGATTCAATTGTTACAAAACTTACTAGTGACCATCAGACCATCGTCCGCATATCCCTGTATGAAGATACTGGTATCTGTTAATGATCTCAAGAGGTCATCAACTACCAAATTCCACATAAGTGGGGAAAGTAATTAACTTTGTGGGAATCCCCTCACCATCAGGACCTGCCTGGTTACGTCGAAAAGAAAAGCACTAACCTGCCTGAAACTTAGCATAGAATCCATCCACTTGCATAGTGTTGATGGAACTCCACGCTCCTGGACTATACGGGCAATTGTTCCATTAGATGTTTTATCAAAGGCATCCTCAATGTCTAGAAAAGCACAGAGAGCAACATCTTTGTTCTCTAATGCATCCTTTGCTCTTCATACCAGTTCGTTGATGCACGATAGGCATGTTAATTCCGGGGGAGAGGTTGTCCCTGAGGGACCCCATTCCGGATGTATATTTCTACCACTCTTTCCAGTGTTTTAAGCATAAGCGAAGAGAGACTGAATGGTCTGAATGCCTTAGCTTGGCTATAGTCTGATTTGCCTCACTTCAGGATAAACACCACTTTGCTCTCTGACCAAGCCGTCGGTACATACCCATATGTCACGGCCCTGAAAAGCTCACAAAGCAGTTGTATAACCAATCCGGGTGCTTTCTGAAAAATAGAAGTCTCCCCTGGGTGATTTATATGGGCTAAACTTGTTGATAGCCCATTTCACCCTCGAAATTGTGACAATGTGTCTGGCCAGGTTCCAGTCCACCTATCTAGCCCTTGGCCGAAGGCTTTCACTGGCAAGACTGGCTCCAGCCTGCTCAGCGTCACACCTGATGCATCTCGAAAAGTGTCTTGAGGAGAAAATCGAGAGTTTCACCTGCCTTCTGTGTATATTCTCCGTCCTATGAGTTCCTAAGTATCAATCGGGTTCAAATGTTTTGAAGCCAGCACTTTGTTCAGTCTAGCTACATCTTTCAAGCTGTTTAGCTCCTCAGTAAAAACTTTCCAGGAGTCAAACTTAGCTTTTCTTATTGCCTTATTATATTTTGTTAAGACTGAGTGGTACGCTCCCTAATCTCCAGTTGTTTTGGCACAATTCAACATTTTTTTACTGATTCACCTCTGCATGTCCAGATCCCAAATCTACCACACAACGTTGGTAGTTTTAGGTTCCATCTACAGAGGATAGTTACCGATATATGAACCAATTATTATCGTTCAAATTAGCTTACCCTTAGAGTCTTCCAGTCCAACGATGCGACCTCGATGAATTCAAGATTCCTGGATAGGAGCAACGTCATAATTCCTGCTGGTGAAGATGCGACATTAAGTCACCGAGGCCACCTTACTGTGAAGAGGTTGACCTTGGGACTTGAGCATCACTGATTTCCTTTAGAAGGATCACAAGTCACGCCTTCCAGAGGCCCACATGCACTTTCCGTCCCGAGGCTCTGATGGAATTCAGTAACTAGTTATAAACGATGAACACAAATGTTAAGCCTTTGAGGTCCTCTCTGGAGAAAAGCTTCCACATAGGCACCTCCAGGGACAGGTTCTGCTTGTCACGCATCTTTATGTAACGTTCCGGAGTGCTTCCCGAAAGTTTTCAAGACACTCTGACGCGTACCTTAGTGGCTTTCGAGATCTCCTTCCTGTCACCAGCAATCAGCCTGACACCTCCCTGCAGAGGGCTGAGTGTGGAGACTGCGTTAAGGATCCAGTCTTTCATAGCCTAGTTGAAGCATAACACTGAGTGTGCCAAGCCCCTTATATGTCCCTTTGAACTGAGGATGACTGCTGTCCAGAAGAGGATCAAAGAGTTCAATCCTCTCCATTGAAGCTTAGAGGAGGGATAGTCAGGGGGAGCCAATGCAACCTTCAAGGTTGAGAGCACGTCTTTGAAGGAAGCTGGTCTCGCTGAAGTAAAAACCTCTGCTTGTCCCTGCCTAGGACTCTTCCGACTACCCTCGGTGGAGGGAGGAGTCCCCCATCTACCTCGTTTGTTAACGGTATCTCCTCGTCCATCTTCTTCTTCTTCTTCCGCGTTTGGATCTTACTGAACTTTTGAAGGTCCCAAGGGATGCATTTAGCGACAAGCTTGGCCTTGATGGCTCTTTTCCTTTTATGTTTCGTCAAATTGGACATCACTTTGAGTTTCTCAGTTGTGACAGCTAGTTCATTCAGGAGGTCATCCTATTCCCTTTCAGGGGGAGGGATTCTCCCTCTTGGATGAAGTGTGGGAAGCACCTGGACTGGAGGTACTCTTTGGAAGGAGCACCAGCAACCCATGCGTTAGCACGTTTGAGCTGGAGGTCTCAAGGGTCTTCATGCTTGTGTTGGTGTTCAGGGCCTCACTGGCCTTAGACTTGTTACCTGCCGAAGCAGAAAAAAAGGGTCCGACGAGTAGTTAGGGAAAGGATTGTCCACCCAGCCAGAGCCCCGCATGGTCGGGAACGGCTAGGTTACTGTGAGAGGTCATCAAACCCTCACAGGCTCCGTTAAAGGCACTGAATTAACACACCCCCCCCCCCACAGTGCCACTCAGCCATCAGCACGGGTCTCTTTGCACCTTGGCTTAAGAGGGCTGCGAACCCGATAAATGGGGGTTTAGCACGATTTTACACTGGTGCTGATATTGATATTACAGCAGTTCACTACCAAGGAGTCTTCTCAGGACTCCAGCCAAGATCCGCGTGGATTAGTTTAAACAGGGCCACCACGAGAAGGATGCAGAATTATGAGCTGCATAGTGGCAGAACAACAGCCGGTCAGATAATCTGTCCGAACAGTCTCCTGTCACATTCCCAGATGGTCTTGAGCACTAAGATAGAAGCCTTGTGCCCCTGAGAGAAAGAGGCAACCTCCAGTTCATTTATTAACCGGTATTTGCCTCTCTCCCTTGACCCATTCATTCATTCTTGATACTTGGTAATAACTTGCAGCCTTTTAGTGATTTAATGAGTATAAAAAATACTATAAGGATGTGATTGTTCCTTAATTGCTCTCACTTGGCTCTCCACGAGCGTTGAGTGGAAGAGAGGACTTTATATTCCTAACTCCACCTTTAAATAAAGACATTAATTCATTCAAATTAATGTGTGTCATTCAAACACACAAAGGGTGTGTCTTTGTAATGAGAGATTTTTAGTTAGTTTAATTGAATTCAATACTCCATTTAAAAATATATACTTATGGAAATACCTTGCTAAGTAAAAATACTAGAATTGTCAAACTTATATTGCTATATGTACACAGCCACCTCAATGATGTCAGCCAGTGTAAAGATTTAATCATTGTGCCAGATTATTTCAGCCTCCTCTAAAATACTTGGACTGGAGAAATAATAAACCTTGGCAAAGTGGCTTTGTGTTGTGGAATCAATGTTTAATGTGATATATTTATTTATTTAAATCTTGTGACCAGACTTGTTGAAGGAAACAGGGTAAGTATCATGTGAATGTAGACCTTGGTCAGATATAAGGAGCCTTTATTATAGATCCCAATGTTTAACGTGAATATATATTTCTTCAGATCTTGCGAGCAGACTTGCTGGAAGACACAGGGATCAGCCTAAGTCCGGATGTAGATCTTGGTCAGATAGAAGGAGCCTTTGTGATGGGTCTTGGTTTGTACACTTGTGAAGATTTAGTTTATGATGAGAATACTGGACGAATTCTTACTAACCGCACTTGGGTACGTTTTTATATAAAACAAAAGATAAAATTAATATATTGTAGCATATTCTGTGTTTTTTTCAGTAGTGAAAGTAGTGTTTACATTTTTAACTTTCTGAATGTATTACAAATAACAAACATAATGTGAGATTCTCACCTCTTCTATGACAAATTACTGATCACATTATATGCCTACACACTCCACACATGAGTAGATATTACTTAAGGAATCAGGTATATAATTTGAAATAAAAAAACAAGCGTGGAAATCGAACAGATAGTTTATTACATTACTTAGCATATTTGTAAAAATGTTCAAATATAGTTAAAATTATACTTTACATTCTTATTAACACGTGCACTGCTAAAATGCACTAATAGGGTTTTCTCACATGACACATATTGTTAGTTTTTATTATGTTTACTTACTTTTTCACCTACAAATCATGAAAATTCCCTTATGATGAAATATAAATGGAACAAACTTTTGCTGTCTAAGATTTTTGAGGGTCCCACGTTATCGCAAGATAACGGAGTCAAGCAACATCGAGCTTGGCTGTCCCTAGGATGGGTGACTGTCTGAGCGATTCCATCCTTGCACACAGCCCACCTGCCCGGTCACTGGTGGTGGTTCGGAAGTCACCCTTAAGCCGTTGGTCCTCGGGTTAAGTGAAAGAGAGAGCTTCTAATCCCTAACTTCGTCTAGTGAAATAAGACGATCTTTAACTTTAAAAAAATCTTCATTCCTAAACGATCACAACTGCCTAGGCATGACACAGACAACGCTTATTCTTTTTTTGCCAATTGATAGCGATCATGAGGAGATTTTCCTTTAAAAAGAGGGCAAGTATAAATCTTTTGATCAGTTTTGCCACCAGGACTGCAGAATCCCTTCATGCTTCCTTATGGGTCATACGCAGAGGCTGCTGCTCAGCCAACAACACCACAACATGTGGCTCTCCGTCCATCGTCTGCATCTGAGCCTCCCGCAATGCTCTATGAGTCCTGTCCTCAGGCTATGAAATCACCACATGGAAGAGTATCAAAAAACTTCCTGTCTCCGACAAATTTAAACCCAATATAAGGATATCAGAACCAAGGTCTCAAAACATAACTTTAAATGTAAGCTCTAAACAACAACAAAAATAGCAAAATTACAAATTCTCAATCAAAATGTTCTGTTATTCATCAAAATGCAACTCAATATGCAACTAATACGATTGACAAACTAACACTGATGGCGGATGAGCTGCATCTAGAAGTTTTTATAATTTCAGAACACAGCTTTTCGCCGGAAACAGTGGTTACGTTTAAGATAGAAAATTATGAATTGGCTGGTATATATCATCGAACGAATACAAAGGGGGGGGTGTAGCAATTTTCGTTAAATCTAGATTGAAATTCCAACCCTTTAGAATCGATTACGGAAGTGATCTAGATTTTGAAGTGGAAGGAATAAAAATATACTTAAATTCCGTAGGAAAACTCTTTATAATTGGTTTATACAGATCTCCAAATGGCTGTTGTAAAAATTTCTGTGGTAAATTTGAGTCACTCCTAAATGTGTTCCATTCAAAATCATTGAAGTTTATTATCATTGGCGGCTTCAATATCGATGTGTTGGACCACACCAGCGATGTTCTCCCTAACTCAGCGGCTTCGTGATATTTTAACATTTATTGGTTTAGTTTTGTCCGTGAACACACCAACTCGAGTGACCGCTACATCTAGCACCGCCAACGACAACGCTAATACCAACATATCAGACGCCTCGGGATCTGTGTTGAACGTGGCGATATCCGACCACTTCGTGCAGGAGATAGTACTCAAACATCTTATCCCAAATTCGAATCTCCATCTATGAGAATCAAAAGAGACTTCAAACTCGGAGACATTGAACTTTTTAACAAATTTCTTAAAACAGAATCTTGGTTATTTGTTAAATCCGTCCAAAACGCGGAAGATGCAGTCACTGCTTTTTTCAACCGTATAAATTTTTATTTGAATATTACTTGCCCTTTTAAAACTTTCAAAGAGTGAATACAAAAAAAAAAAAAAAAAAAAATACCTGGATTACCCAGGAAGTTCTTAACTTACGTGAAAAATTAAAACTTTATCATTCAATCTATATTAAATCAGGAAATGAAGAGTTTAAAAATTTTTTAGAACATTTAAGAAAAACTATCGGAAACAAATAAAAGCCGCTAAGGCTTGGAACGTTGAAAAAAAAACTAAAAAATACAAAACATTTCTCCAAAAGTGCGTGGAAAATTATTAAAAACTCAAATCAAACAAATAGTTTCAAAAATCCAATACCGACAATAAAATTACAAGGAAAACGTATTGAAGATCCGTTTAAAGTAGCAAGTGAATTTGATAAATTTTTCTGAACCATTAGTGTACCAGATCCACATTTCAAAGGGGTTAGCACTGAACCTGTTATGGGACCGGTCTCGTCAATGGTTCTATCTCCTGTAAGCAAGGTGGAGGTGGCCCGTATCATACAAGACCTTAAACCGAAAAAATTCAGTGACATCAATGGAATGTCTGTGTGGCTCATTAAAAAGTGTTTCCCACACATTGTCAAACCACCATATTAAAAACTGCAAAAGTGACTCCAATCTATAAAAAAGACCACCCTTTCTTTGTAAGCAATTATCGTCCAATATATATTTTTCCGGTATTCAGCAAATTTACAAAAAATCATTTCTCAAACAATTTGGAAAATTCATGGAACGATTTGAAATTATTTGTCCTCAACAATTCGGGTTTAGAAAAAACAAAAGTCAACAGTTGACGCAATTACAAATCTTATTGAAAACGATGTCGATGGCTTAGAGAGACGAGAACATGTGATAGGCATATTCCAGGACTTCTCCAAAGCTTTTGACTGTATGCATCATGCACCACTGTTGGACCAGTTATGGGCAGCTGGAGTCCGTAGTCTGCCGCACGATTGGCTCTCGTCCTACCTAAGGAACAGAGTCCAGTGCGTACAGATTGAGAACGCACAGTCAGGTAAAGTCAAAATGCCCTATGGCGTTCCCCAAGGATCAATACAAGGGCCAGTCTTATTTGTCATTTACGTCAACAAGTTGAATTCATCGATTCAGAATGGACAGGTGATTCAATTTGCTGACGATACGACTCTCTGCGTCAAATTAAAAACACTGACCTTGAAATAAAATCTTTCATTGATATTAATTTATGTATGCAGCATTTTTTAGAAATAAATTTGAAGCCAAACAGTTCCAAATCTAACGTGATTAACTTTTGTCTCCGGCACCAAGAACACGATTATCACCTGCAGTGATGGCGGATGACACTCTCTTAGAAAAGGCAGAATCCGTAAAGTTCCTTGGGATGTACCTTGATAGAGGACTGACATGGGACTATCATGTAGACAGCGTCTGCTCGAAAGTTGCTTCAGGTACTTATATTTTGTGCAATCTTACCAATTTTTGCTCGTTGGATGTACTCAAAATGTCCTATTTTGGTCTGGTTCAACCACATCTGACCTATGGCTGAAGATTGTGGGGCAGCTGCTCTAAATACAAATCTGAACGTGTATTTAGAACTCAAAAAAGCTGTCAGAATTCTTTCAAAACTAAAACCCAGAGAGTCGTGTAAAGATTCCTTCAGGGAGCTTGGATTAATGACTTTACCTTGTCTCTATATCCTTCAGGTTACCCTGTACTGTCGATTCAAGTGTGAATTAGTTACAGGCAGGGATGTTCACTAATACAAGACTAGAGGCAAGGACCACTTGCGCACACAATGGCACAGAACAACTACATTTGAACACTTGCCATCTGAAGTTGGTATCAAACTAATCAATAGGCTCCCAGAAAGTTTTAAAGAAATTAATGATCCAGACAAATATAATGTTAGATTGAAAAACTTTCTGGTCTCAAAGGCGTTCTACTCTGTTGATGAGTTCATGATGGACCACTGGGATCAAAAATTAAAATTAAAAACAAATAAATAATAATACCCCGGTTCTGATATCCAGAACAATTGTTGAATTATTATTATTTTAATTGCATAGAAACCAAATAAGCTATGACACAAATGTATTATAGTATAATGTATGTATATATATATATATATATATATATATATATATATATATATATATATATATATATATATGTGTGTGTGTGTGTGTGTGTGTGTGTGTGTGTGTGTGTGTGTGTGTGTGTATATACTGTAACTTTGACGTATGCAATGCAATTTATACGATTGTTTACGCAATAAAGAATTATTATTATTATTTAGCTTAAGAGCGATGGATAATGAGATCTGTACATTCAATAGAATTGAAACTGTCAATTGTGCTAAGTTTTTAGGAATTTATTTCGATAACCACTTAACATGGTGGCCTCACATAGACTAAATATCCAAGAAGTTATCAAGCACCTTGTTTTTAATAAGGCGCCTCACCTTATGTGTTAGCAGTAGCTACATTATATCGGCATACTACGCCTACTTCTAATATATTATGAGGTACGGACTTATTCTTTGGGGTAATTGTAGCAGAACTAATGAAATCCTCATGCTTAAACAAAGGTAATCCGAATCATGACAAAATCAAATAGTTAAGAGCACTCTAAGCCTCTTTTCATAAGCACTGGGATACAGACGGTTTTTAATTTATACTTGTATGACATAATGTAATACATTCTAAATCATCCAGAGTTTTTACATTTCAATGAAAGTTGTAAATATGATTCGTAACAACAACAGGGCTGTGATTGGTTTCCACAGACTGAATAAGAGCTTATCCAGCCATATTGTAATAAGCATGAAAATATATAATAAACTTGTCACTTTAGTTCAAAAATATACCTAAAGCTTTCTTGAAAACATTTCATTGCTGGCTACTTAGAAACCCATTTTATTCAATTAACGGAATTTTTTGGTTTTGTTTTAGTTGAATTTTAAGTACTATATATGCATTAGCTCATGCTTACCCCAGATAATAGAAGTGCTTAGTGGAAATTTACTGAGGCCCCTTCCTCTGGGTAACCTGAAGGGTAATCGAAACAAAAGATAAACATTGCAAAATGTTAGTTTCCCATATTTATCTATATCTTAAAGATATTTTGCTAACCCTATTTAATGGTTTAATATGTTATGTATTTATTTTATGTTAGATTAAATTATATTCAGAATGACATTGCAATATACAGGATTATAGAATTAACATGGCAATATCAGAACTCCTATATAAAAGTTTGTTATGATCACGAATTATTTTTAGATCCAAAAAGTTGATTTCATTCATAGATTCAAGTTCCTGGTACAACTAAGCTTCTGGTGGTGACAATTAAGTATATTTAACATATTATCTAAGTTAAATAAGATAAACATGACTTCTTGTTAAATACATTTTAAGACTTGTCTAAGACTATGTCCAACATTTTACACCCGAATATTGAAAGTGAAGATAAATTCAATAATTCAGGAATATATAGGATTAACTGTAATGATTGTAATATGTTTTACATTGGTCAGACTGTAAATTTTAGCAAAAGATATAAAATCCATGCCTCTGCTTTTAAAAATAAGAAACCTGAAAGATCTAATGTAGCTGAACACCTTCTGAATTATAGCCACAGTTTGAATAAAATATATGAAAATGCTTGGGAAGAATTATTTATTTTAAAAATTTTAGGATTATAATAAATTAATGAATGAACAAGTTAATTTTGATTCAGAAATAGTTTTTAATGGTGTATTTTCAGCGACTAAAAGAACAGAAGTAACAGCCATTGACTGTATATGTACCAACACGTATTATGCTAATTAAAAAAACTATTTATAAAATAATTCTACCTGCCAGTATGCACAGAAATATAAATTACAATAGGCCTACTGAAGGAGAAGGTAGTTGCAAAAACTGCCACAGTACTGCAGCACCGTCAAGATTGCCGTTTGTAAAGTAAGCACGGCAAGCGATACTGCCTTCTGGGATCCGAGACTGGCTTTCGGGCGGATGACTGCCACTCCGAGTAAATTACCAGCACCCTGACTGGCATTCCGGTGGGAGACGAATATATATATATATATATATATATATATATATATATATATATATATATATATATATATATATATATATATATATAATTATATATATCCTTATATTTATAATACCTATTATTTTTCTATACCTATTATTGTTTAGAAAAATAGTAATATATAAAACCACATTTGTTACAGCTTATGGGTCAAACTTTTTGTGCTATGAACTAAAGTATGCATCTTTAAAAAACAATTTTTTGACACTTTCAAATATTGTAATTATTGTAACTGTGACATTGCACTGTTAAATAATTAGGTTGACTGAGGTGACTGAGAAAGTTACTAAATAAATGGAAAATACACTGTAAGATATGTTGACTGTACAACTGCTGGGTGTGGACTGCACATTCTATGAGGAGCGGGGGGTAACCAGTTATTGATAGTGATACAACAGTAATAGAAGCATCTTACACCATTTTATTTTATTTATAATTTTTTTTAATATATGTTATTTAGTGTTTGCCATAGTATTTTTTTATATCAAGGCAAGTTTACATACTCATTAGAGACAAATGATTTATTATGAATTTAACAATTATTGCAGATAACAAACAACTGAATCTAAGGTAACTTTGAGAAAATGTTTAAGAGGCTTAAAATGATATATTTTACTATAGTGAAAATTTTTATTGGTTTATAGTTGCAGTTCAGTAAAAATGATGACATATTAAAAAGTTGTTTAGCCTATATCCAGCTTTACCCAGCCATTTGAGCTTAGACAGTTTTCTACCCAACTTTATATTACAGTACTTGTAAAAAAATGTAATAAAACTAATTTTTTAGTCAATTTGTCCATATCCAATCATTTTTAGCATAAGCTGTTTAATAATGTCATTTTTAGAACTACAAGATTCCTGGCCCCAAAGATATTCCTGTTGATTTTAGAGTAGAAATGAGGAAAAATGCTCCGAACCCAGTGGGAGTTCTGAAATCCAAAGGTAATTTCTGATTTATTACTATTAATTGGCATTGATCTTATATTAATGATTGAATTAATACTTTTAATGAGTTAAGTCTTGTAAATATAATTATTTTAATTTCATCTGAACTTAAGAAGTTTGTTTTCACAACATGTACATTTTTTAGTTAAATGTTCAGTTAATTCCTGTTTTTTTCATCAAACTTCTTTAGTCTTTTAAAAAATTTAAAGAAATAAGTCATTATTATTATTAATGGTGTTTAAAAGTATTATTATTCTTAGTGTATATTATATATAAAACTAAATAAATATTCCTGGAAAGGCTTCCGTGGTTATTTGTATTATATAAAAGTGTTTGGTCTTCTGGGTTCAACTATGTCATACCCTAGACTCATACGATTTTAATCTATAAAATTTGCATATACATGTAAGTATATAATTAATATATGTATTAAATACATTTCTATATATATATATATATTAAGTAAATAATGTACATAACCAATGGACACGCTCAAACCCAGAAGACCAAAAAATGTTATAAAACTAAATAAATATAAATTGGATCAGGATTTAATATTGGCAGAAAGTTAGATACAAATTAATTCATCCTAGTTATAAGTAACAGACAGAAAATGAGCCTACTCCATAAATACTTTTTCAAAGGCTCAGTGGTTAATAAGCCTTCAAATAGGAATGCCTTACCAAAGAATTAATAGGAACAGATTCAAGTTTATTTCGCAAAACACATAACCATAACATATGTAGTAATTTCTAAATTACCAATCCTTCCTCTTCTTGTTTGTATTCCTATATAATTAATATTAATAGACAGGATACAAGATGTAAAAACCAACATATTAGTATAAGGGGTGAGGGGAAGGAGTAAACAAAGTCAGGACAGGCCCTTGTGAATAAAACGAAAAGAAAAGAAAAACAGTAACTCTGTAGAATGTTTTTCAGATACTTGCAAATTTTGTGAGTTTAAAATCAACTTTTAATAGTTAACAGACACATACAAGTTTTGTATTTGAAAATGTGTTTGTTATCTTCTTGTTATTTACACAAACATTTTCATTAATCGAATTACACATTAACTAATTTGTTTGTAAAAGTGAAATAAGTATTTCTGTTTTCTTAATTTGTATTTTACTGTTCTTATTCACTCATCGATGTACAAGATAGTTGGTTTCATTTTAGTTAGATAAATAAACTTAACCCTTACAGGCTGATATTAATTTTATAAACAAGTTGAAAAATTCGATAAAATTTTCCCCATCGCAAAAAGGGCTTAGGACTTGTTTAAAACACTTTTTAGAGTCTGAAGCATTTTGTAATGTTAAGGAGTTCTTGGTGAACGACTGGGAAACCGTCCAATTAGGAGATTGAATCCGTTGTAGTTGGTGGGAATATTGGTATATAAATGAAATTTGAAGTAACATCACCAGTGACCGAGTAGGCGGGCTGCGAGCAAGGACAAGCTCCCTCACTGATCTTGGAACATCCAGGGAACATCTAAGATCGCAAGATAATTGCGGACTCCTCCAGCCAAGGCCACTGGTGGTTAAATGAAATCATTTATATAAGAAAACATGTATAGATGAAGTTTGTTAGTCTGAATGTGATCTAACAAATGGTTTTTCTAAACACTGGTGGGGCGAACAGAAACATTTTAGTTCCATACAGAGGTTTGCTATACATGTTTTCTTAAATAAATGACTTCATTTAACCACCAGTGGCTTTGGCTGGAGGAGCCCGCCATTATCTTGTGATCTTAGATGTTCCAAGATCAGTGAGGGAGCTTGTCCTTACTCGCAGCCCGCCTACTCGGTCACTGGCGATTGTTTGATGTTACTTTCAAGCCATTGGTCCCCAGATTAAGTGTAAGAGAGGGCTTCTTAGCCCTAACTTAACTTGGCTTCCTTTAACTTTTTAAGCCTAATTTTAGAACGTAGGCTGTTTAAGTAAATATAATATGCATTTATTAGTACTATAAGATATGTATTGTTTTTTTGTGTATCACCTCGATATGAGGATAGTAAACGTGGTATATTTAATATTTTGAATGGGTTGTGGGGCGTTTAATTATTTGTAAAATGTGTGTAAAATTACGTCTTTCTCTGCAATATTTTAGACAACTAGCAGGGAAGGATCACATGATGAACCCTACCTGGGGTACATTCCAGATTCGTGGTTGACTATACCTCATCTTGATTTATACTAATCTAGAATTCTGTAATATTTCTAAAATCAAGCTTAAGTACAGAAAATTTACTTTGGCTGTGCTTTTTAACCCATTGGCCGACAACTCACTAGCAGTTCTTGTTTTGTGTACGGTCCTCACATATTCTTCACCATTATCTGAAAAACGTCTAAGAGACATTGGTAATTTTTGTGTCCTTGTAATATGTGTTTACAAGATGTATCCTCTCAAGGAAGATAGCTGATTTTTTTATTTCTCTATTGAAGTTTTAGACTTAGTATGTTTGATTTAGTCAAACGTGTTATTTTATTCCAGATATCATAGTTGTTTTAACAAGGTAAAATAATATATGTCGTTTACGAGGTGTATATTCTTGTTTTCCTGGTAGCCTTCAAATTAAGGTATTTTCAATGATAAAAAAGGGGATTTCTAAATGATGATAAATGTATTACATGAATTTTAGTAATGAAGAAAACTGGTTTGTTTCAGCTACTGGGGAGCCACCTCTCTGTATGAGCATTGCTGTAGTTATTGCTATTCGTAGAGCTCTTGAATCAGCCCGAATGGATGCCGGTCGTCTAGATGATTATTTTTCGATTGGTAAGCAGAGAGAATGACTAAAAAAACACAGAACAACTTTCATAATTATCTGTGACGATTTCTACAATATAAGTAACTTTTAAAACATTCTGACATTTTCTGTAATCTTAGCTTATGTACCTAATAAGTAAAAAGTAATCAGATATAATATAATCCAAATATGTTAAATCCAAGCACTCAACAATCATTTTCATAATCGCTTATAAAAATGTCTGAAATGTTTGTTTACATGTGTGCATTCATTGAAGTGTCTCTAATATTTGTTTAAATATGTGCTGGTACTGTGAATTGTAGATCAGTGAAACCTTTCAATCCAATAATCTGATTTCAACAATGTCAGGAAAATATGTGTACACATGTACATCTGGATTTGTTTACTCTCCATTTCAAAAGAATGTAGACCCGAAATTACAAAGACACTGTACCTAGATGAATAATGATAATTATATGATTATTTTATTGTATTAGAAAATTTAATTTTGCGTTGAACCATGTCTGTCAAATAATTTTCATAACTCGTTAACAATTTTTGATTAGCGATTGTTTATAAAAAGTACCGGTTTTTAGGCTTGAATCATGCAAACTAAATAAAATTGTTTCTAACCATAAATGTTAATCAGTGATTTTTAATTGACGTTTATTTGATAGTGTCGGAATATGCAGTCAGCCGTTATTGAAGTCTTCAAACGCCCACCCGCACGGCATCAAAACCACTCGAGATTGCCACTCGTTCCCTCCAACGGAACGTCAACTGCCGATATTAAAACTCCCATTTGCTGTATTCTTTTAAGTTTCATCATCCATTTTAGTAGTGGAAATGGTTGGGTTAGGCGTCAATGATGTCATGACTTTTTTTAGAAGCTTCTAGAAGGTTCTAGAACATTCTGTGACGTCATCACTTTTTTTAGAACCTTCCAGAAGGTTCTGTGACGTCATCACCCCTCCCCCCTAATTTTAATAATATATGCAAATTATTCGCAAAAAGATTTGAAAACTCTCCGCAATATTTTGCAAGATATTCGCAAAAAGAATTGCAAACTGTTTGCGATAATTTGCAAAATTTTCGCGAAAAAAAATCTACAAACTGGTCGCAAAAATTTGTAACTTATTTGCACATATTCGCAAATATTTGCATACTAATTAGCATATTGATTTGCATAATAATTAGATTAATAGTCATAATAATTACACTAATTTACATATTTTCTTAATTGTTCTCTATCGTCCTTATTTATGGACGGATTTTGAACGGATCTTTTTTAAAATGTCAAGCGTGATAAAACGCGCCGGTTATGTACATAATTACCAGTAATATCGATTCATACAATATTCTTTATTTTATTTCATTGTATTTGTACGTAGGTTGTTAACGCCACTGCTTCCTCTTCCGTAAATGACATTTTGGTAACTGCGTGGTCTTCGTCGATGTTAACCATAAAAACAAGTGATTAATGGGCTCAGGTGTTCTTAACAGACATGCTCGTCATGATAGGAATTTCCCACTACACATCGATAACGAATGGGGGCAACGCAGGTGCTGTTCACCTATATTGATATTCCAGCTGTTAATAATACAAATGCAATATTCCAGTTGTTAATGTTTTATACTCAAACTAGCTGTACCCGCCCGCTTCGCCGGTCATAATTTTGAGTTTTGATTGTATCATTGAAATGTGCAGCAACCTTTCAGTTTACATAGTATCCAATTTACAACAGCTGATGTTTTGTGTAGTTTACTACTGTACTCAATTATTTTTAATTTTGAAAGTTTTGCCTACCACAATTTTATTATATTAGTTTTTATTTAACAGCTGTTAATCAATATATATAAAATATATATTGTTAATCTATATATATAAAATCCAATGTATGTTTGTTTGTCTGTCTATCCTTTATGCGCTACCAAACCATCCAGCCGATCGCCATGAAACTTGGGGAAGTTGTTCTATATACCCCAGGGGAGGTTTCTGTCCTATTCACGTTTCTTTAATCCCTCAGGGCTCCATCCCTTGGACTTCTAAAGTTTCGATGTTAATCAAATAGCAGGATGCATGAAGGTATAATAAGTCAAATATAAAAAGAATATCAGCTGTGGGTTTTAAATATGTCAAAATTATACTGTTTATATTTTTATGTTTTGATTTCTTGTGAAGCTATATTAATTGATTGATTAATATGCTGTACACCGTTATGCTGGCAAGCCTTTCCAATAAATTAGCAATACAATTAATTTTTAAATATAACTTTAAATTTGTTTTAAAGGACACTGCCTTCTATTCTGGCCTTGAGGCACACGTGATATTTGGACTGCGCAGTTCTCGCCTCAAGGCGAAATCTGACTGGAATTTGCTCAGTCCATTAGGCCACGGATTTGGACTGTAGGCCGACCCATACACGCGAGGTTTGATCTCAGGCCTGGACTCACGCGAGGTTTGGACGTGTATGGGGGAGGGCTTAGTAGTGCCTTGCCGTTGGAGCGAACGAGTGGTTTTGATGCCGTGCGGGTAAGGAGTTTGAAGGCTTCGCTAACGGCTGACTGCATAAATGATTCAAATGATTTATTCAGCCATTAAATTTTACAAAACAATAGGCCAAGTCATATAAAGTAAAAAGCATACATCATGCAGCATTACAAATTCTAATTGCTAAATAACCTAGGTTATAACTAATAAAAACATGCAAAATCATAACAATAAAAAACAAACTTGCTAATCATCATGTGCTAAACATTAAAACATGCAATCATCCTGCCAAATATTTGTGGAAACATACTTTCAGAAGTTTGCTCTAACCTATAAATACTCCCCCAAGCATTTGTGGTCTAAGTTGAAATATTCATCAAGACAGTAAATTGGATTGTCAATGAGCCAATTTTTTAGCACCTTTGAAAATTTGGAATTTGGAAGAGCCCTTATAGATAACGGTAGCTTATTATACAATCTAATACCTTTAACAGGAAAACAAGATGAGGATTTATGCAATCTAAGTCTAGGCATAAAAATATTGTTGTTACCTCTAGTACTCTGGGGGTATACATTATTGTTTAACATTAAGGATACTTCTCTTCTCTTTATCTTTAAAATACAATCATGCACAAATAGGTTCACAACAGTTAGGACTCTATTTTGTTCAAATAATGGCCTACAGTGGTCCAACCAGCCAGCACCAGACATAAGGGGAATTGCCCTCTTTTGCAGCAACAAAATTTTGTGGGTACTAGTGGTGTGACCCCAGAGCCTAATTCCATAAGAAAATACAGAGTGAAAAAAGGCAAAATATGCCTGCCTCAGGTAATGGCCGGTCAAACCATCCGCAAGTCTCCTGAGAAGATAGAATGAGCGACTCAGTCGCCTACAGACCGCATCAACATGGGGCCCCCACAGTAACCCAGAGTCCAAAGTAAAACCTAATAGTTTAACAGGATCACACTTAGGGGGATTCTTGCACAGAGTAAAAGTGATTTCCTGAGTCTTTGCTTCATTAAGTGAGAATTTATTGATCTCAAACCAGTGAGAAGCAATCGTCATTAATTCATGCACGGTTGATTGAGAACAAAAAGAATCAGGTCCACAGGAATAAAGTGTAGAATCATCAGCAAACATTTTAACTTTACCCGATACATCAAAGTAAAAGTCGTTTATATCAATAATAAACAACAGGGGGCCCAACTCTGAGCCCTGGGGAACCCCATGTTCCACGGCCCGAGACTTAGACAAGATCCCATTCCAGCTAACAATCTGCTGTCTATGAGCAAGATAGGAGCTAATCATCTTGAGTTCGTCATCTTCCAGATACAGTTTAAGTTTCATGATAAGAATGTTATGCTGTACCGTGTCGAAAGCACGAGAGAGATCACACAGTAAGAGAAAGGTTGACATCCTATTCTCAAAAGCATTCAATATGACTTTGACAAGAGAATCCACTGCCGAGACAGTAGACCTTATTCTTCTGAAGCTATACTGAGCAGGCACCAGGAGGGAACGTGAATCAAAATAATTGTACAATTGCTTAAATAGCACCGTCTCAAAAACTTTACCAAAAACTGGTATTATTGATATAGGTATATAGCTAGACATCTCATTTATGGAACCTTTTTTAAAAACAGGCACTGTTCTACTAGTTTCCAGGGCATCAGGATAAACACCCATATCTAAGCAACCATTAATTAAGAATGACAAAAGATGTGCTATTGTATGAACTACGTACTTAATCAGGTTGGGTGACATATCATAAATATCCTTTACAATCAGAAGCCTTAAATTTACTTACTACCTCAATTATGTCATCACTGCTTACATGTTTCCACTTAAAAGCATCATTGACACGAGGAATGTTTTGCACTAAAACATCATTGAGAGCATCAGGATTACAAGGTCCTGGTATATTAGACAATATATGCGTTTTTTCAAAAAAGTTTCTTGTTTTTAGGACCAAAATTTTATAACCAAGTACCACGTATGGTAAAAGATTCTCGAACTTTACAATCAATTAAGAATAATTTAAAACGGTGGTTGCTGAAATTGTCTAAGGCATATGTTGAAGACCTATTTTTAGTGCTACAGTAGGCTAAGAAAAAAAAAAAAAAAAAAAATGTATTCTTTATTACCAAAGTCTTGTGTGAATCGGTGCATGTCGTGAGAGCCTGTGAGAAAGTGAGCGTGTGTGTGCGCGTATGTGTTCAAGTTCAACTCCAAATAACTTTATTTATTAATATTCAATACAATTTGTACAACTATAACCATGTGTTGTACAAACACACATACGATTACCAAAACGTTATGTTAAGTTATAATTAACTATCCTAATCAGTCTTGAATGAATAGTGACAAACTTAAAAATAAATGGGTTCTTCTAACTCTCAATGTGTGTGCGGGAGTGGGTGAGTATGTGGGTGTGCGAGTGTGTTTAGGTGCGTGAGAGAGTGAGCGTGCACGGGTGTAGGTGTGCGAGTGTGTGTAGGTGCGCGAGATAGTGAGTGTGCGTATGTGTGTGGATGTACGTGAGCGCGCGTGAGTGTAGGCGTGCGAGTGTGTGTAGGTGCGCGAGAGTATGTGTGGGCGTGCGCGCGTGTGAGAATGTTTGTATGTGGGGGGATGTGTGTGTGGGTGTGTGCGAGCGTGTGTGTGCGTGTGGGTGTGCGTGTGCGCGAGCGCTCGTGTATGTGTATGTAGGCTTACCTGGCAATGACTGCATGCAAGTTATTTTTGTTTTCCTTTAAATAATATTATATTTTTACAGTCTAAGTCCAACTGAGCTCCTGCATGCAGACAGGGGACATTTCTGATCCCCTTGCATGTCAGTATATTTCCCTGCAGCAGTTTTGGTAGTTTTTAGTTTAGTTAAGATAAATTGATATGGTACATATATATATATAGTTTTTATCTTGAGCGTCTTTTTTTTTTTATACTGTTAAAATAAGGAAAAGATGTAAATTTTGTATGCTGTATGGGAAAATAAACAATTTTCAATTTTCAATTTTCAATATATGACTTACAGAGTCTATAAAAAAATTATTAAAATCATCTGCCGAAGCAAAGCTGGAGGGCTTAGCATGAATCTGAGACATGATTTTATTAATAAACTTCCAAGCCGCTTTACAAGGGTTTGGAGCTTGATAAAATGAGCCTACAATAGCTTTGGCTTTAGCATCCCTAATCCTGGCACGATAATTTCTCCTTAGGTTACGTAACAAAGGTACGAGGTGAGGTCTTTCTTTGGAAAGATCGTATACCAGGAGAATCTGATTTCTCAATTTGGCCAGCCCAGAATCAAACCATGATTTAGGGTTAGAAACATATTTAGTATTTGCTTGTCCTATGGTTTCAATTTTCTGCTTTTCAGGAAAACAAAAATCAAACAAAGTCTTAAAATTTTTGAAAAATACTGAAAAGGCATTAGTGGGTGAAAGAGATTTTAGAACCTCAAACCAACCCATCATATCACTCTCAAGACAGTTTATAAAGTTAAGAATATAGGTCTCATTAAAATCTCTAAATTTTACAATTTTCTGCCTAGGCTTATGAGCTAATTTACTTATTCTATTATTTAAAACTAAAAATAAATGTTTGTGATCCGCTACTTGATCATCACTGACCAAAATCTCGTAGTCCCAAGTAGTGTCAAGATTAGTTATAAAACTATCCAATGATGCACCGTCCCTTGTTGGCAGCTCAGTAGCACAAAAAAGGTTATGGCTCCTGAGAAGATTTAAAAAATCTGCTTTTTCACTAGTGTTGCTGATCAGATTTATATTATGATCAGTTCCAATCACAATGGAGAGACCAAGACCGTCAAGAAAACTCAAACAACGATCCAGAAGTATAAAAAACCTATCGATGTTACCATTAGGAGAGCGATACATTGTCACAATGACTAGAGATAACTCAGGCACAATACAGGCCGCAAACTCAGCATGCATAGCTTCACTGAATTTACACAAGTCAATAGGCTTAACCAGGTAATTACAATTTTGCCTCATAAAAATTGCTACACCTCTCCAGGGAGAGTACGTACAAAAACAACTTAGGAGTTTTAAATTAGTAAGTTTTCATAGTACAAGATTTCATTTCTTGTTAACCAATGTTCACATATGCATAGAAAATCAATGCTATCCAGAGTGCACAACAGTTCAATCTCCACTACCTTATTCCACAAACACTGTACATTTAACATACAAAATTTGATTTTGGTCACTACATCAGAGCTTGAAGTATCATGCACATTTAAACTAGGTTCATGCACTGTCAGTATTACGGAACTGTTAAGCTGACTGGTTTTTTCGCTAAAAAAGTACGAGAGAAAACTTTACTATGTCTAGGTACAAATTCTCACCCTAAAGTTCCAGTAGGCCAAAAACTAGCACTGAGTAATGTAGAGGTTAAGTCAGAAGTAACACCTACCTTAAAAGATTTATAGGAGCTATGTTTGGTTCTGAGTTCAATACACTCAGCCCTGACTTCAGATTCGAGTAAGAACTTCACCAAGTCTGCCTTGGATACTTCAGGAGACAATCTAGATACAAAGATCCAGTTACATCTGCCAACAGCCTTGATAGTTCAAGTGTCCTGGCAGTTGTTGGTGCCGATAATAGGATTCCTTTTCATATACCTCTTACCTGCAGTAGTGGTCTATTTAGCACTGGCCACCGTATCAGTAGGTAGATTCGCACAGTCAGAATCAATAGAACTATGTTTTTTCTCCTTTTGATACTCCACACCTAAGGGAACTTCAGAAGCCAACTTCGTATTCGTTAACACTGCGTCAGAGTACAGTCTTCGATTCGATGTACTATTTAAAATAGTCGATTTGTAAACAGTCGATTCAGTCAAGTTCTTGGAGTCATCACCTACTGAAATAATATCATCATCAGTTAAAGTAGATGACTTAGTTGCCTTTGAGTTGTTGATAGTCTTGGATGCAACAGCCAGACAGTTACCAGTGATACTACCAATGTCAAACGCAGATTGATTAATATCCGGTTCAAAACAAGTATTAACAACTTTGTTTGAACTAATAATCCTATCAACTTTATTATTTAAGGTAATATTATCATTAGCTACGTCTCTGACAATTGACACAAGTTTTTCCACAGTTATATTCAAAGTAATGAAACTGTCAATATCAATTAGTTGATCAGATACACTTGATAACCTAGAATCACATGTCTCACATGCCTATTTAGATTTTTCCGCTAATATCTGCATGTATTCATATTCTTCATCACTAATCAAGATACACGCACAATGAAACCAATTTTTGCAAAAAATCTCACACTGAACCGCTTTTTCATCGTCATTTACGGATTTTCTGCAAGACGGACAACACTCAGCTTTACCACTCTCCATAACCGGAAGTCAAAAAAAGACACGGAAGTCATATTCCGACACTATCAAATAAACGTCAATTAAAAATCACTGATTAACATTTATGGTTAGAAACAATTTTATTTAGTTTGCATGAATCAAGCCGATACCAACAGTACCAAATTATACCGAGTACCAGTTATCACAGCCGAATAAAAGTTAATCCACAAAAATTAGAAGAGCTTACAAAATTATATAATTAAAATTTTGAAACTTCAAGGTAACGTTTGAAAACTATTTACTAAAGTTTTTTAAAAGTCTAATATATATCAAAAGTCAATTCAACTTTTTATTATATTTTTAAAGTTGATGGTTCATTAGAAATTGCTAAAAACCAGTACTTTTTATAAATAATCGCTAATAAAAAACTGTTAACTAGTTACGAAAATTATTTAACAGACATAGTTCAACACACAATTAAATTTTCTACAATACATAAAAAGAATCACCTAATTATCATTATTCGTGTAGATACGATGTCTTTGTAAACTCGGGTCTACGTAGTTCTGAAGTGGAGAGTAGATAGGTTTGCTGGTTTGAAGTATCTCTAGTGGTAAACCTTGGTGGATCTGTGATATTTATTAAATACTACCTCTCTTTTCAACCAATTCCTGCCATAACAAGTTTAGTGATGGAAAATTTGTTTGAAATTCAGTTTGTTTTTTACAAGTAATGAAAACCATTGTCATTTGTATTTACAGAAACCCAGTTCTTGAAAACAAAACAACATTTATTGAAAAGTTTAATGTTCTGTTGAACTTACTATATTAATTGAAAATGGATACTATTATTACGGTGGATTTTAATTTAAATTTTAAGTCTCCTGATTCTAATACACTCAAGCTTTGCAATTCCATCAATGGCTTTGGTATGAACATATTGCTAAAAAATGGAATTACCAGGCCTGGTATTAGTAATATAGGTTCTTGTATATTCAGGGTGTTCCCAAACTACGTTCCGAAACTTAAGGATATGATTTATTGGGTGAAAATAAGTAAAAATCTTCTTATACATATAGCTGCCAATATGCTTCGTTTTCAATATGGCGGCCATTTTCGTATTTTCATTAAATTAGATGTTATTTCATAACTCCTTTCATTACAGTGCTCAAATCTGGAGTGGAGATACCTGTTATACTTATTTTTAAGAATGTAATAGTATTATTTTATTGTGCTCAATATTTTCAAAATGGCGGCACTTAAAATCCTTTAATTGTAAATTATGAAAAACCGTGTAATCTAAGAAAAAATGCGTAAGATATACAAACGTTGCACAATGTAATAACAAATCTAACAAGTCCTCGGTGAATAAAATCCGTTCATAAATAAAGAAGTAACAATGATTTAGGAAATGCGATGTATGCTCTGTTTCATTTTATTAGAAATTGAATTACTGGTGTTAAATGCATATCTAATTAGCTGATGAAGTAAATATTAAACAGCTGATATTTTAGCATTTGTATTTCAGATTATTCATTGCTGACAAATTGGATTATTATATGTGAATAGTATTATATGTGATTATTTTTGTAAGTTATAGTAAAATAATTGTTTCTCCATTACTTGTTTTCAAATAATTTAGTTAGTATATTTGTGATTAGTTTCTTTTTGTTTATATGTTATCTAAATAATGGTAGGTAATTATTATGCTTACTCAAACATTGAAAAGGCCTATATGCATTTGATGTATGGTCTTGCAGAATGTAACAGTTATGAAGCTAAACGGCTGTACGAATTACATTTTCCTAATAGAGTTGTTTCATGTTACAAAACGTATTCAGCCATACATGCTCAACTCAGTGAATCTGGAAGCTTTTCTCGTAATAGAAATGACACAGGGAGAACAATATCAGTTAGACCCGTTCAGTTGGAAGAGAATATCCTTAATGAGATAACAAATCGCTCAGAAAAAAAACACTAAGGAAATAAGCTTACAATTTCAAACTTCAAAACACACTGTATGGAATATTATGAAGGAACAACAACTTCGTCCATACCATGTTCAAAAGGTTCATACTCTCTTGCCAGACGATATCCACGCCGGGTTAGGATTTGTCAGTGGTTTATTCAGAAATGTGATGACTTAAACTTTTTAAGTAAAGTCCACCGGCCTTGTAAACTTACACAATACGCACATTTGGGCAATGGCGTGCGGGTTCTCACGCAATATTGCGGAACCGCCATTAACACCAATTTTTTTCTAAATGTTTGGGTCGGTATTCTTGGTGAAAACTTGTTATTTTGTTTCCTTCCTCAGAGATCTATTGGCAAGCGTTACCTGGATTTTTTGACAACTGATTTTCCAGCCTTGTTAGAGAACGTCCCACTACTTGAGCATATGGATGCATGGTTCATGATGGCTGGGGCACCAGCACATTTCAGTCGGGATGTTAGGAATCACATTGATAATACCTACGGAGAAAAATGGATTGGCCTAGAAGGTCCAGTGCCATGGCCTCCAAATCACCTGATCTTATTCCTCTTGATTTTTTTCCTGTGGGGACATCTGAAGAGAATAGTCTATTCTTATCCAGTGGTTTCAGTTGAAGATCTTAAGACAGTACATTGAGAATGGGATTGAGACTATCCGGTAAATGCCTGGAGTATTTGGAAGAGTGCGGCAAACTATGAGGAGGCACTTAGATGCGTGCATGCTAACCGGGGGCCGTATCTTTGAACAGTTCATGTAGTTTTTTTGCTATCCAGTTTTCAATTGTAACGTATTGGTTACTGTATTATCGTGTATTGTGAGTTTTTACAAATGCTGCTACATCTTCAGTATTTTATGATTTTTTTTATCCAGTACTGAAATAAATATTAAAATTATAACTGTCAATAACGGCAATATTCAATTGAACAGTGTTGCCGTTGAGCGAACTAACAGAAACAGAGTATACATCGCATTGCCTAAATTAGTGTTACTTCTTTATTTATGAACGGATTTTATTCAACTAGTACGTGTTAGATTTATTATTACATTATGCAACTTTTGTATATCTAATACATTTTTTCTAAGATTACGCGTTTTTGACTAATTTACAATTAAGGGTTTTTATGTGCCACCACTTTGAAAATATTGAATACAATAAAATAATACTATTACATCCTTAAAAATAAGTATAACAGGTATCTCCACTCCAAATTTGAGCACTATAATGAAAGGAGTTATGAAATTACATCTAATTTAATGAAAATACGAAAATGGCCACCATATTAAAAACGAAGCATATTAGGATCTATATGTATAAGAAGATTTTTACCCAATGCATATCCTTAAGTTTCGGAACGTAGTTTGGGAACACCCTTTACAATATTGTTAATACAGTTCACCCTTCACATTATTATATAGAAATTATTGACAATTTTTTTCAAGTCAGTATAGTATAATTGTTCATATTAACAATTAATTTAAATCTACTTACAAAGTAAAGTAACAAACACAGGTTACTAAACGCACTACCAATAGATATTGTACCCCTATATTCTTCAATTGCTACATAGAAATTTATTGGGTAGAAATTTACAAGAATGAATCAGCAGAAAATCAATTCAGTATACTTTTTGAACTATTTATCTGGGCTGTCGATTCTAGTTATCAACATTAATAAATCAAACTCTGTTGTAAATAACAAATGGTACAAACCACAGTTACAAAAGCTTAAGGATCAATGTGACAAAATTAAATTCCTGACAAAGCACTCTGTGTCTGAAATTGTTAGAAATAAGTATAAGGAATTAAAATACCTGTACAGGAAAGAAATTAATAAAGCAAAGCTAGAATATAGCAACAACCTAGTAGCATCTGCCATAAATAAGACAAAACAAATATGAAAAATAGTAGGCCTAATTGACAATGTGCCAACTGGCTGCAAGGAAGAAGATGCCAATCCTGTACTTAGTTCCAATACTTTTAGTGATTTTTTTGTAAATAGTGTAGATAGTGTTGTAAATAACATTCCCTGTAATACAAAAACCTTATATTTAAAAGGGCATATTGTAACATTTTAAGTGATAGGCCTTGCCTGTTTGATAACCATCATGTGTCTGTTGAAAATGTACATTCTGTCATTCAATCTCTCACTAATGGTAAATTCTTAGACATGTACGGTATTACCTCTGCGATTATAAAAATAAGTAGTTGGAGCATTTTAGATACTCTGTCACATTATCATTTATTTATTGATTTAATGAAGGATGTTTTCCTGAGAAATTAAAGGTTTCTAAATCAATCAATCAATCAGTCTTTGTTCCATTAGTCAATAAAGGTGAAATAGGACACGTCAATAATTACAATTAGTACTGTACTAAAATTACTTAATCCTAACAATTAATAATAAAAAAATATTAAAAATAAAACACTTACATAATTCAGAAGGTATTTATTTACATTAGAGTTCAAAAATTCTGCAATATCATACATTGGATTGTCTTTAACCACTTGTACAGTTGACTCTTAAATTTGATTATAGGCATAGTTCTGGCACTAACTGGCAATTTACCAGGTGACACGAGCCAAACTTTATAAGTCTGTGTTATGGTATGTCAGGTTTGTACTTGTATTTTGTGCAGTGCTGATGCATGTCCTGCCTGGTGAAGAGGAGATGCAGGTTAGCTTTAGTGTACATTAAAATGTGGTAGATATATAAATTTATGACTGCTAAAATTTTAATTTAAAAAAGTGGTCTACAGTGATCCACAGAAAAGGCTCGAAAGATATTTCTAATGATGTTTTTCTGCAATAAAAGAACATCCATGCACTTTGTGTGAATTACCAGGGTAGCAAAGCTGGTGCATCCGGTGCAGTACACCGGGGCCTCCGAAGTTTGGGACCCCAACCCAGGAAAAGAAAAAAAATTCTGTGTTTATAAAAAAATACCAAAACTATTTCTTTCGTTACGAAAACTCAATATTTTTGCCTCAGCGATTCATATTTAACCTTGAAGGTTAATAATTTGTAACGTTAATGTATGCTAACCTTTTTTGTATGCCAATCGGTGGCGAGTAGGGTTTATGATAAGTGACGCTTCATTCGTTGTGGTGGCAACTACTGTTGGTACAAAAATTATGTGTACCCGAGTTTGAAGTTGTTTACTAAGAAACTAAGACCTGTGTAAAGTTCAATCACACCATTTTTTTCCTCATTAAATATTATGTTATGACGTATATATTTTACATTTTACTATAATTTTTATACAAACGAAAAAAGTATCGGAGTTTTAACTAGTTTTCACTGTGCATCAACTTTACACTTTTACTACTCAAAACCCCGAACATGTATCGTATTTATAATTTAATGGGTGGTTAACAGGAGTGCTTTCTATAAGT
The DNA here is from genome assembly GCA_035578905.1 of Stictocephala bisonia. Taxonomy (NCBI): domain Eukaryota; kingdom Metazoa; phylum Arthropoda; class Insecta; order Hemiptera; family Membracidae; genus Stictocephala; species Stictocephala bisonia. The sequence goes on along the minus strand of JAQJVL010000462.1, from coordinate 45,820 downwards.
TTTATAGATTTTAGAATTTTAACTTTTCAAGAAAACAGTTTTTATCAATTTCCTGAAAAAACGTTTTCCTGGCTTCTAGATGTCATAAAATTAATTACTCGACCGCGTCGTAAACCTTATGACAAGTATAGTTACTATACATTACTTTTATATTCGTTAGTAAATTCAGTTATTTTAAACTGATATAAATCAATTCAAATTGACCTATTTAAAATGCTTAAAAAAACACTGAATCTACTTAATGATATCATAAGGATTACAACGTAACCAAAGTAATTCATTTTATGATCTCTATATGACAAGAAAACGTTAATTTAGGAAATTAATAAGAACATTTTTATTAATTAAGAAAAGTTAAAATTATGACATTTTTTAAATCTTAATGGATTTTCGTAATAAATGTACAAAGTTTATGTACAGTGAAAATAAGTTAAAATTCCGGATAGAATAAAAATTACTAAAACTTATGATAACATTTACAACTTCATCTTATAGCGTACATATAAACGAGGAAAACAATGGTGTAATTTGATTTTACTTTGGCCTCTTAGTAAATAACCTTCAAACTCGGGTACACATAATTTATGGGCTGACAGTAAAAGAGAAGTTTCACAGTGTATTTGAAACTATACAAAATATGTATAACTTTTTTGGATAAAGCATTTTGCAATGAGACTTTTAAGGACCAATGCGGATAATTCAAACATCACCTTGAAAACCCTAAACCTCATTCGCTGACACGAAGAAGACACGAAGCAGTTCATGTTCTCAAAGAACGATTCTACGACGTTTTGGAAGCTCTCTCAAACGTAATTTTGACAAATCAAAAAGCAAATCACAGAGACGGAGCTATTAGAAGCAACTTAAGTAGGAATTAGATAATTTTAAATTTGTTTTGCTACATCTGGTATATTGTCACGCTTTGAAAAATGCCATTTTTGCCTCGAAATCACTCTAGACTAGACCAAATCACTTGACATTATGCAGGCTTTTGATCTCTTAGGTGATCTCTTAGCTAAGCTCCGATGCTCGTTTGAGAAGATAATAGAATAAGCGACCGCTGTATGTGCTAATTGGGACAGACAGCCTCATTTTTTACAAAAACGATTGAGAAGGAAAGAAAAAACACTTCAATGAACTCTTAGAGGATCAACGCCTCACTGATCAAAAGGAACGGTCTAGGGTGTCAGTATTTTTTTCCGACTGTTGACACTTGTGTTTCCAGATTGATTCGAGGTTTGAAGGGATGAAGTCATTAATAGACACATACAGAGTGATCCTGCCAACTTTTCTAGTATCATGCCGAACTAGGAAATGAAGCGACCAAGTTTCAGGAAATTTTCGAGAGGATGTTTCACCTCTGTTCTGCTCTTAGATTGTGTCTGTGAGAAGTCTTTTCAAATCTAAAATAGCAAAGCTAACACAGCTTTGCTATTTTAGCTGTGTTGCTTGCTATCGGTAGCTTGCCGATCTGTTCTTGATCGAATAAAACATACTGGTAAGTACCTATCCTGATGTTTGTGCTGCCAGTGTTATGTACCTCAGCTTCCTGTTGCGGTTGCTAAGACTCTCAGTCCTTCTCCAAGCTGAATTTAATAAAAACAAATTTGAGAAGTTCAGTGAGTAAAGAACGACCAACCGGCCACTTTGGTCAATATAAAATGAAGTTACAAACAAAAATCAACCTCAATAAAATAAAATGATCGATACCTTCTGTGAAAAGAAGACCAAAAAGAAGTTACGGTTTTAAAGTACAGCTTATGTACTATCGGCGCAGAAATTATGTGCACATTTAAACAACCTTTAAACTAAGGTTGTTTACTACACTAGTTATAAATCACACCTATAAATGGTGTGGTTTATATTATAACACTTGATTGACGAAAATTGATTCTATAAGTTGACTAAATTTCAGGATTTCAACTTTTTAAGAAAAAAGTCCTTATCAATTTCCAAAACAACGTTTTCTTGGCTTCTAGACATCGTAAAACTTGGTCACATTGTAACCTTTATGAAATTTATAGTTACCAACTATACGCTACTTTTATATGCGTGAGTAAATGCAATGATTTTAAATTTATTAATTTAAAGTTATTTTGAAGTGATTTAAATATATTTAAAATAACTGCATTTACTCACGCATACAAAAGTAATGTATAGTTGGTAACCATAAAAGTCATAAAGATTACAACGTGATCAAATAGGTCTAATTAGTGTTATGATATCTAGAAGCCAAAAACGTTGTTTCAGAAAATTGATAAGAACTTTTTTTCTGGAAAAGTTCAAATTCTGAAAAACGTATAGAAAACATTCTTGTCAATTACGTGTTAAAATACTCGTATAAATGTGATACACAAACGGGTTATTGATGAGTATTATTATATTATAGTCTAAAGTTGATGCAAAGAGAAAACTTGTTAACATTCCTATACTTGTTTTGGTTCCAACAAGGATAAAACAACTAAAACTTAATAATGTTTAAAAGTGCATATGTCATGATAAAATTACCCGAATAAAATTTTGGTTTGATTGGACAAATCATATGCCTCTTAGTTTCTTAGTAAACAACCTTTAAACTTGAGTACACATAATTTCTGAACAAACAGTAAGTAATTTTCGTAAAATTGTAAAGTTGTCGATATCTTTTTCCTAACCTCGAATTGTAACCGTAATTTTAAATGTAAAATGTACATTTTTTTGTCAATTTACCTTTGATTTAGGCTACCAATGAATAAAGAGGAATAGATTGTTCTTCTAAAACAGGTTCAATGTTACTGTAAAAAAATTTTTAATCTCAAATTAAACTTTTAATCATTTGGCGAATTTAGATATACATATATCATTTAATGTATTTCGTTTTTGGGTGAGAGGGGAAGAACTTTGTCATGTTCCTGGGGCCTCATTTGCATATCTTGCACCGGGCCCCCAAAGGTCATACTCACAGAATAAGGCCATATGATATATGTGATTGGAAAATACCAAAATATGCAATCCTCTAATATTCAACAACAAGAAAGTCCCTTAGCTTCCAGAATAAAAAAACTAAATCTGTATATCTTTTTGCACAAACTTATGTGATCGTTCCAATTCAGCTTTTGATCAATATGATACCTAATAACTTTACTGAGGGTTCATTTTAGGTATGCATTAAGCTTAGAAGTATTTTTTCAGTATTGTTACTATTACAAAGTAACTTAGTTGCAGTATCATATGTGCATCCTCATATGCATTTTCCATTTCAAATTGATGATTTTGCAAGCTGCAGGAAGAGGAGAATAGTGTAGTGTCATCAGCATAAATTACTGTGTTAAAATTAATGTTTTTGGACGATTCATTATAAAAAACTATATAATGCCAAAAAAACAAGTGTGCCAAAACCGATCTCTGTGGAACACCAACAGATATATTTAAGGGAGATGAGTAAACACCCCTGACAGAAACATATTTTATTCACATATTCATCAATAATGTTTAGAGCTTTATCTGAGATGCCATAGCGGGATAGTTTTTCATTAAGATATTCAAAGGCATTACTACGTGAGTGCTACAGACTGTTTCTGTTCAAATGCATTCAGAGTGCTGTTAACAATTTTCATATCCGCAGATACAGTTGACCGACCCTGCCGAAAACCATACTGAGACTCATAGAATAAATTATGAGTGTTGAAATGAAAGACTGAGCTGTTTATGCATTAGGGATTCAAAAACCTTGGAGAATACAGGAACTATAGATATGGGTCTATAATTATTAGGAAGATCCTTATCTCCTTTCTTAAAAACAGGTACCACTTTAGTTCAGAGTAATATCCCAATCGTAGACGTTCACTTATTATAAAAGCCAAAGAAAATTAATAGTTTTTTTTTAAGAATATTGGATAACCAGTAGAAATCCATGCTCTTGAAGTTTGAAAAGTTGTGAACAGTGTTTTAAATTTCACCAGGCATGACAACAATGCAATCGAAACAATGTGCAGCAAGCAGACCATCAACATTAGCATCAGCCAGAGGGACAGCATCACTGGATTATTTCTGACATTTCTGGTAATGAGTGAGCTGCAACATTTTCTTGAGAGGAGCGGAAAGTTTCAAGTTTCTTGTGTAGGTCAGAATCCATTTAACGCAAAATTAGAGCTGATAATAGAGGGTTACTTTGAGTTGATACGTCACAGTTTAGTACTTTTAATGCTTCGCCGTGTTTATAGAATACATTTACAAAAGTGCGTAAGCCACGGATTGATGCTGAATTTATTTCCGGTAAATCAATTATTTGGTTAAGATGGAGAGTTGTAAGTCTTCTCGGGTAGTGATATCTATCTCATAGGAGTTGATAAGCAACTAGATAATTAGCAGTTGTGATACTCAAAGACTTAATTAGGCTGAAAGGTTCTCCGGACAATACAGACAGCAAATACTGAAATTTGGCTACGTTTGTTACACTTGCATTTCTATGTACACTGGAGTCAACAAGATTTATAAAACTGACTCATTGTAAAGAGTTGCCGTCAAAGTGTTAAGGTTCCAATTTTGGCAGTCGAAGGTGTGACACAATGGAAGAGGATGTAGACCCTGGTTCACTGTGAGCGGAAGGAGTTAAGGGAACTTCTGGTGGAGTAAGTGACTCAAGTATGCTTTGAGTTTTAATAAAAGTGTCATTAATTTCGTCTTGATCGTCGGATAGCTGGGTGACAGGAGCGTCTTCAGGTGACAAACCTTCCAGAACTCTATTTAAATTCCCTTCAAAATCAGACCGTTTTTTTATCTCATTAGCATAGTTAGCTAAAGATCGAGAATTAACTTGAGAGAGTGGAGGTGGAAGGGCTTCTATAGCCTCAACTGAGGAACGAATTTTAGCATACCTTGCTTTGATCAATTGAGTTGATCTTTCATATGTGGTGAACTTAATTGTACTTGGAGCCATTATAATTTAAAATAGTACTTAATTAGCATATAAATAATCACTTAGAGATTGATATACTTGGACAAAAATTAAGTGAGGTGAGATTGTCAATTGACAGTTAGCTACTTTAAGAGACGATATTATAAAAAACAATGTAATGAACTATTCAATAGAAGTATCAAAGAGACAATATATAATTATTTAATTAAATGAGTTAATATCCTTTGTTAGTGAAACATTCAACTATCTCGTTGAGCAAGTAAGTTCAGCAACAATATAGTTTAGAAACAACAAATGAATGTACAAAAACATAAAAGTTACAAAATGAATGAATAATAATCAGTTAATTACAAGAAATATCAATCCAGTAGGTACTCAACAGTGATTAGTGTCAATGACACTATTGCAGCAATAGCCTAATTCATAAAGTCAAATGAGACTTCTAATTCAATAACATACAAATCAGTTAATTATCATTCTAAGATATGTTAATAATTAATTAGTAACTGTGAAATACAAATAATTAATTGAAAACTTGTTCTCAAATAGTTAATTGGCTTTACTATGAATCAACAATCACACTTGTACAAGATAAAAACAATATTGAAAGATTTTCAATTATGAGATAAATAAATAATATCTTAAATTAAATAGAACAATGTTCAGTTATATTCACAATGTACTATAAGATTAAACAATGTACAATTGCATGAGTAAACAATGAATTAAAGTGTTGAGTATTTTTGTTTACTTTTAGATGACAGTTATGTTTGACAGTTTCGTCTGTTACTTTATTTCAATAGACAGCTGATTGAGTACAAATGTGACTGCAGTATGGGGTGGTGTGAAACCGCTTATGACGTAGCGAGTGTGCAACGGTGGTACAATACCCTTATTTCCGGAATGCACTTCTAAGCACGTGCTTTCAAACAAAACATAACCACATTGTATCCACAAAAATCTGTTTTCACACAAATTTAAATATCTTCAGGGTCACAAAATATTCACTTTGAACAAAGTTAAAAGAGATAAACAATAAATAACAATTAAAACGCACATGAATGGTTGAAAATGAACGCACGTGGTATTCATTTGTTTCATTTAAGTTAATGTTTAACCATAGAGCTAATAAATCAACCGGACCGGTGTTGACCAATATTGAGAGCGTTTTCAAAGAATGTTAAATTTAATGCCTTTTCGGAGGACCAACTAACGTCCACGTCAATATCACTGTACGTGTATGGGTGGGTGGGTTGATCAATACCACTGTACGTGAATAGATAGGTGGGTGGGTCAATATCACTGTACGTGTATGGGTAGGTGGGTCAATACAACTGTACGTGAATGGTATATATCACGGACCGACCATAGAGCCAGGCATCCCTTCAAGGACACAGGACTGTGCTCTACGTAAGGTTAGGTAGTAGATAGGACTGTCTAGTCGCAACCATATAGAAACGTTAAATAGAATTGATGTGTTGTACGACTTCTGTAACAAATAAGCTTATCCATAAACTTAGAGTAAACTAACAAATTAGCAATATCTTATGGAAACTCTGTAATCATTTGCTCCACTCAACCTGTTAAATTCTTAGGTTTCCTATTGCAAACTAATCTGAGTTGGCGGGCACATTTTAACTGCAAACAACTGTAAATGTGAATGTATTGCTATCAGTATATTTTGGGTACATACATTCACATATCACCTACAGTACAATTCTTTGGGATAACAATTACCTTTTGATAGTGTTATATTGCTCAAGAATAGGCGATTAGGCTAATTTTTAAAGCACCAGCAAGGAGTGCTCTGATGTACATTGCCACAACACTATACATGTAAGTAATGTAAGAAAAGAATTCTGTCACTACTTCATTTTTAGTTATTCATATTTTTCTTCCAAATATTAAAGATAAAAAATGAAGATAAATCAGAAATATACAAAATTAAATGCAATGATTGTATAAAAATTGTATTGGCCAAATTCTAAAAATCCAGAAAAATCAGCATTCCCCAAACATTGTTTAGAACTTAATCACTCTTTTTCAAAAATTAATTCATTAGAGGAAGTCACAAAACCAAATTATCTTAATGCATATGAAACATATTACATAAATGAACGTAACAATTATTTAGTGAATAACGAACCAGGAATTTTCCATTTGCTCCTTTCTTCAATATATATTTATATCAGCTGATTTATTTCATAATGTTCTTTTTATTTAGTATTTATAAATTATATTGTTTAAATTTTTGTTGCTTTGAAGATGAAAACATAGTTTTCAAAAGGCCTCAAACAAATGCTATAAACTTGTATTGGAAAAATGTGAGTATCATTTCTACTATTATATGTCCGTAATGATTTTACTTCACTGAATACAGACTTAATAATACATTTCTAAAAACTTATGTCCTTTTGTAATATTGAATTGTAATAAATAAAATGAATTAAGTAAATGTTTGACAACCCAGGTGTGAGTATGTATACATATTTTCCAGACATCATTAAAATCAGATTCTTGAATTGTAAAGGTTCACTGATCAATAATTCACAGTACTGTATAAAATTAAAAATGATCAAGAAATAACATAGTACTTCTTATATTCCTAAACAACATTACATATCCATGAAAATGCTAATAAAGAAATTATCAATCAGTTGTCTCTGGGGAGTTCAAGTCTATCAGGATCATAGAGTATAACATGGTAAAATTACATAGTATAATACATAGAGAAATAAGCTTGTACTAAAAGCATTATCAGGTAATCTATCTTAATCGTTAACAATTAAAAATACGCCAAAAAATTACCCTATATTTGTTATCCAGATAAGAAATCTTTCTGAACATAATTTATTTTTCAGAACCTCCTCTGACAGCAGAAAAAATCTGGCTGTACAGCGGAACATCCATTGAACAATTTCATCTGTGATCCTGGTTAGCATGAAATTCATTACAGTAGACTATCCTTAGACAGTCTGAAAATGTATTGGGTCCAGCAGAAATTATTCTGCAATTTTCAGCCTCATAATTTCCCACAACATAGGCATAAGCAATTTATATCATGTAAACAACAATGTACAGTTTTGTTATTGACCATGTCAAAGTAATCAGATGTTTTCCAATGATGTATCATGTTGACTTGAGCAAAATGTCCAATCATATTGTAAATAGCATCTCCAGATCAGTTGACACCAGAAATTAGAGGTTGGACGCTTACTTATATTTCATGTTTGTTATGATTCTATAAAAATATAGTAGTTTGTTAAATTTATAATTTTAATACATTATCTATTCTTTCTCAATGTACATTGTTTACCAGGAGCAAAAATTTACATTTCATTGATTAAAATAAATGTTATATTATTTTTATTGTTTTGTTTCTTACGTACCTGATATTCATTAGATTTTCTTTTTTCTGGATAAAATTATTTATAATTAGTTTATTGTAAATAACTTCATTTTATTTTGAGTTGAAAATAAACTAATATAAATAAAGCTATAACATATGTATTACCCTTTTTATCAAATGCAGTGTATTTGAGCCCCTTGAGATAAATGTAATAAATCTTTTGAATAAAATACAGTAAGTTTTACTTCCAAAGTATTAAGAGTAAATTGGTGTTTACGTTCTAAATTATAAAATTGTTGGCACAGAAAATAAATACCAACCATTATTGCAAAAGTTATTTTTAAAATATCCCTTATGAAATGTTGGCTTATGTTCCCAAGCAAGGTATGGTATGAGAAGAGTTCCTTATTAAATAATTGTGTGGAATTACAAACATTCATAAACAAGTGGCCTTCCAACGTTATTGCAAGATAACAGAGTCAAGCAACATCGAACGTGTCTGCTCCACGACCGTCTGAGCAAATCCTTGCATGCACCTCACCTGTCCGGTCACTGGTGATGGTTCGGAAGTCACCCTTAAGGCGTTGGTCCCCAAGTTAAGTGTTATAAAGAGCTTCTTAGCTCTAACTTCGCCTGGTAAAATAAGACATACTTTAACTTTTTTTTTAAACAAGACATCTTGGATTTACATCCTTTCTTGACATTTAACTTGATCTATTAAATCGACATCATATAATGCATGATTGCTATTGTATCTGTATTATTCAAACAACTACTATTTGTAGATATGATACAAGCATTTGTTATTGACCCTTATATATGTTAGAGCCAAACCTTTTTTTACAAATTTATCCTAGTTACTTTCTACTTTTGTATCCAACACCACTGAAGAGCTTAGTATTATAGATTAGATATCACCAGGTTCTCAACTCTATGGATAAGAAAATACATGCTTTTCAGATTTAAAGCAAATGGAAATATACAATAGACAATTATCTTTATTTGTACATGTCAAATGTTATAAAGTTGAGTTAAAAGTACAAGTAAAATTCAAGTAAGATGTTCAAGATTCCAAGTCCCATTGAGTTCTCCAGTTTATGTATTCATCAATGGTGTAAAATTGGTGCTTCAGCAACCACTTCTTCAGCTCTCTCTTGAAGGTGTTGCGCCCTTCCATTTCTTCAGGCAGAATGTTAAACAGCTTAGCTCCAATGTAGGATTGCTTTTCCGATTATAGTGCCATTCCGTGTGCTGATAAATTGAAGTTAGCAGCCCGGGGTGTGTTATATGACTGCAGGTCTCTGTTCTTAGTTAAGTTGTTACAATGTGCATACAGTATCACTTGTAGTATATAGACAGACACTACAGTTATAATATTGAGCTTAATAAAGGTGTCTCTGGGCTGTAAACCTGTCAGAACTCGGATACACTGTTTCGATGACATTTATGGCCATTAAATTGCTCAATATTTTATGTATATAAAGATAACACTTTTTGATGATCAAAATTGTTTTCGGTCTCGAAAGACCATCTTCAGTTGTACAGATACAAGAGTTATAAAAATACTTAATTGTAGAATAATTATTTTAACAGCTCATACTATAAAAATTTAGATAAAAATGTAGATGGATAAATTATAGATCTTGTTAAACTTTATAATTTTGCATCTTCATGAAAGAATCGAACATAATATTTGAGTGAAATTTTATTTGGTCGTTGAGTAATAATTATGGATTTTCTTTAGTGTTTTTGTATATGTAAAATGTGTCAATAGCATCTAGTTTTTTACTTTTAGGTCCAACATGGATAATTTCTAAATTTTCTTCTATTGATGAAATATTATGGTTTTCTTGAATTAAATGTTCAACAAATGTTTATAAATTTTTAAGTTGTTTTTTGGTATATGTTCCTTAAATCTTTTACTAAAACTTCTTGCTGTTTGGATAATGCAATATTTAGGACAAGTTGAACATGTAACGTTATATATTCCTGAACTATTGTATTTCTTTTTATTATTTGTAGAATAATTATGCTGTATTAGTACATTTTTTATGCTGTTCTTTGTTTTATATGTACTTTTATATTCTTGTTTGGAAAATATATTATGTAAAGATTTGTTAATATCTCCATGATAGGTCGTATGAATTTAGTTTTTCTTGTTAATAGTTTTAGAATAAACAGTGTTTTGTTGTGTTTATTAATTAATTTACATATTAAATTCGGTTGATATCCATTATCAACAGCAATTTGTTTGATAATTTTGAGTTCTTCTTGGTAATCTTCTTCTTTAAGAGGTGTATTCAGTAGTAAGGCTGCTAATTTGTGTAATGTTGGATGATTGGCAGTATTGTGAATTATTTAATTTGTTGATGTTGGATTAGATTAGATACACCGGGTTGTGGTCCTGTCACCAAGCCCACCGCGCCTAGACTCCATGGCCCTTTGCGCCCCGAGTCCGACGACAGTGTCACAAGAGACCAGTCTCCCTTATGAAGGACATGATCTCCCCGAGTGTAGCCCTTCTAATATCCTCTGGTTCCAGAAAAGCGGCACCTAGAGTCATATACTTAAGAGATGAGAGAGCTCCACAGTGACAAAAGATGTGTATGGAGCTCTCCTCATCCTCCTCACAGAGCCTGCATGTGGAGTCCTCTGTTAGGCCCATAATCTTCATATGTCTGTTAAGAAGATTGTATCCAGTCAGCTTCACGTAACCGCCCTCGCCTTGGCCCGGTTAAAGCTCAGCAGATCTCTGCTGTACCTGCGATCCGGTCCTTGGATAAGAGCACGAGACTGCCTGAGCCCGGACTCGGTCCTCCATCTACCATCGTGTTCCTCAGAGGTCCACCTGTCAATTCTTCTTTTTACCTTTTGAAGAGGAATACCAAGAGTCGGCTTCGGCCTCAGCAGCGGGCACTTTGCCCCTCTCCTAGCCAGTGCATCGGCTCTCTCATTCCCATCAATACCAGCATGCCCAGGGACCCATATGAGTCTCACCTGTTTACGTTGGCAAAGAGTCTCTAGGATCCCCTGGCACCCCCATACCAGCTTAGAGCTGGTACGTGGTGCCATGATCGCCTTTATCACCGCCTGGCTGTCTGAGCAGATTGAGACTACTCCTCCGAAGTCACCTAGACACATTTCTTCTTGTGTGGCTGTCATGATAGCCATCACCTCCCCCATGTTGTGAATGGAAGACGGTTGCATGGGCCCCTAGAGGTACAGACAGAACTTTCCATGCCCACCTCCCGTACACCCCAGCACCCGCACCTTCTTCTATAAGTGAGCCGTCTGTATACCAGACGCTTCCTTTGACTTGTGCGGGCTCGGTACTCCCCATCCACTCATCTCTGCTTGGAAGGAAGGTCCTGATCTGCCTGTCAATTATGTACCTAGGTACCATTAAGTCTGTTCCCATCGAAATCAACGGGTCCAGACCAATGTCCCCAGATAGTATATCCCCACGGAGTCCTGGTTGGCCAGACAACCAGCCACCAGTCGTCCTTATTCTAAAGGCCGCTTTACAAGCCTCCCCTTTTACAAACAGGTCCATTGGGCGGAGCCCAGTGAGGACCTCCATCGCCGCCAATGGGGTCGTTCTAATTGCGCCTGTAATTCCCAGGCACACTATTCTCTGACATATGTCTAGTGTTAGCCTTGCACTGTTCTGTGCCATGGCCGGCCACCAGACAACAGCCGCATAACATAATGAGAGCCGAAGTACACTCGTGTATAGCCAGTAGACCATGTTTGGTTTAAGACCCCACGTTGTCCCAATGGCCCTCCGACAAGCCCAAAAAGCCATTCTGAACTTCCTGGCTTTCTCCTGAAGGTGCTTGAGCCAGTTCAGTTTAGCAACCAGGATAACCCCCTGATACTTAACCGACCCTGTAGCTCTTAGCTCCATATTTCCCATGGTGGGCATGTATAGGCCATCCAGCCTCTTCTTCCTAGTGAAAAGTACAAGTTCTGTCTTGTTAGGATTAACCGAGAGCCCCTTGTCCCTACACCACCTTTCTAGGTATCTCAAGACAGCCTGGACGATGTCCGACACCGTGCTGGCAAACTTACCAGTGCCCATTATACACACATCGTCCGCGTATGCCTGAGCATGTACCCCATCCCGTTCAGCGCCCTAATAAATAAATAATAAATAAATGATTTATTGCGTAGAACATAGTAAAAATATGCATTGCAATCGTCAAGCTATCCATTATTTCTATTCGCTATTGTTTAGCCATTCATTCTTCCATCGAGATCCCTTTCAAACATACAAAACACGTTAATACTCGCATTCATCTCATAAACCCACTCAGTAGCCTAACCCAATAAATTTCGCTAGGTCTCCCAGTTGTGTGCCATAAATTCGTCTAAGCTGTAGAATGCCTCTGCAATCAGCTTTGCTTTTAGACGAGATTTAAACGCCTTCAGCGTGGGGGCACTTTTAATTGAGTTTGGCAATTTGTTGACAAATTTTACTCCTGCCTGTACAGGCAGTCGCTCATAAACTACCGTTCTGTGCCTCCCAGAACGGTAGTCGCCCCTGCCTCTAGTGTCATAAGAGTGTATGTCGCAACCTCTTATAGCATGACATTTTGATTTAAAAAAGAGACAAGTTTCCAAGATGTAGAGGCAGGGTAATGTCAACAAATTCAGATTTTTGAATACTGGCTTACACGACTCTCTTTGTTTCAGTTTTGCAATTGTTCGCAACGCTCTTTTTTGGAGGATGAAAACTCTTGAGAGGTTTGAGTTTGAGCATCCACCCCACACAGTCAGTCCGTAGGAGAGATGAGGGTAGATGACTCCGTAGTACGCCGTCATCAGAACCTGAGTCGGGCAGTACTCTGATAGTTTTCTCAAGACATAAATTCCTGAGGAAAGTTTTGAGCAAACATGGTCTACATGGCAATCCCACGTCAAACCTTTATCAAGATGTATTCCGAGGAATTTGGTTGTGTAGACCTCTTCGATCTCAGTTCCATCTAACATGACCGCTAGACTGTCTAAGTCTTTTTGGTGCAAAGAGAATTTAATGAAATTTGATTTTGTTGGATTAGTTTTGAGGTTGAGCTCGTTGAAATGTTGAATGGTGCTGTTGAGCTCCACGAGAGCAATTTGCTCGAGTTCTTTGATTGAGTTCGCTTTCAGACAGAGAGTCGTGTCATCTGCGTACTGAACAATGTGTCCGTTTTGTACAGATGTGCCAACATCATTGACGTAGATTAAGAAGAGAAGCGGACTAAGTATGGACCCCTGCGGAACTCCATAGTTCAGTCGCCTCTCTCTCGATCTAGCGTCAGATATTCCAACGAATTGCGTTCTATTACTGAGATACGATTCAAGCCACCTGAAGGGCACTCCCCGTATCCCGTAATATTCCAGTTTGTGAAGAAGTGAAGTGTGATCAACACAGTCGAAGGCTTTTGACAAGTCGAGAAATACACTTAGTGTCTCTCTTCGACCTTCAATTCCCTCTGTTATCATCTCGACCAGACGGACGACCGCGTCTGAGGTCGATTTACCGCTTCGGAAACCGAATTGGTTGTTTGATAACAGATTGTGCCTTTCCAGAAATTCGACACAACGTGTCAGGAAAACCTTTTCAAAAATTTTGCTCGGGATTGGTAGGATTGAGATTGGGCGGTAATTTTGAGTGGAAAGAGGGTCGCCTTTTTTGAAAATTGGTAAGACTTTTGCAGTTTTCAGTGCAGACGGGAAAACCCCCTTGCAGAAAGAAAGGTTGATCAAATGCTCCAAAGGTCTCAGCAAGTGTCTATAACACTTTTTGAGAAGCCATGTGGACATATGACCTGAGTCATTTGACTTTTTTGATTGAAGGTTTCTGATTACCTGGTCTACTTCAAGCTGTGTGACTAGAGCCAGAGACATTGAGACGACTGGACTTTGCACGGAGGAGAGGGTATGACGCGAAGTTGGACCAAGTCCTTGATCAATTCCAACCGAGGCGAAAAAACTGTTGAATTCATCTGCAACCCTTAGAGGGTCTTTGATGCATTCATTTCCAATCTGTAGTTCAATTGGTCTGTCAGTCTGTGAGTTTTTATTGTTTATGATGGCCCATGCTGTTTTAGAAATGTTTTTTGATGCGAGCAGAGCTTTGTTTACATCATAAGCCTTTGCAGCTCGGATGACTTTCCTATATATCCTTTTGTAATTTTGAAAAAAGTTTATGAAACCTTCGTTTAATGTGCGCTTTTTTATTTCTGAGTAAAAAAATAATTTTTCTCTCGAGACTAGGATACCTTTGGTAATCCATGTGCACATTTGTTTCCTCGGTTTTTGTTTGATTTTTTTCAGGGGACAGCTCACGTTTAGATGATAATTTAGGGTAGATTGAAAACATTGAAATTGATTTTCTACGGGATCGTGGAAATTTAGAAAGTGCCAACTCTCCCTAGAAAGGAAGGAGTTGAGGAGTGCAACATTCGCGGGCCGTGTGTCTCTGATTGTTTTTTCTTTAATTGGATCCCGTTCTGGTTCATGGCCGTCAATGATGACTTGTTGGCCATGGTGGTCTGAAATGGCTGTGTTGATCACCGAAACCCTCACGTTAGTCAGGTTTGTTATGACGTTGTCAATAGAGGTGGCTGACGTATTTGTCACTCTCGTTGGTGAATTGATCGACCAAGAAAGGTCAAAGGATTTGAGCAAGTCAGCGAATTTCCTTGTCATAGGGCAACGGAGGTCTAAAACGTTCACGTTGAAATCCCCAATGACAATGAAGTTCTGAGTTTTTTTTGACACTACCGACAACATCATATCAAATTTGGACAGAAATGAATCAAAATTTCCACTGGGAGACCTGTATAGACCAATGACAGTCAGTGGTTGTGACGAATGACTTCCGATCCGTACCCCTGTTGCTTCAAAATCCTTGTCTGCGGTCTCGGTCAGTCTGTAAGGGGTGGACGTGAAGTTGATTTTTGAAAATATTGCCACACCACCGCCTTTTGCGGTCGTGCGACAATAGTAGTTAGCCAATTGGTAATTTTGAATTTTGAAGTGATTGACTGTACTGTTGTCGAAACCGTGTTCGGTGACAACAAGCACGCCAGGATCGAGTTCCTCGCACATGAGTGATAACTCATCCTCCTTGTTGGTTGCAATTTGTGCATTTTGATGCACCAGTGAAATCTGTTTTTTTGTTTTATTTTTTTTAATTGAAGATTTTATTTTTGTTTTATCGTCTGTTAGTTTTTTGGGGTAGCTATGAGTGGGGTATCTAAAAAAACTGCATTTCGTTCTTGTGCGTTATTCTGTCGTAAGTGGTGACTCGGAGATTCTTCTCGTAGGAGGGGATCCGTCATCGGGCCTCCAACTGAGGCTGGCTCCTGGTCCGTAACTTGGCTCCGTGAAGGCGTCCCCACTGCTCCAGCGTATGATCTGCTGCCCGGAGTGATCCGCGTAGTTCCGTCACTCTCTAACCTCGTTCTTGAAGGTGATTTACGGACTACTGGTGGTCCAGCAGTGGGAACAGGTGAAAAATTGCGAAGAGCTGCTGTTATCCGGCCAGCCAGGATCTTCTTTCCATCCATACGCAGGTGCATTCCGTGGGTTGTATAACAGCTGCGGTGGAGGTCAGCCATTTTCAGGTAACGCACGTTATCATGGCGTGTGCAAAGCTCCATTATATAGTTGTTTATGAGCTTTATGGTGTTGTGAGTGGGGTCAGTGGAGGTGAGGTCGTGCCGTGGCGGTAGGGTGCAGACCAATACACTAGATGTTACTCGGCACATCTTAGTAGGTTATCAACCATCAAGGACCACAGGAGAGGGGAAAGGACGCCCCCTTGGGGGTAGCCGCTTCCGACTACAACCTGAACCGACGCTTCGTTCAATGTTGCCTGAATCATTCTGCTGCGTAGGTAGGCTTCAACCCATCTGGCAATAATGCCCTTGACGCCCGTCCTAACTTCAGCAGCGATCATAGACTGTAGGGAGACATTATTGAACCTCTATGTCCATGAAAACACCCATGGTTAGCTCCTTCTGCCGGATCGTCCTCTCAACCTTCGTGACGAGTCTATGAAGAGCCAACTCCGCAGATCTCCTAGCCATGTATGCGTGTTGGTTTGTATGGAGTGGGTTATCTCTCAATACCCCGTCTCTCATATGCCTGTCGACCAGCCTCTCCAATGTCTTTAATAGAAAAGACATGAGGCTGATCAGTCTAAAATCTTTAGGTCTGGAATGTGTTCTCCTTCCAGATTTAGGGATATACACCACTTTTGCGGTCCTCCACAGCCTTGGGATAAAACCCAAGGCCAAGGAAGCCCTACATATTGTGGTCAGGTGGGGTAGGAGCATTTCTAGACCCCTCTGCAAGTGCACAGGTAGGATACCATCCGGCCCAGCACTCTAGAAGGGGGCTAAGCACTCAACTTCCCACCTGCTCTGTGCTCCTTTGCTCTGTGACAACCTTCTTTGCCTAACTACAGTCCCCGTGCGAGACCCCAGTGCAAGCCCGCCTCACCAAAGTGGGGGCGCCCGCCGCCGGTTCCTCGACGGATCCCGGGAAGTGAGTCTCAAATAAAAGTTGCAAAGCCTCTTCTTCTGATCTGGTCCACTCCCCGTCCTCTTTAATGAGGGGTCCCAGTCCTCCGCCAGGGTCCTTAGCCAGCACTTTGTGAAGTCTAGACATCGCTGAGGTTGTCTCCATAGAGGAACAAAAGTCTCTCCAGGATTTCCTGGAGAATCTGCGAACCTCTCGTCTGTAATTTCTTTGGGACTCCCATAAGGCCAGCCAGTCGGCATCACTACCGGATATGTTCGCCTTGCCGAGGAGCCTTCTAGATATCCTTCGATGGACCTCTAATTCTTGGGTCCATCACCGGCTTCGAGCATCCCTTTGTGTAATCAAAGGGCAGTTATTCTCATAATAGTGATTTCAGCCTCCGTAAGGAGTGCCACCCTCTCCTCTAGGTCCTGCCAAGATCGAATCTGGCCTTTAGGAATTAGATCCAGTCTGTCAGACAGTTCCACCAAATAGAAGGCCCAGTCTGTCTGTCTGGGATTCCTGTACACCCTCAGAGTTGTTTGGCACTCAAGCACAAAGCAGATGTGTCTGTGGTCCGACAACGAGGGTTCCTGTGAAACTTCCCAGTCCACAATGTCATGAAACATTGAGGCTGAGGCCATAGTTATGTCTATAACCTCCCTCCTAATGATGTTCGAAAAGGTTGGGAGATTACCCTTATTGAGTACCAAAAGGTCGGTACCTCCCAGGTATTCTGCAAGAGCAAGGCCCCTCTCGTTCGTCTCACTGCTTCCCCAAACCTCATTGTGAGAGTTGGAGTCGCAGCCGACCATTAGCTCAAGGTTCCCACTCCGGCAGTAATCCACCAACGCAACCATCTCTCTTGATGGTGGGAGGGTCGTCCTATCGTATGGGAGGTATACTGATGCAACCACCAGTTTCCTCCTTACGCCATTGACCTCTTGCAGTTTAATTATCACTGCAACCACATCTCCCCCACAGAATTCCGGAATGAGCCAACTATCTACGCCTGCAACCAATGGCCGCCCGCGGTTTTAGCCCACCCGATCCCCCTTAGAGCTTATATGTAGGAATGTTAAGACCCTTAATACAGTTATCCCGAATCCACGGTTCTTGAATCAGAACAACATTAACCCCTCTATCTCTTACAGTTCTAGCTTACTAGCTAGAGGCCTCAATACTATGATTGAGGTTGGCTTGTAAAAACTTACCATTTCCTCGACTCCAGCTCCTTGTCCCTCGGTCCCCCTCTTACTTCGGGTAGCCCAAGCCTCTTCTTGTCTCTACCGTCAAGACGGTAGCTTTCCCTGGAACTCAAACAGAGAGAGTTAGTGCCTGAAAAGCCCTAACCCTACATCTATCAGAGTACTTATCTTATTTAGAGGAGTTTTCTACGGGACAGTAACCTGTATATCCCGGAGCTGTGCCTCCTGATCTATTTTTACCAGAGGGAAACCCTCTTTCACAATTGCCACCCTCAAGCCGACCTCTGCCACTCTGGCATAGGAAGCCTTTGGGCGCTTCTCTTCTTTTGAAGATTTCTGAGTGGTTCCCTGGGGCCTAGGTTTCTTCCTAGGTTGACCCTGGGTCCCCTCTCCCGTAGGGGAGGCTTTTAAGTCTGGTTGGTCCGACGAATCGTCCCCTACCACACTTAGTGCCGGTTTTCCGAGCCTCAGCAGGGTTCCCTGACGTGCACTGTAGGTTGCCCCCAGCGCCCGTCTGGTTCCCCGTTGCCTCCTGCCCCAGATCTCCGGCTTTCGCCCTCCTCCTCCTCCTTTTCTCCGCCCCACTGGACCTTTTCCTCTTCTCCGGAGGATCTGCCAGTGTTCCAGGTCCAGGTTTCTCCAGATCCTGGGCCACCGACGTCCCCTCCTCTTCTCCCTCAGATTCAGTGAGTCCACGCATTCCTGCAGGGCTTGCACATCTAGGGAAGGAGGGTGCGGAGAGGATGAGAGAGACTCTTCATCCTCGTCCATCAGGGCCTGAGACTCATGCGCGAAGGCCTAAAAGGCCTCCTGCGTGGTCCTAATACTGCCAGACTGGGCAGGGTCCGAAGACTCGCCGCCCTTGTCTGCCTTCGCAACTGAGCTGGGCTGCTCCCTCACCTCTGGCACGTTCAAACCTATTTCCTTTTGTTCTTGTTCCATGACTGCAATGATTATTTGTGTATGTGTGTGTATCAGTTTTCAGGTCTCAAGCGCCATCCATATTCCTTTTGCTACCTCCCCCCGAGCATACCCACGCCCCCAGGGACCCCTGTGGCCTCGGAAGTGCACCCCTAACCCGTTTACACGGTCCCATCCAGTCACCGGCAGTGTAAACAGGATCGGGATTTTCGCCAACTATAGGGCAGCCACCACATGCTGGTGAGGCTAGGTCGGGCCCCTGTACTATCTGGCAGCCTGGTGTGCCATCCCAGTTTTAACAACTGTACCCTCAAGAGCCCTAGGGTCATGGTACCTGCGGTTTGGTGGCTCCATTCCTACTTCTAGCCCCTGAGACAGTGTCATGTAATTGTATGAGTTGGATGTGGTGCTGAGTTCAGGGTCCGCGGGGTCGCTGCTCCCATCAGCTGCACACCTCAGCTGCCCCTGCGGGCCTCGGTCCGGGACTGCTTATTGGGGTTGCCCTTATTCACAGTAGTCCACCCTGTCAAAGACAAGATGGAACGTTCGCTATCCGCCACCTGCGACCCGCCCAGTAGCTGAGGCTCGCCGTGGGACTTGTTGATGTTGGTTTACAATACATTTTGAATTGGTGTTTGTTATCTTTCTTAATTATAGTAAGGTCAAGAAAGTTTATGCTGTTAGATTTTTCTATTTCAGAAGCAAATTTTAAGTTGGAGTGAATTTTGTTGAGAAAATTTCTAATATATCTAATTGTCTTTGGTTTACACTGAATAGAACAAGTGGTCTCTTCAAGTTTTATATGCTTGGACTGTCCAATACTGAATGGAAATAGTGAAGATGAGAGTCAAAAACAGCGTAATAAGTGGTAATAACTGTATTACTGCCACTTACGGCCTTAATTATTTTGACTACATATAGTCCTGCAGCCAGCTTCTTGCAGAGGTTGTCAATATGTGTGATACATTTGAGGTCTTTGTCAGTTGCAACACCCAGGTAATTAGCTTCATCCATAGTTTCAAGGTATGGCAGCAATCCCAACTCTTCTTTTTTGCGTCCCATGACTAGCTGCTTTGATTTGGCCTCATTTACAACGAGATTGTTCCTGTAGCAGGACTGCACAGCCATCTATGTTGCAATGTGAGCTGAATCTTCCAAGTTATTGGGTGTGATGTCACTGAGAAGTAAAGCTGTGTGGTCTCCATGCATTATGGTCATTGCATACTCATCCAAATAAGTGGGAATTTCATTTATAAATATAATAAAAAGAACAGGACCCAGCACAGACCCTTTTGGTACACCTATTAAAATTGGGAGAGGTTTGGACCCCATATATTGAGTTAATCCTTTTTCTGTGTGTGCCAATTCAATCACCTGTTGTTTGTCTGATAGACAACTCTCAAACCATCTGGCTGTAAATCCTCTAGTAACAAGTGCCTCTAATTGTATTCACAGCTTAGTACTGTCCAGAAAATCGAATGCCTTGCTGAAAATTAGTAGGAGAGAAGTAGTAAGTGTTGCCAACTTCCAGTTGATCAATTATTAATTCCACTATAACAGCAGTTTGGGCGAGCCGGTGGCCGAGTGGTCTAAGGCGTCAGGACTTTGAGCTTGGGTTAGAGATAGCGCTGGTTCGAATCCGGCCTAGACTGAAAAGATTTATCAGTAATATTCACCTTGTACTGTACAGGTTCGCCCCCTTACTCTGACTGAATAAGTTCCTCGCACAGATCATTGGTCTATGGGGAATGGTCAGAGTAAGGTTAAGGAGGAGATCGGCCTCTCCTTAAAAAAAAAAAAAAAAAAAAAGTAGTTGTGGATACCTTCTTAATTCTTCATGCTTGGGACGACTAGACGCCATCGTCACTGCGGGTCGTAAGACTTCATCACTTTTTATTATTGTTTTGTTTTTTTAGTAGTGTAGAAATGGGGGTTGCAGCACAACCTTGAACTTTGTACTGTTATTGTTTACAACTTTATCACCACGTGGTAGGTGATAAATTTGTAGGTAGGTCAAGACCACTACTGATTATCACCACGTGTTGACCCCAGAGGTCAAGTTTACTATTGTTTACTACAAGCACGTGGACCCCCCGCGACGTTGTCCTAGGTCAGTGTTGCTTTGGTGTGACGTCACGACGTTTTTCGCGCTCGAGTTGTATTTATTTAATTAATTGTATTTAATGCTGGCAAAAAGTGTCGAAGACCGGTGCCGGGATCGATCCTAGAACCTTCCGTTTGTGAGCCGGAGTCGATACCACCGTGGCACAGTGACACACCCGAGAGGTTACCTAAGTAGTGGCAGAAGAACGCGTGGCAGCTTGCTTCGCTCGAGATACGATATACTATATAAAATGTATTTTTAATTCGTATTTAATATAGTATTAATTTGTTCAGATGTAAAAAAAATCTGTTGGTTTGTCGTCTGCTCAGCTGATGTGGTGTCATACTATATGAAAGATGAAAAAAATCTGTTTTTCTTTATACTATATAAAATGTACCAAATGTTTTTTCGCAGTGTTACAAACGCACAGCAAAAATATATCTCAGTGCTGCCAACTCGCACGATTTATTACATTATACTATAGTAAATACATATATGATTTTTGTTTTCTCTCTTTTAGTTATACTATATTAAATACAAACACGTTTTTCGAATTCGTTATCCTTTTATATCCTTTTCGGTCGACAATAAATACGTTAAAATGGTCGTTAAGTATTACGAGAACAGAACTTGGTAAGATCTCTGAACTCAACCATTGGCGCAATAATTTGTATTTAATATAGTATTAATTTATTCTGACCATTTAAATCAGATGTAAAAAAAACAATCTGTTGGTTTGTCGCCTGTTAGTATCAGCTGATTTGGTTCACTTCGCTAACACCGAGCCAGATGCATTTTTCCAATAATTCGTATTTAATATATTATTAATTTGTTCAAACAAAATAGGTTTTTCTTTATATTATATAAAATGTACCAACTGTTTTTTCACATTGTTGCTAACTCACATGATTATTTGCATTATACTATATAAAATACATATATGATTATTACATTATACTATAATAAATAAATATATATATATGATTTTTTTCTCTTTTTTAATAAATACAAATGCGTTTTTCGGTGTTACAGTAATATTATTTTACTTCGTTTTCCTTCACGTATAATGTATACTATATAAAGTGTATAACAGTATTTTTTCTTGTTGTCAGTGTTGCCAACTTATGCGTTCATTCGTAGTATACTATAATAAGTGCATCAATATTTATTCATTGTCACGTTATAATATAACAATTGTTATGGCGATAAATTTAAACAGATTATAAAGGATTCTGTTTTTTTTGTGTGTACATATTTTATTTCAATATTGCATGTATTTATACTATATGAAGTACATTGTTCATACTAAATCATTATTTTCGTTGTACTATAATAAAAGCAATTAATTTTTATATATAAATCAGTTAGAATATCTTTGAAACAGCTTACACATTTATAGTTACTTATTTTTATTACAATAATAAATGTATATTTGTTAATATATATAAATTTAAGTTAAATTTTAATGTAATAGTATTAGGCTAGCAAAGACTGGTAGGAGTTATCAATTTTACAGTTGCCGCGTGCAGCATACAAAGTGCCACTATCAAATCAGCGTGACCAGGCGACCTCTCCGTAAGATAGTCGTGACTGCCTCACGAACTGATTATGTGACTGCTGCTGATCTCTGCTAGCCTGATACTTTGTTTTTATTTGCATATTGTTCGGATTCCATATTTAAGTGGTTTTTTTCTATATTTTTAGTAGATATATAAAAAATAAAAATCACATTATATTTTATTTAATATTTAATTTGGTATTTAAAAATCGTAGGGAGAAGTTCTATTACAGATATTTTTAAAGTAATAAGTCGCACAATACTTAAATGTTATTTAAGAATAAAGTATAATAATGTTAATTATTAGATACTGAAAACTATATTAAAAATACTGTCTTTTTTGAAAACCAACTGATGTATTTGTATGGTAAACAATTGTCCAAGTCCAATTTTGGTGATGCAATATTTCATCATGTGTACTTGTGGTAGTAAGACAGATATAAAAATTCATGTGATACAATAAAAATCTGCAAAGAGCGGAAACTTCATCTGTACATGCATATTTCTCAACAACAACCAAAGTTTAGGTGACCTAACGATTATTTTTTCTTTAATCAATTGGTAAATATTTGTAAGAATGTTTATTTTTAATATATACTCTATATGTGGTAGTGAGGCAGATATAAAAATTCATACAGTTTGATAAAAATCTGCAAAGAGCGGAAAATTCATAGTATCTGTACATGCATATTTCTCAACAACAACCAAAGTTTCTAGTTGGCTCTGGTATCCTAATACTCTGTTTGTTTTCAGAAAGCTTCCAAAAATATTGACCTGACCAATAGGGTATCAACTGTTTTAAATAAAGTATTGATTGGATCGTCTCACATCTTTTGGTGACTTTTTTCTTTCATAAATGTTTCAATAACATTTGCATTTTATTTAAAAAATAACTATATATAAATTACATTTATATAAAAATTCATTTAGTTTTAAACACTTCAAAAATATATCCATACTGTATGAAAAAATTAACCAAGTCTAATTTTGTTGTTGCAAAGTTACATCATCTGTACTTTAGGTTTGGATTTTGTCTCTCACGTTGTAAGACACATGCTCAATCGACGTCATTCATTTGTATAAAATGTGTATGTTTATTGTATGAGTGTATAAATATAGAATGGAAAAATATTAAATAGATAAAAATGTTTAATTTCTCCAAGAAAGGATCTTCATACAAGTCTAAACTATTATAATATACGACGATTATATATAAATGGCACTTTAAGTTAAAAGTATGTTTTTCCTATTTTGTAAAGATAATTGAGTAAATAAAACAACAATGAATCCATTAATAACTTTACAGTATAGTGTATTAAATGTCATATATTATGTTGATAATTTATATTAATACGAGCCTTTTCTTATAATTCCAACATAAATATCACAAACACGTATTGAAAAATATCAAACTTTCAAATAACTTTAAAAAAACTTGTGACCGATTCAACATGAAGAAGCTATTTTAGTAAGGTCAGGATAACTTCATTATTATAGACTTAGGTATTTTTTAAAAAATACAGTAAGATATATTAAACGTTTATAACAATAAAAAGTTATATCTTGTTACTGATTTACTCATTAAATAAAAACTAAACTCTTTGGCTCACTTTGAACGGAAAAAACAATATAAAAATGGAATAATTATACAATATTGATGTTAAATTCAACATAAATTTAATTTCGGACATGCAAATCGTTCTTCTACACTTGTATCCTTAAGTGCATACATATGTCCTATGTTTAAGATGAAACGATTCTTGTATATGAAAAATCTATTCAAGTTCAATTTTGTCAGTGTCCGTATGATGTGTAAGGGAGATAACTGAGTATCAGGCTTGTCAATTAGTTGAAAATCAGACCAATAATACGTGATTTTCATTCAACGTAAAGCTCTATGTTACCTTAGTTTTACTGGTTGCTAGACTTTTTATAATACAGTCAATCATCCTACTTATGTAACCATTCATATTCACCTTAGAATACGTTCAATCTTGTGTTGCCTTCTCATATCTAAGAATAAAACTTTATATTGTTTTCTCTTAAAATGAGCCGTGAGAGTTAATACTATAATGGATGTTATGTTTAAATAATTTGTATAACAGAGGGTATACCAAATCAACCGTTAAAGTATATACTTCTTTTGTCTACATATATTCTATATACGGTTTAATGTTAGAAATAAAGATGTAATGAAAATGATAGCAAAATAAATTAAACTTAGCTAAGTAAATTGATTTCGTGTTTTCATAATGATATTTTTATTAGTATTCACATTATAGATTTCTAAAGAAATGGCAAACATTAGAGCTTACAGTTCTGTATATCTGGATAAATATTAAATGGATAAAAATGTTTAATTTCTCAAATAAAGGATCTTCATGCATATCCAACTATTATAATAAAAATGAGAGAAACGACTAAAATATAAATGACACTTTAAATTAAAAAGTACAATTTTTTCCTATTTTGTAAAGATAGTTTCTCTTATCAATGAATTGGGTAAATAAAACAACAATTTTATGAATCCATTAATATTATAGTTTTCTAAATGTCCGTTGTGCAGGGGAGAGAACTGACTATTACTATCGCTGATCAGAACGAAATAAGGACAAACGAAAAAATTAGTTTAATTTCTTATTAGTATAATGCAAATAAATGCAAGTCTGTGGCATTGATGAAAATAAAAGAAATATCGATTGACAATTAAGCTGACTAAGTGATATGGTTCAAGTGGGGTCAAGCGATATGATAGCACACTCGAACTAGAAGTCTAAACTAAATATACCAGTTATATTAACTTTGAAACCTAAGTAAATCGGTCAAAAAGGTCATATATGAGTAACTAAATTAATAAAATATGTATTTTTTAATTAAACTGATTTTCAATTACGTTCATTCTAATTTTATGTGATTAAATTTTAGTTTTTTCATGAATATTTTCTGAGTGATAAATATTGCCAATAAATGACTAAAACACCAAAGTAGTAGGGATTTGCCATTCCTGGCCCAGTATTATCCACCCTAAATTTTAGATTGATAATGCTTTGATGTGCTTAGATTGATAATTTCACAGTTTGCTCGGATTGATAATGTTTCATGGTTGATAATTTTGTGTTTGCCGTTCCTGGCGCAGCGCTAGGCGTGAATTGAAAGTTGTGTTTTAGTTTTGGTGCGCGGTGAATGGGTTCGAGTGTCGCGCGGTGAATCCAGCCAGAACGCCGGTCGAGATTTCTGCAGTGGCATCGTTTCGCGGAGCGCTGTGTAGGCAGTCCCGGTGGTGCGGTGTTATAAGTGATTCGATCGTGGCACCCATTCCCCGCTGGGTTGTTTGACATGATAACATTCGCGCGGTTGTTTGCGTGAGATTTCGGTGGTGGATGCGGCTGCTCCGTCACTTGGCTGTCATCTTCCCTCGTCCTCTCATCTCATCCGTCGTCTTCCCTCATCACCTTAATACAATAATTTCACATCTTCCACAATACTCCAAAAAGTCTTCCCTTAACGTTCGCGTATCGTTCATGTAACGTTCAAGTATCGTTCAGGTGACGTTTACGTGTCGTTTAGGTTTCGTTTACGTATCGTTCAGGTGACGTTTATCTTCCCTCGTCCTCTCATCTCATCCGTCGCCTGCCCTCTTCCAGCCCAAAATACGATCAATTTTCAGGGCGGTCAGAGGAGACAGCTAACTCCGTGCAAATGGCTACTTATAAGACTAATGTCAACTCAACAGCACTTCTGAGTGCTAACGATATAGATGTGGTGCAGCAACAACATTCATCGTCGTCTTTCCCCTTCGTTCAGGTGACGTTTATCTTCCCTCGTCCATGTATCGTTCAGGTGACGTTTATCTTCCCTCGTCCACGTATCGTTCAGGTGACGTTTATCTTCCCTCGTCCACGTATCGTTCAGGTGACGTTCAAGTATCGTTTAGGTTTCGTTTACGTGTCGTTTAGGTTTCGCTTACGTGTCGTTCAGGTGACGTTTATCTTCTCTCGTCGTCCTCGTCGTTTCTTCACTCTTCCACTCCAAAATACGACAAATGTTCAGGGTGGTCAGAGGAGACAGCTAACTCCATGCAAATGGCTACTTATAAGACTAATGTCAACTCATCAGCACTTCTGAGTGCTAACGATATGGCTTCAAAGAAGCAATGTCCTACTTGCAATGCGTTTGTACATGCATCAAATATGTCTCGACATCGTAAGACGAAAAGATGTATCGCAGCTTTCACAGGCTACCAATCAACGGTGCTAGCGCTCGGACCTCTTCCTTCAACCACCACTGTATGTCCTCAGAAGAAAACTTGTCCAGCATGTGGTGTTGAAGTTCTGGCTAAAAATATGTCACGACACCGTAAATCGAAACGCTGTTTGAGTATCGCAGTTTCAAATAATCCTAACACTGCAATGCCAGTACTCAACCAGGCATCAAACTATTCGCAAAAGAAACCGTGCCCAAAGTGTGGAATTGAAGTGACTGCATCCAACATGTCACGGCATCGTAAATCGAAAAGATGCATCACGACTTCTTGTCCTGAGCAAACGGCTGCAGTTCCAGATATTCAGACTAGCTCAATTTCGAATGATGCTACAAAACAGGCATTTACTATATGTGACACCGAAGTTTCTATTCGTAATATGCTTAGACACAGCAAATCCAAAAAGTGTAACACTAATACGATGCTATGCAACAGAGTCAAACGTTTTGGAATCAAACCAGCTCTAGAATTGGTAATGTGTTGGGTATGCGAAAAGTCTATTGAAAAACCTAGATATGCCTCACATGTAAAATCGAGGGTTCATAAACGAAGGGCAATGATGCATCCATACTCCACAGAATCGGTATTGTGTGAGGTATGTGAGAAGACTATCGAAAAGTCTAATTTGGTTTCCCATGTAAAATCTGAGGACCACAAACAAAGGAGGATGATGCTACCTTCGGATTTCGTTGTGTCCAATCCAACAATCAAAAGAATAGAGGAACGTTTTGCTCAACGACTTCCAGCCTCAGGTCCTGAAATATCCGAACTTGTTGCAAAATATCCGAAGTCGAAAGTTAATCGCCGGCCTGTAAAACCACTCCAGACATACGATGAAGATTTTGTGAAAAGTAAACGTACGACTCCAATCAATCCCAGCGCTTACGCTCGCAAGACAAACAAGCGACCAAATAGCCCATTGCTAGATGATGCTTCCCCAATATCCTCTCCTCCCTCTGACTTTGAAGGAGATTGGTCAGCCCCCATTCCTTCTCCAATCAGCCCACTACCTGATTCTCCGATTGCTTCTCCTAAGTCAAAGCCCGAAGATCATGATAGTTCTGATCCTGTATCATATTTGAGGGAGGCTGACATGGATAATGTTATAGAATTATTGGGTAACGTAATCTCAGAAGCACGTAGAAATCCAAATTGGAACGAAACTAAATTTAGAGATGCCATATCTGATTTCGATTTGTCATTTTTAGACGATCCTAAAAAGGAAGAGGTCGTGTTTGAACCACCAAAAAGAGTTGTCCATTCGGATTCGAATAAAATTAGAAATATAATGGGATCTCCACCTCATTCATCAGAGTCTACACATAATCAGAGTTGGGATGAAGATGATCTCGATTTCGATTTAACATATTTACCTAAAAAAAATAACAACATTAACGAGGAATCGTCATTGAATATACCAAGCAGCCCCGTTTATGGATCTCCACTTCACTTTCCAGACAGTCCCTCATATTCACCACTGAGTCCAACTGATAAAAGAGAAGAAGAAGAAGAAGAAGACGATCTAAGATCAGATTCAGATTCCGTGTGTACTGTTATTGAGAACCCCAAGTTCAAAAATAAAAACAAACCAGATGATAAACACTATGTAGATGATCCAACGTTGGAAAACTCGCCACAGAACAATGTGGATGGAGAGAAAGAAGAAACATTCGAACTACAATCACTGGCCGAGGCTATCCGTGAAAAACAAACCGCTTTCAAGGGACGATTGAAAACTTACACTATTGCTAATCAACTAGCATTCAAAGATGTGTTCCGTTTCTTTAATGCGTATAAACCCCTAGTCATTGAGCTGATTTAAAATGAAATATTGAAAAATAACCTAAAAGCTAACGTTTGGTTTTTCGCTGTTTACAAACGGCCAGCAGATGGCAAGGTTATTGAGCGAACCATGAATTTCAAAACGAAAAATACAGTACTACTGCCCACTTCAGATATATCAGAATATTACGATAGCACAAAGAAAAAAATCATGGCCCGGATGGAGGGATTTCAGGAGAACGGACCGCAATGGACGCTCAAAAATATCGAAGGCATGGAAATTAGATTGAACAAATATATCCCCCTGAAGGGAGTTAGCTACATACCACTACCTCCAGCTATTGAAAACCGGAAAGCTGTTATCAATGTGGAAAATAATGATCAAAAGTGTTTCTTGTGGAGCATTTTAGCCGCACTTTACCCAGCAAAGAAACATTCTCAACGGGTGAGCAAGTATAAAGCACATGAACATGAATTTGACGAATATCTTAAAGGTATTGATTTCCCGGTACAGACTTCCAAAGTTCCGACATTTGAGGAACGTTCCGGTATTTCAATTAACATACATGCTTATGACGAAAAGTTTATAATCTATCCTCTCCTAGTTACAAATGAAGAAAAAGTACAACACGTAGATTTGTTGTATATGAAGAATGAAAAGCAAGCTCATTACTGTTACATAAAGAATCTGGAAAAATTAGTGAAATCACAAGTGACAAAAAATGGACATAGAATCTGGCTGTGCAGACGGTGTCTTCAGCATTTCGGAAGAGAGGATTTGTTAGATAAACATAAATTGGACTGTGGGAACCACAAAGCTTTGAGAGTTGAGTTGCCAGATGAAGGTGCTTTCATCAAATTCAGACAATACAACTGCTCGATGAGAGTCCCGTTTGTATTCTACGCTGATTTCGAATGTTGTTTGATTCCAATAAAAGAAGCACAAAAGGAGAAGGATCCAACCGAAGGAATCACAGAACCCTATACCCTGCGATATCAAAAACATCGACCAATAAGTTTTTGTTTGTATGGAACACACGACAGAGGTATTTATAAACCACCAGTTAGTTATTTCGGCGAGGATGCAGCTTCCAAATTTGTAGATACATTAATATATGAATCAGAGGAAATCTTTAAACGCTACAACAGTGAGAATGCGGTTCCAATGTTACCACTGACTGATCTTGAATTGAGAGAGGTTGAAATCACCAACAGATGTCACATATGTAGAAGAGTATTAGAAGATGACCGCGTGATGGATCATGATCATATAACCGGTAAATTCAGAGGTGTTGCCCATAACAAATGTAATTTGAATTATAGAGTGCCTAATTTCATACCCGTCTTCATTCACAACTTGGCTGGTTATGATACACACCTATTCATTAAGCAATTCGGAGAGGGTAGTAACACTATCGATATAATACCAAACAACGAAGAGCGGTACATTTCGTTTACTGTGAAGGTGGAAGATGGTATTAAACTACGATTCCTTGATTCTTTCAAATTTATGAGTCTCAGTTTGGACACTCTCGTAAGCAACCTCCCTAAAAGTAAACTAATGCATACTATCAAACACTATGAGAATGAATCTGTAGATCTGCTACTGAGAAAGGGTGTCTATCCATACGATTATATGGATTCGTTGGACAAGTACAATGAGACATCACTACCGCCAAAATCAGCATTTTATAATAAATTAAATAAGACCAATATCACAGAGCAAGATTACAAACACGCTTGTATGGTCTGGCATGATCTAGGAGTTAAAGACCTAAAGGAATACACACTGTTATACAACACTACAGATGTACTGCTACTGGCTGATGTCATGGAAAATTTTAGAGATGTGTGCATGGGAATATACAAATTAGATCCGGCATGGTATTTCACAGCACCAGGTCTAGCTTGGAGTGCGATGCTGAAAACTACAAATGTAAAAATTGACCTATTGTCTGATGTTAATGTGCTACTAATGTGGGAAAAAATGGTTCGAGGTGGAATATCTCAATGCTCGAACCATCACGCTAAAGCTAACAACCCCTATATGAAAGATTATGACTCAACCCTTCCATGCACATTATATTATATCATATCATCATTATCATTATATCATATCTATCTAGATATGAACAATCTTTACGGTCATGCGATGAGTCAGCCGATGCCGATAAAAGACTTTCGCTGGGTGAAAGATGGAGCTGACATTGGTGCAGATATAGAGTATTTCGATGTTACAAAAATTAACGATGATGATACAATCGGTTATATACTTGAAGTTGACTTGGTGTACCCTGAAAACCTACACGATCAACATTCTGATCTCCCCCTAGCTCCTGAGCGAATGTGTCCACCAGGGTCTAAAGAAGCAAAATTACTAACCACTCTATACAACAAAGAAAGATATGTTTTACACTATCGTAATTTAAAACTCTATTTATCATTGGGTATGCAGGTCACGAAGATCCACAGAATAATAAGTTTCGTACAGTCAAAATTTCTCAAAAAATATATCAACTTAAACACGAAATATCGCATAAAAGCTCAAAACGACTTTGAGAAGGATTTCTATAAACTGATGATTAATGCAGTATTCGGAAAGACTATGGAAAATATTCGGAACCGTGTAGACATTCGTCTCGTTTCAAAATGTGATCAGCTTGAGAAATTGATTGCCAAACTTAACCCTCCTGTTGTTAATTGCCGATGCATCGGCAATTTAGTACGTCTCGTAAATGTTAATTGCCGATGCGTCGGCAACTGTGCAGTCCATTGTTACATATGCTATTCTGGCATTATCGTTCCGTCAATAATACTCTATGTGGTATCAATCGAAACAGGAGATGATACCGAATAATCGATAGTCGAGTATGATCGATTACACGCATCGAGAGAATTGTGATTTGTTTACAAAATAGCTGTAACAGTCAGTGAAGGAGGATCGGCCATGTTGACTCGCCGGTAATTACGTTTGTTTTTTGTCCTTTCCAATATTTGCTGAGCAAATCATTTGTATATATTGTATACATTTTTAAAGTTTACTAAATTTTGAACAAGATGGCTATCTTGGATTTGTTTGTTTGTGTTATTTTATTTCTATGGTAACAGTGAAAACTTTTCTAAAACAACGAAAAAAAATGTTTTCTTCAGTTTTGGATGCACAAAATTTTTCAAAATGAAGGTATGTACATAAAACATATTGTAAAATATTCAGTGTAATATAACAAATAAAATGATTTAAAATAGTATGTATTTTTAATACAAAATAAATTTAGTATTATTTTTCAAACAAATGTCTGGAAATCAAGCTCATGTTGACTCGCCGGTGTTTACGTTTGTTTTTTGTCCTTTCCAATATTTGCTGAGCAGAACATTTGTATATATTGTATATATTTTTAAAGTTTACTAAATTTTGAACAAGATGGCTATCCTGGATTTGTTTGTTTGTGTTATTTTATTTCTATGGTAACAGTGAAAACTTTTCTAAAACAACGAAAAAAAATGTTTTCTTCAGTTTTGGATGCACAAAATTTTTCAAAATGAAGGTATGTACATTAAACATATTGTAAAATATTCAGTGTAATATAAAAAATAAAATGATATATAATAGTATGTATTTATGATAATAAATATATTTTATATTATTTTTCAAACAAATGTCTGCAAATCAAGCTAAATCCGCCTAACATTTTGAGGGTACATAGTCAACACTAGGAGGGCTAATTTCACGAGCCGGACGATTTTCTGTGAAAACTTAGCTGCGGTTCATATGGCTAAAGTAAAAACGAAATTTAACAAACCCATATATGTAGGTGCGTGTGTTCTCGACGTATCAAAGTTGATGATGTACAAATTCCATTATAATGTAATGAAAAACGTTACGGCGATAAAATATCATTGCAATATACAAACACAGATTCTCTTACGTACAAGATAGTAACAAGTGATTTTTATCAGGACATGCAAATTATGATTAAATATTTTGACACTAGTGATTATGCAGAAAACAATCCGTTGGGCAAAATGAAAGACGAACTAAAGGGTTCTATCATGCGAGAACTCGTCGGGCTTAGATCCAAAATGTACGCGTATCAATTAGAAGACGGAGAAAAGAATGACAAAAAAAAATGAACTAGATAAACTGAAAACCTCCAAACGATCTAAAGGGGTTAAAAAGTCTGTTGTGGAAAATGAGATATCATTTACAGACTACAAAGAGTGTCTGTTCAAAGGGAAAACTAAATACGCATCTATGAACATGATACGTAGTTATAGGCATGAACTATTCAGTGTTGAGCTATTCAAAACATCACTGAGTAGTACAGATGACAAACGCTACATATTAGAAGATGGGATCAAATCATTACCCTGGGGACATTATAAAATACCCCACTTATAAGTACCCATCTGGAATGGATATCAAAGTGTATGTTAATGACCACTTCGACAACGACCTGATACCGAGACCACTACGCTGTTTAATTGTTGGCCCGTCCGGTAGTGGGAAAACGAATCTTTTGCTGAACTTTATTTACGACGGCCAAGGGTTGACATTTAAGAACTTGTACGTGTTCAGTAGATCAATCGATCAGACTGCGTACTCTAACCTTCGTGACATGTACGCCCAAGTTGGGGTGAAGTTAGGGAAACAGATAGCGTTTTTTTATACAAGCTGCGAAGACCTAATCTCAGTTGATGAATGTGAACCAAATTCCTTGGTGGTTTTCGACGACTGCCTTCTTGAAAAACAAACCCCAATAAAAGAATACTTTATTCGAGGTCGACATAAACTCATATCCTGTGTGTATCTCAGCCAGAGCTATGGGCGTGTGGATATGCAAGTAATCCGTAACAATGTCAATCTACTTTGCGTGTTCAATCAGAATAAGCACTACAGCAAGCGAATATATGAAGACTTTGTCGGCTCAGATATGTCGTACATCCAATTTGAATCTATGTGCAAGAAATTTTGGAGTCAACCACACGGCTTTCTATCTATTGACATGAACAAAAAAGTACACTCGGGAAAGTACAAATGTATGTTAAATGAAAAACTTATACCCAAGCCAGTTGTATGATAAAAATCGAACAGACTGTATTTAAATAAGTATACCACTATGGCTAATGTATTGGAATCAAAACGTCTTGAAGAGCTACAGCGAGAACTTATACGCAAATTCAGAGCCACTGAGAAAGAGGAGCGGTCATCTGGCTCTCGACCATCAATAGAGCACCACCCTTCAGAAAAACCACCCAACATTTTGACTCCACTTCCTAAGGAGTCTGAGCCTCTAACAGTGGTAAAAGCCAAACAGTTGGAGGAACTGAACGATAATTTGAAGAATGAATTTTCCATTGTATACGTGCAAGAAATGCAGGAGATGCGCGAAAGGCAGAAAAAGTATGAGCCCATAATGAATGCAATCATAAAACAAAAAGAGAAAGATGCAGTCAACGAGGCTAAAGAAATGGAAGAACGTAAAAGACTACGTATGCGACAACTCATGCGAATACCATTACGAGATCTGGTACACCAGAAGGACGAAGCCCGTTGACTGAGCGTTCTGACATAGATACTCCTTCACAAGAATTGAATCAATCGTTTAAACAACTGATGGATACAAAGAAAATTACACTGGGATTGACTGCATCAAGTTATTTACCTAAAGCCCGAGATGCTCAGTTCGGTATTTGGTACGATGACAATGCTAATCAAGCTAAAATTGGATCCGAGCCGATCACGTTTAATTACGACGATATCGTACTAATAAAAGATCAAAAAACTTACAAAGGCACGGTTGGTCTTTGGCGTCTCTTGACGAAGAACGATTACATTAGTGATGACAACTATACGCCTGACGATTGGAATGCATACAAAGATATATTGCTCAGAACAAATTCCATATTTCAGAAAAACGATCCTCTTTCAAATCGACCGAAAGAGAATCAGGGTCATAAATGGAAACGCATGATCAAACGAATTTGGGAAGAAAATATAAAGACTGACAATAATGATGAAATTACTGGGTCTGGGTTGGCAGTCTACAGCAGTAGGCCGGTAGAATACAAATACATCAACAATCTCAATGAACTGGTAAAACGATTGAATTACATTTACGCTCAAGAAATGGCCGGCAACAACAATTTTCATAACAAGAAACTATCTCTCGTCAAATTCATATACGACAGAATGGAAGAGTTAGTGCAGAATCCACGAGGAACAAAATATCTAGTACGTTGTCTTTCAGCATTACCGGAGAGTGTGATCGAAGGGTCTGGGCTTTTGAACGCTATCATCAACAATCTACCGTTCGAGCTTCATGCTCCACGCAATTTGAAATTTGATACGTACAATTTTTGTGGACCCGTTACAAAACTAGACGAACGATTGGCTAGCGGAGATAAAGGAATCAACCCACTTGACGAGGCGTGCAAAGAACATGACATTTGGTACAGCAAATACGAAAATACAGAAGACAGATGGGTGGCCGATCGTGAGTTGCAGAAGAAGGCGTGGCGTAGAGTCATGGCACCTGATGCTGATTTGAATGAACGTGCAGTTGCTCTTGCTACAACCGGTGGAATGTGGCTGAAACGTAAACTCGGCATGGGTTTGGGTACGTCCGGTTCTATGTACCCTATGTGAATACTATAAGTAGTGATATATTTCACAATGGAAGCGATCTATACCAAGTTTATGGGTGGTGTTGTGAGGAGTGAGTACAGGACTGTTAACGCAGTGTCTGATCTCAATTTCAACACACCGAACAACTACACTGTGTTCAGATTGGACCATGAAGATGCGTTTTACGATTCTCGCATTATGTTTCACATTCAAGGTGAAGTCGTGAAAAAATCAGACGGGTCGGCATACCCAAAGAATTCTACTATAAAACTTGTTAACAACTTCCCAGCTTTCCTGTTCTCACGAATTGAGCTAAAGAAACACAACACAATCATTGATAGCGTAGACAATCCGGGTGTAACAGGCTACATCAAGGGTATGTTGATGTACACAAATATGGCCACACTTTCAAACTGCGGTTTCGTATCCCAGTACAGTGGAGGGGGCAAATTTGAAGCACTAGGTTCGCTCGGTCATCTTGGTCTCGGCTTTTTCGACCACCTTCAGTATCCGATGTATAAAGGTGGATTTGAAATCACATTCACGCGTTCCGAAGACAACGACGCTCTGTATCATTGGAAAGGTTCAGAAGCAACCGATGTTGAACCTGAAGATGGAAAG
Organism: Stictocephala bisonia; assembly: GCA_035578905.1. Taxonomy (NCBI): domain Eukaryota; kingdom Metazoa; phylum Arthropoda; class Insecta; order Hemiptera; family Membracidae; genus Stictocephala; species Stictocephala bisonia. The sequence goes on along the minus strand of JAQJVL010000462.1, from coordinate 9,977 downwards.
GTAAAAATTACATCGTTTGTTCTACGCGTACCGTTGGTAGAATACTCATCTACCAGTCGTATACAACTTATTTCGGGATTGAAAGAATTGAGCGACAAAGACAGACTATCGTTCAGATACTACCAATGGCAGTGTATCGAGAAGAAAGGCGTGTTTGGATCTTCATTCAACTTTGACATCACCAACGTTTATCGGAGTGTGAACGATCCACGTTTCGTCATAATTGTTTTGCAAACTAAACGCTCAAACGATCAAAAGGAAAATCCATCAGTTTTCGACAGTTGTACCATAAAGAACGTAACCGTCAAAATAAACGGTGATCGCTACCCACAAGAATTGCAAAACTTGAATATGTCAGATTCAAAGTGGCGACTTCTTTACGATCAGTATGTACGTTTTCGAATGGTGAACTTTGGGGATTCTGATGTTATGTTAACTCCTGAGAATTTCCAAAGCACCTTTCCAATAATGGTCGTAGATACTCATCTACATCCACAGTCGATAGACAGATCTAGAAGCGATATACAAGTTGAGTTAGACTTTATAAATCCAGTCGCACCTCCAGCAGCGAACAGTGGTACCACAGCTTACGTTGTTGTTGTCGCAGAAACAAACTTCACGTATGACATTACTCGAAATACAATCACATTTCGCTAGGTAAATAAAAAAAAAAAAAAAAAAAAAAAAAAACTTTATTTTTTTTTTTGTTCATTTTTAAAATACTGACTTTTGGAGCTCTTTTTGATAAAACGATCCGATAATATGTTCTCCTTCAGAATCTTTGATATTATATGTGACTGGATTTGTATTATTAACTTGATAAACGGTAAATATTTCTCGAGTCCAGTTGCGCCCGTACTTGTTTGCATAGTGACCCTTATTTTTCGTAATCCTAACTCTATCACCAATCTTGAGTGTAGGTTTTCGCACTGCTGATGTTGTTTCATCCCTGCTTGCATATCTGCGTCTAAGCTCAGGTTCACATTCCGCATTAACCTCAACTGGCATCATACCAATCGTTCTATGAAAACTGCTGTTGTAGTATTTCAGTAAAGACTAGAGAATGTCAATCCAACGAAATGACTTACGCACTTCAAATTCTACTTTCATTTTCTCATTTAGAGTACGGTTGAATCTTTCTACTATCGCACTCTTTTCCTCATTCTCAGTATGATACATCTGATCTCATGTTCCTTCAACAAACACCTGAAGTCACTGTTTACGAATTCACGCCCTTTGTCTGTATGAAGTAGATTGGGTGACTCGTGCCCGCATTGCCCAGCTCTTTCTAATATAACTCTAAATGCCTCGGCTACATCAGATCCACTTTTTCTGACTAATGGTTCTGACCAAGCATATTTTGAGAACGTGTCTATGACATTTAGAATGTACTTGTAACCGTCGTTTTCACCTCTATACCTATATACCTATATACCTCTATACCTTGATCCATGATGACCAAATCGGCAGCCCACAAATCATCGATTCCAAGCGTTATGATTCTTCGTTTCGGAAATTTCTTTATCACCGGTCGATGCAATTCTTTCGCTTCGATCAAGGAAGGTTTCATTTGGTTAGCAAAATCTGGAGCTTTAATAAATGTACTCTTTTCTTTTCTACAAACTACGCATTGTGCCTTGTGTCGCCACTTTTCGTTTACCGTTTTCAAAGTCTCAACATTTATTGAGCTCGTTTTTATTTTGCACTTTGGACAGTAAATATCCACGTCTTAGTTATAAGTGTATGATTATGGCTGCGTTACATCATCATAAAATCAGGCTGTCGGATGGACAGAAACTTAAGCTCCGCACCGCTTACCGAAGGCGGCAGAGTGCGAGTATTGGTCTATCGAAAGACCAAGTGACTATGTGTGGTGGCGATGATATCTTGCTCACACCAAGACAGCACCAACGTATAGTCAAAACGAAAAAAGATAATAAAGGATTACGGATGGAGCTTTCATACGGACAGCTTTCAATGAACAAAAAAGGAGGTCTCTTGAAAGAGATGCTAGATTTTGTCGAAACAGATGTACCTGGTGGCAAACGTTTCATTTCACCAGTTGAGAGGCACACAATAGCACCACTACTCAAGAATAAGTTCGTACCGTGGTTGAAACAACTAATTGACAGTGAACTTGACAGTATTATCGGCCCTAAAGGTTCAGGTCTTAAACGGCGCATCAACTCCGTTAGACGAACTGCTTGGTAATAAAAAAAGATCACACCCCTTTCGCTCGCTGAAATTGAAAATTACATCAAAACGCTAAAGATAGAAAATTTTCGAGGCGTGTTTATGCGTCAAATGCTACCGTCAATACCTAGCCCAATCGAATGTGGGGTCATCAATCTTGGAGATATATCATCTAATGGAACCCACTTGACGTGTTACGTAAAACGGGGAGAACATAAATTATACTTCGACTCGTTCGGTGATGCAAGACCACCACTAGAGTTGGTACGTTATTTGGGTGCAGACAATCTCAAATACAACATCGACAGCGTCCAAGATTTTGATGATCCTCCGATATGCGGCCACCTATGTATTGAGGTGTTACGACGTAACTACAAATGTGAAGATTGGAATGATATCGTGCGGTGTCTACGAGATAACAAATACACTTGGAAGTCTTGGTGGTAAGAGACTATAACTATGGAGAGTTATCGTGGCAGTACTTTTCACATCAACAAATTTGGTGATACGAACATCACTTTTGTTGCTGGTGGTAATAGTGCACAATACGTTGATTCTAAAATCAATGAGATGAAAAGAGAGTTTTCCCATGAATCGTTGCAAGCTTTCGATAAAGTCGAAATCAAACTTCGACTAGAGCTCAATGAACTATTCGATGCCGTCCGAAAGTTGAAGGGAAAAACAAACGAAAGGCTCAAAAAGATCGAGGAGAAACTTGAAGCTCTCGAGAATGGCGTGAGGGCCTCCACACCTGAATAACATGTGGCAAACATGGCTATTTAAAAAAAAAATTTTGTTCGCATCGATCGAGAGTAACTTTTAAGAGACACCTATGTGTGTGTATGGGAGACAAAGAGTTTTAAAAATCATAATGCTGTTCAAACTGGTTGGAGCGGGTTCGGTGATCACACTTCACTTGGAGCACCCAATATATTTGCGCGATGAAGATGACTACGTACTGGCTCTGTACGGGTTTTATTCAGAAAACAATATCGCTAATCATCGGACAGATGGAACGATGTACTTTTGGGTAGGTCCTAACGCCGAACAACAGAGCATTGGTCCGAGAGCGCTTCTCTTTCAGAAAGGCCACTGGACGCTAGACACCCTACAGGTCAAGTGCAGTGAGTTCCTCAAAACACTGAACGTGGTTGATTCTGCAAGGTTCAGCATAGCGAAAATGGATGACAGGGTATCGATAGTCTCACCGCTCAAGTTCAGTTTCAACTCCACAATACGAAACCTGCTGGGGTTCGAAATGCAGTCTGAGGAAAAAGAAGACTACAGTAACGAACGTTTTTACTACATGGCCGACCATATCATAAAAGCCACGAAACCACTGAATCTCAGAGCTGTGGATACAGTCTAGATACATTGCAATTTGGTTGAAAACAGTTACTCCAATCACGACGAACACTTGCACAAGCACAAAGAACATCGACTGCTATACACATTTTTCCCAGCCGTACCGCGGAGCTACAAAATATCAGAAACGCCGCTCCAGAGATATTATGCTCCGTTAGATAGTGCCCTGCGAAAAATACAGCAAATCACTGTTACAATCGTGGATCAAGACAATCGCCTGATCTTGAACCCATTTGTAAATAACATTGTTTATCTACACCTACAGAAATTACGGTAGACAAAACTCAACCCCACGCGTAAAACTAGAACATTCAACACTCATATTTTTTCCCCATCAAAATTCACGCCTAGCACTGCGCCAGGAACGGCAAATACAAAATTATCAACCATGAAACATTATAAATCCGAGCAAACTGTGAAATTATCAATCCGAGCAAACTGTGAAATTATAAATCTAAAATTTAGGGTGGATAATACTGGGCCAGGAACGGCAAATCCCTACTACTCACCAATGTTTTAATAGTTAACTATTCTGATTTTTTTTACATTTGAGTAAACAAATACTATGATTAGTCGTTTAAGAGCTTTATATTAAGACCTATTCTCTACTATGTATTGTGCATTTACTTAACAGTAATATAAAATACTGGATTTATAAGATATAACATGATTTTACAGAGTTAGATTTAAATTTTTTGAAGCGATAAATATCTAATAACGCTTAAATTGTATAGTGATAAGAATTTTTAGATAAATAATGAGTAACTAGGTGTTTCTATATTTTTAGTTAATTTATATATTTATTCACCTCAATCACCCCATAAATGTGAATTAATACAAGACATCAACATCACAGAAATGCTGAATGACAATCATTGTAAAGCTGGGTTTTCCTATTTTCTAAAAGATAATTAAACAGATAAAACAACAATTTATAATTCCGTTAATAACTACATAGTGAATTGAATTTTACATAGTATGCTACTAGTTCATAAAATGGTCTTTTGCTTATGACTGATTTTAAGTGTATAATTTATTTTGGTAATCATGATAAAACAAACACACATGACAACACTTAGGAGAAAATGTATATTTCAAAACAGATACAACCAACTTAATTACATTGAACTGGTGTCAGTCCATTTATATATATACACTTATGTAAATTTTTGTGTGTGTTATCCTTATTGATCGACTTCTTTAAATTACAAACTAAAATGACTTTGACTAGAATATACAAGCCTTGTAAATATAATACACTTCTGAGATATAAGGTTGCAACTTGCTTTATAGTGCTTTACATATTATTGTTTAGTAGTCTGTACAAATATTAAATATTTTGAATGGACAAAAACGTTCATATACAACAATTATAAAAGGACATTCATTTTAAGACTTCATTTTTTATAAATACATATATTTATTTCAAATAATCTTTTTTACGATGCCAGACAATGGTGTATATTAGACTAATGGATCATGAATGATCAGACAATACGCCGTTGTATCCTTTGATATATCGGTATAAAGGTGTCTTCTCTTGGAAATTCAGTTTATCCAAACAAGGCTGATCATCACCACCTATGTAATATGACAATTAAAACCTTGTATACATATAATATAAAATTGTTTTATTTCCATTGAAACTATCATATGGATAGTACTTGCTGTTCAAGTACAGTTTTATATTATCTAAGTTACAATAATCCAGCTCAATGACCTCATAAATGTGAATTGATACAAGACATCAACATCGCAAAAATGTATGAATCAATCGATTTCTTTTAAATGGTCAACTAAATTAGTTTAGGATAAAAAATGAAGGTATTATACAAATGATACACTTCTTATATCACCATTAGGATGTTATACATAAGAGCTTCAAATAAAATGTTAGTCTAAAATGCTTTACATATTAGATCTTGCAGTTCTGTAAATATAACTAGATATTAAATGAACGAAACATTTTTTATTTCTCAAAGAGGGGAATTTCATACGTATTCAACTACTCTATTAAAACTTAGCGAAACGATTTAAATATGAATGACACTCAGTGTAAAGCAGGGTTTTTTCCTATTTTGTAAAGATAATCAAACGGATAAAACAACAATTTTATAATTCCGTTAATAACTACAGTGAATTGAATGTTACATAGTATGCTACTAGTTCATAAAATGGTCTTTTGCTTATGACTGATTTTAAGTGTATAATTTATTTTGGTAAACATGACAAAACAAATAAGACCGACTTAGTTACATTGAACTGGTGTCAGTCCATTTAGAGATAAACACTTATGTAATTTTTTTTTTTTTTTTTTGTATAAACCTTATTGCTTGACTTTATTTAGATTACAAAATAAAACTACTTAGTCTAGAATATACAAGCCTTGAAAATATAACACACTTCTGAGATATCCATTATGAGCTTTAACTTACTTTATAGTGCTTCACATATTATTGTTTATTAGTCTGTATATCTGATCAAATATTAAATATTTTTAATGTACAAAAACGTTCATTTTTCAAATATCGGATATAAATTCATAAACATCAATTATATCATACTAAAGCCAAACTATTAAAATTAAAGTTCATCAACGACTGTAAAGATAATTTATATAGTCAAATATTTGGGTAAATAAAACATTATAGGAGATTGTGCAAGAAAGATATTCTTATTCTTTATTAATTTACAAATTTTTCACATATTTATTTACAAATAATGTCCTTGCTCAGAATCTTTGAACTTGTGATTCTTCAACTCCTTTTAGCTCGGCCATTAATCTGTTGTAGAGTTCTTCCCCACACTCTTTAGGACCGATGCTTTCAAACCATTTAATAAATGAGTATTCGTGATTTCTAACTTTGTTGCAAACACAACAATCAGAACCACAAGCAGCTGTTTCTATATGGTCCCTCTTAAATTTTATATCTTCTACATCCTCAACCATTTCAGCCATTCTTTGAAGTTTTTCTTCAGGTTCTGGACTCCAGCTGGGTTTTGCAAATCTCAGCTCAAACATGACCATCAGCAAGTTTGCATACATTGTATCTGTGGGTGATAGTGTTGTTACCCGGATACATATGGGTCGGAGTGTGATGAAGTGTCTGAAAAATACCTTTATATAACCTGAAAACTGTATTGAAAAAGTGGTGGGTGGATAGTAACAGATTTATATAAAATGTTGTCAAAATCGAACGGTTATTGTATCTTAAAGATACTGTTTCATACAAAACAGTTTACTCTTAACAAGTGTGATATTATGTAACTAACACATATGTTTACTATAGTACAAACAATTTTTAATAAATTAATAATTCTGGTTTTTGAAGCTAAAAATACACATATGAATGAAAATAATTTACGTTAAATTTCATTACTCATAACTCATATAAAAAGGCATGTGATATTTTTGTTATTTTTAGTATTATAAAAATTAAAGCATATGAAACTAAATCAACTGCCATGATGCTATTAAAACGAATCTCAGCCATATTAGAGTTGTATTATTTTTGTCTTTAGTTAGCATACATTTTTATTTATTTTTTTCCCAAAAAAACTTGATATGATTTGTTTATAACGTGGTTACTTTTAGTTGACAAGGCTCATACATTGTAAAACTGTACACTGTGAAGCCAAATAAATGAATTTGAATGTGAAGTGCAATTGAACATTCAATACACTCCCTTTCATCCAAATAATGAACTTTATACTTTAGGTAACACTAAAAAACCTTATACTCTACGAACAAAACTATACGTTGTTTATCTATATAAATAAAAATGTACATAACTAGACTTTATATTCGTACATTACATTCAAGTATGTTAGATTAACATAATGAACTTGGGTATAGGGCATTTATTTTATGATACCTATTTATGTTGTATTCATGTTATTTATATTAATATGGAATGGAAACTGTAATTTAGATAATAATTTATTTCTCAAACACATTGAATTATTAGCATTGATATTAAGTAACACTCAAATAATAATATGGAATACAAACTATAAGTTACTTTCTCAGCTAATTCTCACTCACTTTGTCTTATTAGAATTGATAGTAAGAAACTTTCAAAATAATTCATATGACGTTTGTATTAACAAAACCATATGTATATTTTAAACTAGTTAGGCCAGAGGATTAAGGCAATGAGGAAAGAACAAAGTAACCCAAATGCCGTTCAAAGACAAATAGAGCACACTTATTGTAATGTATTACAAATAAAGTAACCAAAACCACAATTGTTAAATGTAATGTTTGTCGTTGCGTTAAATAAATGAGAATGACAATTTTGCACTTCATTGTTTTCTCTTAAATAAATTTTACCATGCCAAGGAAAATAACACATGTGTTTTAAATGAATGCATGTCTATGTTACAATAGGAATGTGTTGTTGTGTAATGTTTAAAATAAATACTATCACTTTAAAACTTTCAAATATTTATCCTCCTCCAACTAAATTTTTGTACATTACATGTTATGTGTTCTGAATAAGTAATTTATAGATAAAGAACATTTATTGAGAAAAATTTCGTTAAATCATAGAAATATAATTAAGTAAATATGCTTAATGTTTAAGGCTTGGAGATAAATGAAACATATTACTCATAGTAAAATTTCTTTTTTCAAAATATTAATATAGTAAAACAAAGATAGTTTGAATAAATACTATCTATTAATATAGCTTTTATTCATTAAAATTATACGCACATAATACAATTTTAAAACAATCGTTATAAACTCAATTTGTCCTACTTTAAATCTACGTTTAGTTTGAAATATAATGCATAATTACATTAAGTGTTAGACTTTTTTACTATTTTAATCAAAGAATATCACAAAGACACATAGAGTAGCTTACGGTGACTTTTTAGTGCAACTTCATTGAATTCCAACTGTGCACATACACATATAAAGGGGCTTATATTACTAAGTATACTGTATAATTTATAATTTTATTGTGAATATTTAATGTTAAACAGGAAATCCAATATTTCAAACTATTTTGTATAGGTTATTTGAGGTATTCATCATTTTTTTAATGTTGAATTGTAAATGCATAGTTTATTAGATTGTTTTGTAAAGACTGTAATAATACTTGCTATTGTTTAGAATATAATATAAAAAAAATCTACTGTTTATAATGGTCAGTTCAGAGGTAATTGTAAATTGATATGAAGTATCAGAGTCATACTAAATGTCATTGAATGATGCAAATTATAAAATGTTACTTTATGTGTCATGCACTATCTTATTAATAAATTCAGAATTTGCAATAATATACTATAACGTATTATTAATAGGAAAACTAAAATAAGAAGATTTAATTACGTATATGTATGCAAATAAAATATACACAGAAACGAGCCAATATTGTTAATAAAATACGATTGGTTCTAATAACCAGTGTGAATGCAAATATAGTTAAAAACGTCGTGACGTCACACCAAAACAACACTGACCTAGGACAACGTCGCGGGGGGTCCACGTGCTTGTAGTAAACAATAGTAAACTTGACCTCTGGGGTCAACACGTGGTGATAATCAGTAGTGGTCTTGACCTTCGGGTCAACACGTGGTGATAAATTTGTAAACAATAACAGTACAAAGTTCAAGGTTGTGCTTCAAGCCCCATTTCTACACTACTTTTATTCCTACTAATTTTGGTCTTTTCAGGTTAAAATGTAATTGTAATAGTTAATTACAGGAAAAAATCAGACGCTTAGCTAGGAAATACAAATTTAGAACATCATTCAATACACAAAACAAATTAAGACAGTCTTTAAATAAAAGTAAACCAAAGAATGAGGAGTAATCCTCCAAAAACGTAGTATATTGCATTACTTGTGAATGCAATTAAAAATACTTAGGGAAACAAAAAGACCACTGGAAGTTAGGCTAAAATAACACAAAAATAATATTAAAATAGGAGACACAACACATTCTAAATTAGCTGAACATGCCCGGAACAATGAACACAGATTTAGTTGGGAACACTTTACAGGGAAACACATTTTTTAAACGCAAATTCATCGAAGATGCCTTTATGAAACTAAATAATGAAAAAGTTATCAGTCAAAGTAGCATAGAAGTTAGACCCATGTGGCTTCCTTTACTTAAAAATACACTTGATAAAAAATTCAGTACACCAATGACATCACCTATCCAGAATCCTACACCACCTATACCTACAACAACAAAACACCCAACGAGCTTTTACAATGCTTTCAAACAAACCTACTCATCTAACACACCTACAAACTCTTTGAATCATGACTCACAGTAGTAGGGTATATTTCCTTGGGTTTTTTTAAAACGGTTTTGCTCTCATATATGGGTCCTTTGGCCCGCTGCCTCGCCGGCCTTGCCGGCCGTGGACCTCCAGACAGTTGCATTAAACTTGATCTTGCCCA